>JBBGZY010001272.1:0-532500 GCA_037952925.1 Lithobates clamitans | reverse complement strand
CAATTCTCTGTTAGAATTTATCCTTAATCACAACGTATTTACCTTCAATGGCTCCCACTACCTGCAGGTGCAGGTGGTTACGATGGGGACATGTTGTGCCCCATCGTATGCCAACCTGTACCTGGGGGAGTGGGAGGCCATGTTCCTAGGCAATGAATCCTTATCGATGTACACGGACCACATCCTTGGGTGGTACCGGTACATCGATGACATATTCATCATCTGGGACGGACCACCAGACCTACTCCAACAATGTCTTCTAAGGATGAACAAGAATGACTTTAATTTAAGCTTTACCATGTCCTATGATAAATCATGTGTTAAATTCCTGGATGTAGAAGCCTATAGAGGAGAGGGGGGAGCCATTCTGAGTAGGCTCTATAGGAAACCTACATCGAGCAATGCTATCCTGCACACTACCAGTTTCCACTCCAAACCCCTTATGGACTCCATCCCTTATTACCAGTACCTCAGGGTAAGACGGAATTGCTCAAATGACAACATCTATAAAATAGAAGCAAACAAACTACGGGAAAGACTCTTGCTACGAGGCTATCCTCACACCTCGTTAAAGCGATCTTTCAAACAAGCTTCCTTACGATCAAGGAATGAGCTGTTATACTCTCAAAAATCCAAAAATGATACCAATGCGATCCGGATCATCACCAAATATAGCAACCAGTATAAACAAATCAAAACTATCAGATACATATTGGCACATGCTTCAATGTGACACAGCATTGGGACAGTTTGTCCCACCTAGGCCATTATTTACCTTCAAACGAGCCACATCTCTTAGAGATAGGAATGATACCAGTGAATATAAAGGAGACAAACAAATCCCATTGTAAATATAAAGGAACCTTTAAATGTGGGGCATGTAATTATTGTAAATTCATGCTCACACAAAAAAATTATATCCTCCCCAACAGCCAAACCCTTCACCCAAGGCATTTTGCTAATTGTAAAACCCCGGGGGTAGTTTATATGCTTTTGTGTGACTGTGCGTGTTTCTATGTTGGCAAGACGAAATTGGAATTTTGGAGAAGGGTGTATAGACATGTAATTAGCATGCAAACCTGTGACTCCGACCTTCCTCTCGGTCGACATACTATACTAGTTCATGATGGAAAATTTCCAAAAATAAGGTTCCTAATATTGGACTGTATACATCCAAGTCCCAGAGGAGGGGACTGGAACAAGATCTTATTGCAAATGGAATCACGATGGATTCACAGATTAAAAGCCACCCAGCCCCCTGGTTTAAATGACACAATCTGGTTTAAACCCTTCCTCAAGGGTTTTTCCTTGGGAGGAAGGGAACAATAAAACTTGCCAGCATAGAGACATGGGCAGTATGCTTAAAAACGGTACTTGATGTTGATCCTGCCAAAATATATGTCACTTGATGTGACCAAAAACATCTCATACAAATTTGGTTATGCCATTTAATAATTAATATCAACTAGCTATATGAAGTAGATTTATGTTTCCTGTGTTTTATAGCAGGTTTAAATGTGTTCCATCCATGTTGATCCTGCCAAAATATATACGTTACTGTTTATGACCAAATACAATGTATTATCTGTTCACGTCATTCAATAAGTACTATCATCTAATTACCAATGCATATTTATGCCTGTATTGTTTGATGTACCAGCCCCATAAATCGAACCCAAGGTTTACCTACTCAACTGGCAGGTATGAAGGGTAGAGGTGGAAGAGAAAGGAGTACACAAAGGAATAGAGGTCCAAGAGGGGAATCTCAGTACATGAACTCTGATCACTATTATCAGTACACTGTTCCTATACAGAACAGATTTGAACAATTGGCACACCATGATAGATGGGATAACCAAAGATCACTGCGTCCTTTTTTAGGGAGGGGGAGGAGCATGACCCGTGGCTACCAAGGGAATCGGATTTTTAGAAGAGGGCCCACAGAACCACAGTCCTCCCACCCACCGTATCACCAGGGACGGTGGAAACCCCAACGGGAATACCAACAACAATCTCGAGATCCGGCGAGAAAAGATCCTCGAGACCCGGTAATAAAGGACGTAGAGGATGTAGGGCAGGTAGAAGGATCCAACACAAGCAAAAAAAAGAAGGAGAGAGAAGGAGTAGAGGGTATATATAATTTAAGTAAAGTAACCCTCTCCCACCAGGAAATGAATATTCTTAATTTGGGTCTAAAATGTGTACCAAAAAAAGAAACATTGAACAAGTTTGACGTTTAGATGGATATAAATAAGTATATAAGAAAGATTAACATTAAGAAATATTTTTTGAATAACCTTTCAGCCATTAATTCAACAAATAGGAATATCATTGGTATAGACAGCGGCTTGAAGAATAAATCCTTGTTTAACCCACCTAATGTGGCGAACCAGCATGTGGATGTGTTCAAGAACCTGGTAAAAAAGGATCTTGAACACGTTACACCAGAAAAGAAGGTAAACCCATGGTACATCAAAAATAGAAACAATTAGAGGAAAGAAAAGACATCATAATCCGACCTGCGGATAAGGGTGGGGGTGTAGTTATAATGAACAAGAGTTTTTATACTACACAATTGGAAAGTATGCTGTCAGATGCGGAAACATACTTGAAGTTGAGTGCGGACCCCACTAATTTTTTCCGGAAAGATCTCCATTGTCTGATATCTTTAGGTTACAGTAACAAAGTATTAAACAAGAAGGAGAATAAATATTTGGTACCCAGCTTTTGTAGGATTCCTACAATATATACACTACCGAAGGTCCATAAGGACCCCGTTTGTCCACCAACCCGCCCCATTGTTAATAGCATAGGTTCAATAACAGCGAGAACGGGCCAATATCTCTATAAATTCTTACAAACAAGCATATTGCAAACGCAGGCTGCAATTAATTTCCGAAATCGACTTGACAGACAAAAATGGATGTGTATTTGGTCACAGCCGATGTCTCCTCTTTATATAGCATTATCCAGCATGATGATGAGCTACTGGCCTTAAATTGGGCTTTGAGCCGCAGGGATGATATTCCGTTCGAGCAAAAAGGTGTTTTTGGAGACAGGTATTAGATTTCTGCCTGTCTCACAACTATTTTTGGTATAACCAGGAATTTTTTCTACAAATAAGAGGCGTAGCTATGGGGGCCAAGTTTGCACCCAGCCTCGCAAATTTGTTCATGGCTGAGTGGGAGGATAAATTTGTATTTTCACTGGGGAGAGACAGTTTACTCTTCTATAAAAGATTTATAGATGACATGTTCTTTGTATGGGAGGGTACAGAATCTTCATCACACGCCTTTATGTGCAAACTCAATTCTAATAAAAATAACATCAAGTTGGATTACACATATAGTAAGGAACGTATCCATTTTCTTGATGTTAATGTACGAAGAACAGGGAATTCTTTATCAACTACCGTGTATTTTAAGCCCACAGATAGGAATAGCTATCTACCCATAAACAGTGGGCACCATCCACTGTGGCTAATGAATATTCCTAAAGGGCAGATAATGAGGATAAGAAGGAACTGTACTTTGGACAGTGACTTCAGGGCCCAGGCTACAGTCATTAAAGAAGAGTTTGTACAAAAGGGCTATAAGGAACAACAGTTGGATAAATACAAATTGTAGAGGATACCCCGCGCGTAATTTGTGTCTTCAGGACAAGGTACCTAATGTGAATAACAGGCATGAATGGGGCTTTATATCTGACTTTCACACCCAGTACAAACAAATTCGTTCTTACCTGAAAATTCCATTTTTAATTTATAGAAAAGCTCCCATTCACGGAGATAAAAATTGTAAAAAAGGTGCTTGACCCTCCAAAAAAAGCTTGGGACGTTTTGGGACGTCAATGGCTTTTATTCTTGTAGAAAATGTAAAGCATGCACTAAGGGGAGCCAACCGATTAGGGGGATAGTTGACTTTACATCTTCTGCTAATCACAAATCTTTTAAATTCAGAGAATTTATTACATGTGCCACTACACATGTTGTGTATGTCCTCCAATGCTCATGTAATTTAATGTACGTAGGGCGCACAAAAAGGACCCTTAAGAAACGTATATCTGAACATATATACAATATAGAAGTTGGTTTTGAATATCATATTGTTTCCCTACACTTTAAGAAACCCAACAACCAGAACCCCACTGGACTAAAATTTTGGGGAGTCGACAATATACCTCCTAATTGGAGAGGATCCAATATGGTAAGGGAAATTCCCCAACTTGAAACCAAGTGGATTTTCCTTATGGGCACACTTATGCCACATGGCATAAACATTGAGTTGGATGTGAACGACTTTATAAGTGACTACTAACCCTCTATGGAGTATTTTTATATTTATTTATTTTTGCTTTATATGCTACCTAGCCTGTCGTGCCCTCAGTGCTATAATTAATGAGGACTAAGCATAGTATAAATAAATTGAAACCATCTGTCCTTGAGTAGTGCCAGTATCATAAGGTTTGCACGATAGCGCTCTCTTCTGTTAAAATATATATTTTTTAATCTTGTAATTTATTGATAGATCTTATGTTATTCAGCTATAATGGAATAACATGAGCTAAATAGCTTAACACTTATGTTATTAAATATAATTATTTATGAATATATATGATTACTTTTATATGATACCCCTGCCCTCCAATCAACAGTTTTTTTATTGGAGTGACTTTAGCATGAATAAATGCTTAGTCTAAATAATAGCTTTTATTAGTGTGATGTTAGAATAAAAAAACTAAGTATTTATCCATGCTAACGGTAGTCCCTTTTATAGTTATGTTATTTTAATAATATGGGAGTTTAATACATCGGTTGCTGTGTATTGTGCATTTGTGAGGTGTGGAATTTGTAGTGTGCCCACCTTACATTGCACATACACCGCACATACGCTGAATGTTAATAATGCGCTGGAGTAAGTTCAATCTGAACTCATTTCAATTTTATTGTACATAGATTGAATATTAATGTTGGATTGAAGTGAGTTCAATTTATTTCATTTTTTTACCTAACTTATCTATATATATATATATATATATATATATATATATATATATATATATATATATATATATATATATACACATACACATACATACATACACACACACACACATCTATAATAAGTTTAATGTATTCCATGATAGGGAGGTTCATCACCCATTAAATGAGCCATTGTACATTAGCCATTGTGTTAACCTATTAGCCACTAAAACTAATCATTGCGTAAAGATATCTACGTGATCCGCTATTATGTAGTATTATATATAGCTCTTTCAATGAAAACATATTTCCATTTGGGGTCTTCCCCTTATTTCCATTTGGGGTCTATGTATATGTAGTGGTTCAAACACACACCTGCGAGAGAAGTGTAGGTGTAATGTATATTTATATTGATTACATGTTTATGTAGTGCAACAATTTTCAAGTGTACATCTGTGGCTGTATTGTAGTACATGAGTGTGTAACATCACTCGGCTGCTACGATTGTCACTGATATCATTTAGCAATTGGATTAAGGGTCTTTTCCGTGTTGCAGTGTGCCTTCACTTTTTACTGATATCTATAGGACTATGAATGACATTGGCTAGAATAGGTTGTAGTGGATATATACATGTAATATTAAATAGATCTATATGAGTGGATTTAACATAACACTTGGTCTTCAGCTCTGCTATCTCGTAAGAGATGTGCTTGCTGCTATGAACCGATATACATGTATCGGCACGTGTATGGTTCCAGGACTAAAATGTTATTAACATATGGACGGAAATTTTAATTGGCAATGTTATATATACCGTCCGCTGTTTGCGCTTCCCTGTTAATAAGTGGAAGAACTTTATGGGGAACATTGTATCTTCTGATGGATGATATACATTCATTGACTTCAGACTGAAAATCGCTAAAATATTCGCTAGGGATGAGCTTAAGTTTGGAACAAGCCTTGCGTGTTCAGATGTTCGGACGAAGCTAACATTTACTCATTCTGCATGAGCCGACCATCATGTATAATAGCAGTATTATCGCAACAATTAAACATTTTCCCGCTGCCAGTGGTTGTTTGGACACCAGCAGGTGCAGGCATTGTTGAGGCGTTAACAACCAGCCAATCACCACCCTACTCACTTACATAGCCAAGAATCCCTGGCCATGTAAACAAAGGGTCATGTGGTAGTGACATCACTGACCAAATATGGTCATGGTCTTAGACCCAAAGTCCATATCAAAATCTTTGGGGCAAACGTCTCTTTCCCACAACCCTGGCCCAGTGGTTGTGGTTGTATACAAATCTCCATACAATAGTGTGCAATACCTTATTTTAAAAAAAAATACCATAAATCAACAGCATACTATGAATCACTATTTGAATAAAGTGCGAAATAAAACAAAATAACTCTTATGTAAATGAACAGTCTCCGGTGCAAAATTCAATAAAGTCCAATCCAATCTCAAAAAAAGAAAAAAAAAAAAGAAACTTTGGACAAATCTGAGTGGTTGGAATTTGATCTCACCTCCCTGTTTTTTTTCATTTGGGCAAACTTTTGGAATTTTCTTTTTTTTGGCACGTACAATAATTTGAAACTTATATTAAAAGGAAGATATTAATCCCTTTGGCCTTAGAGTACAAATATTTCCAACTTTTGAGACAGGAGATGTTGATTTTTAAAAAAGAAGGAGTGGGAAAAAACAATAAACAAATGCTCTAAAGAGATGATGCTGCTATTAATAGCAGCATATAAAAAACAAATGAACGACCTATTCAAGGATCTAGACCAAATAAATGGGTTACTAAAACCTCTAAAAAAGCAATTATCATACAATGAAAAGGAGACATCAATGATTGAACGCCTAGATATTTTCAAAAAGGATGTCCTTATGAAAGAAGAAAAGAAAATGATGAGATAGAACTGCATTTAGGGAAGGCAAAGTATACAAATGGCACTCCATACAAAATAGACAAAGGACATATGGTAATCCATCTATGAGGGAATCTTAGCAACATGTTTCATTCATTTTCTAATGTCTCTGCCTCCCAATCACAGTTTTCTTTTAAACATAGAACCAATGGATGTTCCAAAAGACAAAGAAAACAATGAAGAAAAAAACAGGATCAGGTGGCCAAAAAGTCCATGTTGTAAAACAATCAACTAATGACACACAATCCTCCCACTCACGGGTGTTTCGTATCTATCGTGACAGGTTTTCACAAATGGGGGTGTGGTGAATGAGCCATCTTCTCTCTTCTTGTGAAGACACACATGAACATATACATGCATGTCATGTTTTGGATTGGAGGGTTATTTCCTCTACTCCTCATGCACCTATTTTCCAGAATTCTTCTTTTCAGAACCGTCCCATTCCCAACACCACAAAGGGAAACCAAATTGATAAACTCACAGACAACCACCTAGAAGCACATAATAATCCGTTCACAGATAAGGACACTAAAATGAACATAGTAAATATATCATCACATCAACTCCCCACATTCAGTGCTGTGGTTCCTACAGAGCGGCGTGTCATTGGAGAGCACTGATTCAGGTAAATGCTATTCTCTACTACGGTATGCACTTTCAGCTCCAATATTGGAGATGCTTAAGTGCTGCTTGGCTACATTGAATTTGGGTCCCATTCAGATTATTTCCTTTATGATTTATAGATTATATTTTGCTGGATGACTGTATCTATGGGATGCTTGTGATGCTCCGCTCTGACTTCCTCTTCAGTTCTTAAACCTCAAATATATACACTTTATATTCTTTGAGACCAGCGACGAACCACATAATCTCCTGACTCAGTGTCTTTCCATCCTACGTGTGTACACACAGCACTTTTCTGAGGTACATCTCTATATATGTTTTGATATATTTTATATTATTTTTACTTACTTTACTTCTCTCTCTCTCTCTATCTCTCTCTCTCTATCTATATATATATAAAGACGTATATACATTTTTTTCTTTGAATGTGGCAAAATCAATTTGGATTGGCCCTGTTTTTGATGTCTTGACCAAATCTCTCTTGTGAGCTTTTTTGTGTCTTTTTATTCTCAGCTTCCTGCTATTTGCGGTCCCGGTTTGCTCTCAGCTGTTTTCTGTGTCCATCTCTCCCAACTCATCTTTTTAATCTCACCTTTACCTATCTATCCATACTTTTTTGACCTTT
Source organism: Lithobates clamitans (assembly GCA_037952925.1). Taxonomy (NCBI): domain Eukaryota; kingdom Metazoa; phylum Chordata; class Amphibia; order Anura; family Ranidae; genus Lithobates; species Lithobates clamitans. The sequence continues at coordinate 524,336 of JBBGZY010001272.1, read as the reverse complement.
TGGCCATATGATCTAGGCTCTGGTCGCTTTTTGGACGTGTGAGTACGGTAGCTTTGTAGATGCATTTTTTGTACCATCTGTTGCCTTTGATGGATATTAGCATTGATTCAGCTATGTTGTCGTTAAAAATATGTATGTCTTTTCGGAGATACCACACACTCGAAAGCTATATGCATAGATATTAATAATTTTAAATATATCCTGCACTAATGTTATGTAATGAACTTTTTAAAATATGTTTTTGATACATTGTTTAAATAAAATGTCTTTTTTTTTAAATTTTGTCTGGCAATCTATGTTTTTAAAGTCCGACCCTCTCTGGGGAAAACTTTGTATTTATCATCTCCGTGCCCAGTACCAAGCCAAAACATGACATCTCCTCAACCCCATAACTCACTCAAATGCATTTACTTTAAATTCAGAATAGAACGATAAATGTGTGCTCCAGCTATAATAGTAAAACCTTCATTATGGCCTTGTAGGAGGGTAAGATGCACACTACTGAGAAGAAATCTCACCATTGTGGGAGGCGTAGAGACACAAACTACTGCAGGGAAAGCTCACCATTGTGGACGGGGCAGAGACATAACACCCAGACTGCAGACCGCTGGAGGGGAGCAGAGTCCTGTTACTTCATCCAAGATGCTTCCAGTGACACTAATCCTCAGCCTCGCTGTACTGGCCACATTCATGCCCATCAATGACCTAGGTAATGGGGGTGAAGCACTGGCTGGTAAAACTACAGACACCTGGCTGACGTGTGTCAAGCTTATCAAATCGTCAAGAAGAACGGTATCCCTGATGAGCGGATAGGGGTGATGACGTACAATATTGCAAATATTGAAGAAAATCCAACAAAATGAATAATTCTAATTCCTGACAACTTCCTAGAGGTTCTGAGAGGTGACACAGAGGCGATGAAGGGAAAAGGATCTGGAAAGGTGATTAAGAGTGAACCTAACAACCATATCTTTATCTATGTCACTGATCACGGAGCTCTGCGCCGGCTGGTCTTTCTCAGTGATGACCTCCACATTGAATAACTGAGCAAGATCATTCAGTACATAACAAGTACAAAATATGGTTATATACATTAAGGCTTTTGATTCAGGCTTTACGATGAATCACCTACCCAACAGGGATGTTTACGCCACCACCCCTCACGAGTCCTCTTATGCCAGTTATGATGAGAAGCAGGACTTACCATGGCTAGCTTTACAGCGTCATAATATGGGTTTCTTATGTTGAGTAACATTTTGCGATATTGGTGTTTAGTGACTCCTTGTAATTTTTTGGTTTAAATGATGTTTTGGTAAAATGCTGTTTTTCACAGATCGCAAGTGCATTGGACTTCATTCACAGCAAAGGAATGGTCCATCAGGACATCAAGCTGGACAATATTTTGCTGATGGACTCTGAATTCTGTGATCAAAGTGGCACATTTTGGACTCACAAGGCTCCAGGGTACTCAAGCACCATCTATGTCTTGGTTTATACCGTACACATCTCCTGAACTGTGTAGCTAAAAAAAAAAAGGAAACAATTGCTGCTGCACCCAAGCATTGATGTGTGGGCCTTTGGTGTCATGGTGTAGACTGGGTTCTTCACATGTAAAGAAGCAGAAGGTCACGACCAAATGTATAAGGACTTTGCTTAGTGGTAAATAAATAAGGATCTCACATTTGGCACCAGGAAGGTGGAGCAAATTATCAATTTAATATGAAATCTCATTTTTTGGAGAAAGGTTATAGTAATGAAGAGTTATTATGGATGTCTATATGATGGAAAGGGAAGTAATGCTTAAAGAAAAAACTGAAAAGTGACAGGGAAAATCTGCTGATGTACAGTGCCTTGAAAAATTATTCATACCCCTTGAAATCTTCCACATGTTGTCATGTTACAACCAAAAACAAAAAAATATTTTATTGGGATTTTATGTGATAGACCAAAAGTGGCACAATATTGTAAAGTGGAAGGAAAATGATAAATGGTTTTCAATTTTTTTTTAGAAATAAATATCTGAAAAAAGTGTGGCGTGCATTTGTATTTAGCCCCCTTTACTTTGATACCCCTAACTAAACTCTAGTGGAACCAATTGCCTTCAGAAGTCATCTAATTAGTAAATAAAGTCCACCCATGTGTAATTTAATCTCAGTATAAATACAGCTGTTCTGTGCAGCCCTCAGAGGTTGGTTAGAGAACCTTAGTGAACAAACAGCATCATGCAGGCAAAAGAACACACCAGACAGGTCAGGGATGAAGTTGTGGAGAAGTTTAAAGCAGGGTTAGGTTATAAAAAAAAAATATTCCAAGCTTTGAACATCTCACGGAGCTCTGTTCAATCCATCATCCGAAAATGCAAAGAGTATGGCACAACTGCAAACCTACCAGGACATGGCCGTCCACCTAAACTGACCGGCTGAGCAAGGAGAGCATTCATCAGAGAAGAGCCAAGAGGTCCATGGTAACTCTGGAGGAGCTGCAGAGATCCACAGCTCAGGTGGGAGAATCTGTCCACAGGACAACTATTAGTCGTGATCTCTACAAATCTGACCTTTATGGAAAAGTAACAAGAAAAATGCCATTGTTGAAAGAAAGCCATAAGAAGTCCTGTTTGCAGTTTGCGAGAAGCCATGTGGAGGACACAGCAAACATGTGGAAGAAGGTGATCTGGTCAAATGAGACCAGAATTGAACTTTTTGGCCTAAAAGCAAAACGCTATGTGTGGGGGAAAACGAACACCGCACATCACCCTGAACACACCATCATCATGTTGTGGGCATGCTTTTCTTCAGCAGGGACAGGGAAGCTGGTCAGAGTTGATTGAGCCAAATACAGATCAAAGCATATTTAAGTGTTAGAATGACCCAAAGTCCAGAAATAAATCTAATTGAGAATCTGTGGCAAAAATGTAAAATTGCTGTTCACAGACGCTCTCCATCCAATCTGAGAGAGCTTGACAACAAGTACAAAATATGGTTATATACATTAAGGCCTGTGAATCGGGCTTTACGATGAATCACCTACCGAACAACAAAGAAGAATGGGCAAAACTGTCACTCTCTAGATGTCCAAAGCTGGTAGAGACATCCCAAAAAGACTTGCAGCTGTAATTGCAGCAAAAGGCGGTTCTACAAAGTATTGTCTCGGGGGGGGCGCTATACAAACGCATCACAGAAGCGGAAACATTCCAGTTATTGGTTGTCCATGATAGGCATTTGCGCATTCAGAACACCATGCTTCATCAGGAATCACCACCCCCTGTAGATCCTGACAGCAAAATTAATAAAAAGGTAAAATTACTAAAGTATTAATAATTTTAATAACAGCACCCTCAAGGAAAAAAGCTGACCCTTATGGTCCATTTTCCACATTCGGTATCCTTCACATATATGATGCCTATGGAGCCATAGAGAGCCTGATTGGAAGTCGTTTGTTACTAGCTACACGGAGCCCGAGGGTGGCTCCATAGCGTGATTTGACGCAGCTGAACAATGTGTCACACGCTCTAAGGTGAGCGCAACCACTTTGGGGGTCACTGAGGCACATCACGGCATGTTTTATGACACCTTGACTCAGCACGTTGGACTAATCGGATATTTATTTTCCTTTTGAACACTTTATGCACAGAATCTCCTTTTTGGAACTTTTTCTGATCACAGTTATATGAAGTTTTTTTTGGAAGACTTTTCACTATTAGGGATTATACTATTTTATTTAAATATCACCTGTCACTCATATGGATGTATTTATAGTATTGCATGTTACACTTTGTGTAGAGTATTGCAAATAGTGCACGTCTTTTTTTCAATTTTTCATTTGTTTATTTCATGCAGAGTATTGATTAATAGTTTTTTTTCACTTTTGATTAGTGTGTTTGTTTATTTTATGTACACAGAGTATATTATAGGTTGAGATAACCCAATTATTTGCACATCACACTTGAGGAATGAGAGATACTTTTTATATATTTTTTATGTTTTTATCGTATATGGTATCACTAGGTGAACAGACACATATGGCAAACACCTAAGCGCAGCGCAATTTTTTCATTTAAGTTTAGTGCACGGTCATGAATATGTGATCTGCGTTCGCAGCTGGGTACTTTGATTTAAGTTTGTTCTTCATTGGGCATTGGATTATTGTGGCTCGCAAGATTTTTCCTTTATTCTTTACCATATATGGTTGGACTTCTTAATCAAGGGGTGATACTGCCGTTTAGGCTCATTTGGACACTAATTGTGGTTATATATTTTTTGTTCGTGACACCGTCACTAGATTATTAGTTTGACATTCCCACATATTAAGGTGGGGTTGTCTATTTATAATTGTACATATCCTGTATTTTATCTTGCTCCACATTTACATGATTTTATCTACTGGGTATATGACCATTCACCTAATTGGTCGGTACATGAGAACACTTTTTATATGTTTAGCGCGATTCTAGGGTTTCTAATTTTTGCGCACTGTATTTATGTTATGCAGGAGAATTGCTGCTGTTTTCACTTGCTTATTCATTGTCAATTTTGAATAGGTTTATGTTTTATTCTTTCTACCTAACGCAGTTTGACTTTTCTTTTTCAATCCACATCTGGTGACAGGCCACAGCAGTGGCAATCCACATCTGGTGACAGGCCACAGCAGTGGCAATCCACATCTGGTGACAGGCCGCAGCAGTGGCCATCCACATCTGATGACAGGCTTTGCTAACTAGCCAAAATTTGTAAAAAAAACAAACGTCATTGGAGAGCTTTTTTGAAAAGGTGGAAAGACCCAATGATGAGACAACAGAAGACTCTTCTAAGACTGCAAACAAAAAGAAAGCTGCATTTAAAAGAAAATACCAAGAGTCCTATTTAACTTACGGGTTCATTGCATCAGGTGATTCACATTCTCCAAACACGCTTTTTATAATATGTGGTGAGCGGCTATCCAATGAAGCCATGAAACCTTCAAAACTGCTTCGCCACATGGAGATCGAGCGCCCTTCATTAAAAGACAAGCCTGTTGAGTTTTTTCAAAAGAAAAAAAATGTGAAGGACAGAAGCAATTATTGAAGACCACCTCTTTGATAAACGTGTCTGCATTGAGAGCCTCATTCTTAGTGGCTAACCATATTGCTAAATCTAAGAAACCCTTTACAAATCGGAGAACAGTTGATCCTGCCTGCTGCAAAGGACACTTGCCATGAAATTTTAGGAGAGGCTGCGGTTGAAAATGTGACACGTGTTCCTCTTTCGGCTAGCAATGTAGCTAGACAAATGAATGAAATTGCAGTGGATATTGAAGCACAATTGATAGAGAGAATTAAGGAGTCACCATGATATGTCATACAGGTTGACAAGTCTACCGATGTTGACAACAAGGCAACAATGCTTGTTTTTGTGCGGTATGTTTTCCAGGAGGATGTCCATGAGGATATGCTATGTGCACTCTTCTTGCCAAACCACACCACAGCTGCAAAATTGTTCAAGTCTTTAAATGATTATATGTCAGGAAAACTGAATTGGTCATTTTGTGTTGGTATATGCAGGGACGGAGCTGCTGTCATGACTGGACGGCTTTCTGATTTTACTACTCGGGTCAAGGAGGTTAATTCCGAATGTGAGTCTACGCACTCTGTCCTCCATAGAGAAATGCTGGCTAGCCGAAAAATGTCGCCTGAACTGAACAGGCTGCAGGCTGTGATTAAAATGATGAACCACATTAAAGTACGTGCCCTTAACGTCTCACGTCTGTTTGAACAGCTCTGTGAGGAGATGGATGCAGAGCACACACGTCTTCTCTTATGCACAGAAGTGAGATGGCTTTCTAAAGGTAGATCACTGAGCAGAGTGTATGAGTTACGAGAGCCACTCCAGAGATTTCTTTCTGAAAAACAGTCACCACTTGCTGCACATTTCAGTGTCACAGAATGGGTCACAAAACTTGCTTATTTTTGTGACATATTTAACCTGCTCAACAAACTCAATCTGTCACTTTAGAGGAGAATGAGAACTGTGTTCAGGTCGGCAGATAAAGTGGCTGCATTCAAAGTCAAACTGGAATTATGGAGGCGACGAGTGAACAATGGGATTTTTGACATGTTTCCAACATTATCAGAACTTTTGAAAGAGACTGAGCCAGAACCTTCTTTCACCCAGCTGGTGCATGATCACCCCTCTCAGCTTTCAAAAGAATTTGAGCATTACTTCCCAACCACAAAAGACCCCCGAACTGGGAAGGAATGGATCTGTGACCCATTTGTGAATAAGCCAGGTGAATCCACTCTGTCCATGCTAGAAGTGGATCAACTGCTTGAGATCGCAAATGATGGTGGCCTTAAAAGTGTGTTTGAGACGACTTCAAACCTCCATACGTTCTGGATTAAAGTCAAGGCAGAATATCCTGCAATTGCCACAAAAGCACTGAAAAGCCTGCTGCCATTTCCAACATCCTATCTTTGTGAAGCTGGGTTTTCTGCAGTGACAGAAACCAAAACGAGATTACAGAGTAGATTGGACATAAGCAACACACTTTGAGTGTCACTGTCTCCTATCACCCCAATATGGGACCGCCTATTTGCAGTAAAACAAGCTCAGGGCTCCCACTGATTCTGCATTATAGTGAGTTGAACTATTTAATTTTACATTGCAATGTAATCGAAATAACTTGTTTCAGTCAACCTGACACCATAACACCGTCTAGTTGCAGGGAAACAAGCTCAGGGCTCCCACAGATTCTACATTACGGTGAGCTTAACTATATAATCATTGTATTACATTGTAATAATATAAATAATGCGTGAATTATATTGTAATATTATGAATAATGCACTTCAATTGTACTGATATTATGGTATCAGGATGATTGAACCGCTAACGCAACACATCACGATTCCTCCCCCCTCCTACTGGGCCTTGGAAAAATATTCTTCCACAAAACCGGTCCTTGGTGCCAAAAAGGTTGGGGACCACTGGTCTATTGAATTCAGGTGCAGGCACCGGCATCTGTTGTAATGTGAACAGGAAGTCAAGCCTTGCAGCTTCACAGCCTGTTTCCTAATGCGCATGCGCATTTGGCGCTGAACTTTATAAATGGTCATGCCATCTTGTGGGACCTCTGTGTGTCCCAGAAGGCAGCTGGTGGAAGGATATAACCCATGAATATTTGCGTGTACCTGTGAAAACGTTACCTGCTACCACTCTGCTTATATGAAAACGTATCTGTTGCGGTGTAGCCTCAAATTTAATTTTATCTATGTTAGATGGTACTTGCAAGCATTCCTTTACATTTAACTGTAAATCCATGCTGCATTCTCCTTAATAAATAGTGATAGTCAGTGCTTACAGCAGATCCAGTGCCTGTTGTCACTGGCTTGTTTTAGAACATAGTGAGATTAATTATTGGAGGAACATAGCATAGAGCCATGGTCTAGAATCCAAAACCTCTCTGTTCTCATTGTTATTTTAAAATTAAATAAAATGCGGTATTGAATTGTTAATGTGGTTGTTACCACAATCCTGTAATTCACTGGCAGCCCCTCTATTCTAACTAGTCATAACTAGGGATGAGCTTCGAATTTGAGTCGAACCCATGTTCGACTCGAACATCGCATGTTCGACCGTTCGTCGAATTTCGAACGTTTTGGGCCGTTCGCGCCAAATTTGAGTGGCGCGTCATGGCCCATAATCGCAGTGCATTGCTGGATGTTGATTGGCCAAGCATTCACTATGACCCGCATGCTTGGCCAATCACAGCGGCGTCTGTACAGAGAGCCGTAATTGCCCAAAGCCAAGGTGGCTTTGGCCAATTATGGCTCAGGGGGTTTAGTACACGCCCCACACTATATAAGGCCGCCTGCACATCGGCCCTGTGTAGTGTGTGTTCCGGCGTTGAGAGAGAGACAGTGTCATTTGATTTAAGTTAGATAGAGTAGGCAGGCGAGTCAGTTAGCTGCACTCACAGTGTAATATATATATATATATATATATATATATATATATATATATATATATATATATATATATATATATATATATATATATATATATATATATATGAAAATGTGTCCCAAGATTCTCTTAGTTGTCCAAACTGTGAGATTTTTTGTAATTACATAGAGAATCTTGAAGAGCAATTAGAATCTAAAAAAATGATTTTGCCAGAGTTACAAAATAACAAACAGATTGCTGTAATAACTACAGATGACAAAAAGACTGATCAGAAATGTAAGCAACAATCCTCTTATATTCCGGAAAGTTCGGATATGGAGAATGTTGACGCTACTGATGAAAAAGAAATGAAACATAAAAACTTATTATGTAGAACTGCAAAACTAAAGTTGCAAATACATGACCAACTTATGAAAGTTTTAAAAGACTTTCCTATTTATGACACTGAGGCAACTGTATTTTCCAATTGGGATTTATTTGAAATGTTTGCGGATCGTTTTAATCTGTCAAATGATCAGCGCAATTACATATTTCAGTTGTGGGTTCCTGTTAATTTCGCTAAATGAATTAACACACCTGTTATTGATGACGAAGGTCAGGAAAAACAAAATGACGCGACAGACTGCGACAATTATTGCTATGTATGACCAGTGAGAAAATACCGACCATAGAAATGTTAGATCTTTTACAGACTACTGCAGAAGAAAATCCAATTGATTTTAAAGTAAAATTTTGCAAGGTTTATGAAATGATATTTGGAGTAGATGATGACAATGACCCAGGTTTAAAAACAGCTTTCATAAAAAAAATGTAAATACCTTGACCCAACTTCAGTAGCCATAGCACAGGAACGTCAAAATTTAAATGATGTAGTAAGCTTCATTGATAAAATTAGGAGACAATTGAATCAAAGCAATCTCACACACGAGATAGCTATAATTCAATGTGACAAAAATAGTCAGGCTGCAGACATGTCAGAAATGACAGGTCTTGGCAGGAATGACAAGGACAGGTGCAGGCAAGTGAGGCAAGGAGACCCTATCACGTGTCTTCACTGTCATAGATCTGGCCATATGAGAAAACATTGCTGTAAATTTAAGAGAGATTCACAAATAAAAACTAAAGATATAGAGAATGAAAAATCAGCTTTTGTACAACCTGTTTTTTCACGTCAAGATAAAATTTTGACTGAATTGTCTTATGCCACTGAAGTCAAACAGATCAGTAATTTGACTGTTAACAGCAGTTCAGACAACACTGTCACTGAAAGAGAGGGTTTATTGCCATTGCCAAAAATAGAATCACATCGGGATTCAATTTCTCTGCCATTACAATATGTAGCACCAATTATTTTGGATGAGAATGGTAGGCCATATATACGTTTGCTGAATGGTAAAAATATTAATTGTCTCATTGACAGTGGATCTGAGATTAGCCTTACCAAAGAAAAAACATACCTGTGAAACCAAATTCTCCTATGTGTAATATAGTGGGTTTTAATAATACAGGTAATTCCACTGCTAGACAGGTATCTAATGTAACATTTGAAGTACCTGGATTAGTGAAAACATTAACATTTGGGTATGTCACAAAGCAGAGAATATACTCGGCATTGATGTAATCAATGAACAAAAATGGGTGATTGATTTGGCTAATAAAAGTATTTGGAAAGATCCATCTAGGCCCAAATCAGTGCTTATTGATCCCTCTGTGTACAGTAAAGTTGGTTCCATTACCAATATGTCTACAGAACAAAAGTGGCCTGATGTTGATGGTAATTGTGCTTTAAAAGGAAGTGGTACAACGTTTTCCAAGTTTGTGGTCAAAGTTCAAAAATGACATTGGAACTTTGAAAAATACTGAATTGAATATTGAGGGAAAAGATCCAGAACCCCTTAATCAGTATGAGTTACCACTAGAATCAATTGGTCCACTTTCTGCCATTATTCAAGAGTTTGTACAACTTGAAATTGTAAAGAAAGCTAAATCAGTGGTAAATAACTGTATTTGGCCTATAAAAAATACTGATAATTCATATTCTTTATCAGTTGACTTAAGGACATTGAATAAACATATCACAAATAACCAAGTTCTTTCTGATAAATCTAACTTAAAGTTAAATTTGAATGCTGAGGACAAAGTGTTCTCTGTATTAGAAATTATGAATAGCCATTTTTCCTTTCCTTTAACGAATAGCAGCCAGTACAAACTCGCATTCACATTCAGAAAAGAGACTTATACGTTCACTCGATTAATACCTGGCCTAGGTATTGGTGATGGTATAGTTCATGAATCTATAGCAAAAATACTTTCAAAATTTTCTAGGCCAGAATGCATTTGTCAGCATGTGGATACGATTCTGCTGAGTACTCAGAATATCGATGAACATATAGCTCTTTTGTCTGAGTTGTTTATGATGTTACAAGCTGAAGGTTTAAAATTAAACACGACAAAAGTTCAGCTGATGAAAAGTCAAGTGAAATACCTTCACATGCAAATTAGTCAAGGAAAGAGACAATTGTTGCAAGAAACAGTTAGAGATATCACTGCAATCCCAACTCCAACAACTCATAAGGCATTGCGTCAATTTTTGCATAAAATAAATCATTGCAAAGAGTTTTGTACACTGTTACGCAGAAAAAGTTAATCCACTATATAATCTTTTGAGAAATAAAAGGTAATATAGTTGAACAATGGGGTCCAAATGAGAAAAATGCCTTTGAAATGTTGAAAAAAGATTTGCAGAATGCTCCAGCATTAAGTACAATAGAGGTTTGTTCTGAAGCATCTTTTGTTTTGAAAACTCATGTATCTGAGAATGCCATCTCAGTAACATTGTCTCAATTACTAGAAGGTAAGGAGAAAATAATTGCCTATTTCTCCAGAGTTTTATCATTTTTGGAAAAAACTTTTGAGTCAGGTGTAAAGCAACTGCTAAGTGTTTACTATGCAATTAAAGCTACAGAGAGCAGAGTGAAATCAAACAAAATCATTGTACAGACACCTGACTGCTCACTAAAAGATATTTTTGAGGAAGATAGTTTTAAAGAATGTCGTAAAACATATCCTCTATGGTTCAGAGCTTTATCATTCAAACACATTCAGATAGATGTAAAAGGAAGACATCTTCAGGAATGTACACCAACACATGTTTATACAGCTCTATCTGAGAAGTCTTTATCTCAGGTTTCCAGCATAAGAACAGAGAAGGACATAGAGCCAGTATGTGTTACTACAGAACAGTCTAACACTAGAATAAGAGCTTCAACACAGAATACAGTTATGCACATTTCTAATCTTTTAGAGGTGAGAACAGAGGCATAGTCCTTTGTCATCTCTGGGTGATACAAAACTTTTCTTTTGTTTGTGAAAACAGAGATTTGTATCATGACCAAAAGGAGGTGTTGCGTCCTGACATACCTAAACTTCACAGTACATATCATTTATAGTTTAGGCCATGTTAGACAGGATAAGGACAGTACATTGTCATAAAGAAGTTCTCTTTGAAGGAAAATATAAGATAGTGTTATTTTACATATAGTTTAACAAATTCACAAAGTTATTGTCTCATAATATTTTAACATTTGTTGGAAAAAAGTTACAAGAATTTAATGAAAATATTTTATGCCTGATTAATGATACTGCATTTCTTTGAGAATATCAGGAACGTTAAAGAAGGAATCCTCTAGGAAAGAATGTTGGACAAAAGATTTATACTTCAGATTTATGACTGTTTTATCTTATTCAACAAGATTTTTCTAACAGAACTTGAAGAAGAAACTTTAAAAGACATTTCATGAAGGAAAAAATTAATCAGAAGAAACTTTATCTATCTACTATAGATAAACAATTTGGGACTCAAACATTTGTCCACATATACATTTTTGATAATCCAATTATTCTGATATTAATGTTCATATTAAGTTAGGATTATCGTTATTATTTTTATTTATTTTTCCTCATTCATATATTGAATATTTGTAGGTAACAACTGCACACTCATTCTAGTTTATAGAACATATTTTGTTCATAACTTAAGAAACATATCACTCTTAATAGAACTATGGAAAGTTATGACAAGTTTTAGAGTGTAAAGTATATTTCCAAAGAGCTAAAATATTATTTGAGCACAAATATGGAAATATATTATTGCATAATTTATTTTATTAATAATAATAATAATAATTGTTATTATTATTAATAATAGTAATTATAGATATGAGTCATCATTATGTTATACATTTTTAAATTCTATATCATTATTTTAAGATTTTGCATAGATAGATCTAAGAGAAGTTAAAGTAAAAAGAAAAGCGATTAGGAGAGTTATTTCTAGCTGCTTCAGTTCTGAGGAATATTGTGTTCGATCATTTGATACAAGGATGTGTAAATGTGACATGAATGATGTTTTGAATGTATTAGAATAATTTGATATGATTAATCATAATTCAGGGGGGATTGTTAGAATATTATTCCAAATTCATAATTCGGCACTTATAGGTGTTATATTATATTCATGGCAAGCTTGCAAAACATATTTGGTTTTATGATTAATCATAATAAATAGAGTATGTGTGAATGACCTTGATCAATAGATTTAACATGATTCTTCATCTAAAGCTGAGCATTGCTGGATTTATCTTGTGTAGCCAATTTGAGTATGACATATAAGGTATCTTGGTGTAGAATGTCATGAGAAGACAAAAATAGACACGTGTCCACGTAGCTAAAGGAATATACATTGTGGATTATATCCTGTTAAGTTAAGTTAGTTTGAAGTTCCAGTCATATTAATAAGTACTAGTATATAGTTACTTAATGTAAAGTTGGTAAAATGTGTTAATATTATATAGATGTTTGGTTATATGACATTACATGATCAGCCCATTACTTCAAGTATGGAGTGTTACATGTGGGCTTGTCAATCCTATGCCATATATGACTCTGAGTAAGAATCTTCTCTTGGATAGCATATTGCTGAAGTTAGCAGAAATGAATATGTGCCATACAAGGTTCTAAGTTGGTGTGAGGTTATGACGTTCACAAGTTCATATGTAACATATAAAGCCAATGCTTCCATATTGAAGGACACACAGACAGACACACACATAGACACTAGGATAGATGACACTGACATGATCACAAGACACTTTGACAAGTTGGCACAGCTGAATGCTGCCAGAAGTCTAAGAACGTCAGTTCCTGTTTCTTCTTGGACGACACACAAGACAGCATGGAGACAGACAGCAGCCATGAAGCACACATGCTTTCATAAGCTTATTACAGCTTTATAACTTTTTATTCTATTTCATATATTTTTACCTACACTGAACTATTTTATTTTTTACATTGTATTTATGATGCCTATTGTGTGACAATAAACTCACACTTTGTTTTAAGTCAGTTTGACTATCAATGCTATTCATCTAGAAGCATCTCAGAGATACAAGAATATTAGATATTAATAATATTCTTCACCCACACAGCTTCCTGAGTGCCTGTGGCAGCAGAAAGTGACCAGCACCGCTGTAATAATGACGCCTAACCGAGTGGCCAGCAGTAGTTGAGACATTAGATAGCTGCCTATATTGGGGGTCATTTTTCCGCGGCACACCTGGGGACTCTTCACGGCACACTAGTTGAGAAACGTTGGTATAGTGTGTATAGTATAGCGTACTATGTTGATGAGAAATAGAATGTATATTCTGACTTATATTGTCTTAAACAGTATAGAAAGTCAAGCATTTTACAGGGAGATGAACTGGTCACCCTAGACTGATGATTCAGAGACTATCCGATGGCCTTAGGGGGTCAGGAAGAAATTTTTTCCCCTTTGGAGCCCATCTGACTGAGGGGGGTTTTCACCTTCCTCTGAATCATCCAAAGGTTTAGGGTCCTGAGAAGTCCTCACCTCTGAGGAGTGAGAGGATAACAGTGATTGACCTCCGATGTTCCCCGAAGCTCTACAATGATTTTCTTGTAAGATTTTTCCTTGTAAAGAATTTAACATTTCAATAAAATTGTTTTTACCTTAATTGTCTTTTGTATGTGAAGGTTTTTTTCCTTTATCTATATATTAATGCAATGATGAATGATAGCAGGATGAGGAATCTCACCCCATATTTCACCATTATATCACGCTTAGGCCATGGGATGGTGAAGGGAAACACCATAAACACCAACAGTGTTGTCTCTGAACAATTAGTCATATTATGGCCACAGATTTCATATTTGTAGGTACAGGCCTGCATGTACATAGACGTGGTGTGCATTCTGGGGCCCTGTGCAATTGCCTGTGTCGCCCTTTTCTGTATACTATATCAACTGTCATCAACCTTTCTACCCCAGGGGAAATCATTTTCAAGTCTTAAGGAACCCCTTCTGAAATTTAATTCATCAGGGGATGGCTGAAGAATACATCATGGGGAATGGGGGAAGGATACCCCTTACATTGGTGGTCATTGGAAAGAATGACCACCTTACAGTGGTAAAAAGACTGATTTCTCAACTGCCGACTCTCCATCCTTGCACACACTTGTGCTTTTCAGTGGACCCATGTAGCATAGGGCCAACAGTTCATTACATCAGAACCCCCCTTTTTTCAGCAAGGATGAGAGAGACCCCACTTTTGGTGCCCACTTCTGAAGATTAGCACTGCGGGTTTAGCATCAAGGACACAGTCCACTCTCCAGATCAGCAGCTCAGGGCTTGCTTCTCCTACTTTTATTATACTGAAATGTCCTTTACACCAAGATTTTCCATGCAGGGGTTTTCAATATTACTTCAAAACACAAAAACAAACTGGTATTAGTCTTCCTGTCTTCTTGCAGCATCACTGCTCTGGTGTCAGGCTTAGGCCTTTTGTCTGTTCCTTCAGACCGTTTGAAAACACCACTGTGTTCACATACATACTCCTCCAGGTGAAGATTCCCTCTAAATCCCAGAGATGGGAAAAGTGCTAAACGCGGATTGTCAGGAGGATGCAGGGCATGTAGAGTGCGGGGAAAGGGAGGGTGCAGAGTGCGGGGAAAGGGAGGGTGCAGAGTGCGGGGAAAGGGAGGGTGCAGAGTGCGGGGAAAGGGAGGGTGCAGAGTGCGGGGAAAGGGAGGGTGCAGAGTGCGGGGAAAGGGAGGGTGCAGAGTGCGGGGAAAGGGAGGGTGCAGAGTGCGGGGAAAGGGAGGGTGCAGAGTGCGGGGAAAGGGAGGGTGCAGAGTGCGGGGAAAGGGAGGGTGCAGAGTGCGGGGAAAGGGAGGGTGCAGAGTGCGGGGAAAGGGAGGGTGCAGAGTGCGGGGAAAGGGAGGGTGCAGAGTGCGGGGAAAGGGAGGGTGCAGAGTGCGGGGAAAGGGAGGGTGCAGAGTGCGGGGAAAGGGAGGGTGCAGAGTGCGGGGAAAGGGAGGGTGCAGAGTGCGGGGAAAGGGAGGGTGCAGAGTGCGGGGAAAGGGAGGGTGCAGAGTGCGGGGAAAGGGAGGGTGCAGAGTGCGGGGAAAGGGAGGGTGCAGAGTGCGGGGAAAGGGAGGGTGCAGAGTGCGGGGAAAGGGAGGGTGCAGAGTGCGGGGAAAGGGAGGGTGCAGAGTGCGGGGAAAGGGAGGGTGCAGAGTGCGGGGAAAGGGAGGGTGCAGAGTGCGGGGAAAGGGAGGGTGCAGAGTGCGGGGAAAGGGAGGGTGCAGAGTGCGGGGAAAGGGAGGGTGCAGAGTGCGGGGAAAGGGAGGGTGCAGAGTGCGGGGAAAGGGAGGGTGCAGAGTGCGGGGAAAGGGAGGGTGCAGAGTGCGGGGAAAGGGAGGGTGCAGAGTGCGGGGAAAGGGAGGGTGCAGAGTGCGGGGAAAGGGAGGGTGCAGAGTGCGGGGAAAGGGAGGGTGCAGGGTGCGGGGAAAGGGAGGGTGCAGGGTGCGGGGAAAGGGAGGGTGCGGGGAAAGGGAGGGTGCGGGGAAAGGGAGGGTGCGGGGAAAGGGAGGGTGCGGGGAAAGGGAGGGTGCGGGGAAAGGGAGGGTGCGGGGAAAGGGAGGGTGCGGGGAAAGGGAGGGTGCGGGGAAAGGGAGGGTGCAGGGTGCGGGGAAAGGGAGGGTGCGGGGAAAGGGAGGGTGCGGGGAAAGGGAGGGTGCGGGGAAAGGGAGGGTGCGGGGAAAGGGAGGGTGCGGGGAAAGGGAGGGTGCGGGGAAAGGGAGGGTGCGGGGAAAGGGAGGGTGCGGGGAAAGGGAGGGTGCGGGGGGTGCGGGGAAACGGAGGGTGCAGGGGGTGCAGGGAAACGGAGGGTGCAGGGAAACGGAGGGTGCAGGGAAACGGAGGGTGCAGGGGGTGCAGGGAAACGGAGGGTGCAGGGGGTGCAGGGAAACGGGAGGGTGCAGGGAAACGGAGGGTGCAGGGAAACGGAGGGTGCAGGGAAACGGAGGGTGCAGGGAAACGGAGGGTGCAGGGAAACGGAGGGTGCAGGGAAACGGAGGGTGCAGGGAAACGGAGGGTGCAGGGAAACGGAGGGTGCAGGGAAACGGAGGGTGCAGGGAAACGGAGGGTGCAGGGAAACGGAGGGTGCAGGGAAACGGAGGGTGCAGGGAAACGGAGGGTGCAGGGAAACGGAGGGTGCAGGGAAACAGAGGGTGCAGGGAAACAGAGGGTGCAGGGAAACGGAGGGTGCAGGGAAACGGAGGGTGCAGGGAAACGGAGGGTGCAGGGAAATTAAGGGTGCAGGGAAATTAAGGGTGCAGGGTGTGCAGGGAAATTAAGGGTGCAGGGAAATTAAGGGTGCAGGGAAATTAAGGGTGCAGGGAAATTAAGGGTGCAGGGAAATTAAGGGTGCAGGGGGTGCAGAGTGCAGTGAAATGGAGTGTGCAGAGTGTGGGGAAAAGAGCTCTAGATTCATTTAAGGAACATGAAAAATCTTCAGCTCATAAGTCTAGTATGCTGGCATGGTCTGCTTACAAAGATAGTATAATCCGTGGTAAAGCTCTGGAGAAGATCCGAACAGGTAGTGAGGTTCAAATTCAAGAAAGGAGAGATTATCTTAAATGACTTGTACGTTCCTTAGTAAACAAGGCATTTCATTTAGGGGGTCATGATGAGTCGGAAAATTGTCAGAATAAGGGAAATTTAAGTGAATGTTTAAATTTGCTTTCTAAATTTGACCCCTTCATCAAAAATATACACCACCTGCAAACACTACCTATACTTCTCCATCTCAGAATGGAATTATTCAGTGCTCCTCTGGGAAGTTATCAGTAAGATAGTCAGGGAATTGAAGGCTTCTGGTCTTTATTCAGTAATGGCAGATGAGGCAAGAGATCAAAGAGAACAATTAGCCATATCCACTACATTTTACCCGAAAAGAGAATCTAAATTTGGCTAAAGCAGTTGACCTTAAAGGAGGCAGTGTGTAGTACTTTAAATCCACGCGCACAACTGAAAAAGCCTCAGAGCTGCATCAGAAAGCTGAAATATTATTGGCTAGTGTCAACACTGAAGGTGAGGAAGTGTTTGCGCAAAGAAAAAAACAAAAAGTACATGGAAGACTATGTGACTGAAGCTAGTTTTTCTCATGAAGATGTCAGTTCCAAAGATGACTTCAGAACCAAGATGATATGTTGTGTAGACCGCATGCTATCTGAACTAGACCATAGATTTTCTAGCATCAAAAAAAGAACTGATAAGAGGGATTCAGGCTTGCAGTCCACTTTTGCCAAACTTTTTTGTCTGAGATTTAGCTGAGATTGCTAGGTATTACAAAATTGAACTCAAAAGTGAGGAAGTGCTTGTTACCAAAAAATGTATTTGCAAGGAAACAACTGCGTGGTGAAGAAATGTCAATATACTGTAAATCAGTGGTCTCAAAGTACCGGCCCGCGGACTGGTTATAAATGGCCCCCCTGAGACTGGACAGGTTTGCACCGCAGAGGGGGAGGCGCCGAAGAGCTTTGTCTCCGTCTCCTCTCTGCTACACGCTGCTGCAGCCCAGACAGAGAACAGATCGGAGGAAGGATCCGCCCATCGCCCCGCCCACTTAGGCACTGGTGATCGATCATAGCCCCAGATCCCTCCTGCTGCCACCTCAGGGCGGGAGATTGTGTCCTTCTCTGGGTGCCCTGTGTTGAAGCCAGGAGCTGACTTGAGGAGAGGTGAGTGAGCCATCACACTGAGGAAAGTCCTTAGTGGGGTGACTGGGGTAGAAATTTGTGTGTGGGGGGTATTTGTACAGTGTGGGGGGTATTTATGCAGTTTGGGGGGTAATGCTGGGTATAGAATGCGTTTGCTGACACCAGTGCTGGGGGTTAATAATGCGTCTGCTGACACCAGTGATGGGGGTTAAACGTTCTTATGCCCCGTACACACGGTCGGACATTGATCGGACATTCCAACAAAATCCTAGGATTTTTTCCGACGGATGTTGGCTCAAACTTGCCTTGCATACACACGGTCACACAAAGTTGTCGGAAAATCCGATCGTTTTAAACGCGGTGACGTAAAACACGTACGTCAGGACTATAAACGGGGCAGTGGCCAATTGCTTTCATCTCTTTATTTATTCTGAGCATGCGTGGCACTTTGTCCATCGGATTTGTGTACACACGATCGGAAATTCTGACAACAAGGTCCTATCACACATTTTCCGTCAGAAAATCCGACCGTGTGTACAGGGCTTAAGAAGGGGAACTGTAAGCTCAGCACACAAATATACACACATTGGGGGTTATTTACTAAAGGCAAATCAACTTTGCACTACAAGTGCAGTCGCTGTAGATCCGAGGGGGACACGCAAGGAAAATAAAAAACAGCATTTTAGCTTGCACATGATTGGATGATAAAATCAGCAGAGCTTCCCCGCAGATCTGCATCTACTGCACTTACAATTTTACTTTCAAGTGTACTTGCAGTGCAGAGTGGATTTGCATTTAGTAAATCAACCCCATTGTGTAATGATAACATATGACACGCAGTGATTACTGACATATGTTTTTCTTTTTAATGATATCCTTAGCTTGTATTGCACAAAGTGCAAATTACATCTGGAAGTGGACAGTCTTCTCTGACCTTGTAATACGCCATAATCATGTCCGTTAAATCTAAAAGAAAAGTTGATGCTGAACAGAGGAAATTTCAAGAGAGGTGGACAAGTGATTTTTTTTTTTTTGTGGAGTTTAATAAGATGGCTACTTGCCTGATCTTTCAGAAAAGCAACCTTTTCATTGCAGATTAGAACCTTAAGCGGCATTATAATACTAAACATGCCGATCACTATGCAAAGTATGAGGGAAAAGAAAAGGAGAGACAAATTGGCCAACTTCAGAAAGCACTGTCCATGCAGCAAAATCTCTTTAGACGTGCAAAAAAGTAATGCGATGCAGCAGTTGAAGCTAGCTATGTGGTGTGTGAGCAAGTTGCAAAAGCTGGAAAGCCATTTACTGAAGGGCAGTTTCTTAAAGATTGCATGGTAATGGTTGCCGATATCCTTTGTCCTGAGAAGGCAAGTTCGTTCAGAAACATCAACCTATCAGCAAATACAGTGGCAGAGAGGATCAGTGAGTTGTCAGATAACATATATGATCAATTGTGCGATAAAAGGTACAAAGTTCCGTTTCTATTCGCTGGCTCTTGATGAGAGCACTGACATAAATGACACCGCTCAGCTTGCTGTATTTGTCAGAGGAATTATTGACCAGGTTGAAGTGACTGAAGAATTGCTCAGTTTAATTGCAATACATGGACAGACTACAGGCAGCGACATGTTTCAGAATCTCTGTGATGTAATTGATCGTGCTGCCCTGCCTTGGGATAAATTGGTTGGAATAACCACAGATGGTGCCCCATCAATGATTGGGAAAAGAAATGGCCTAGTAGCGCTGATACAAAGAAAACTGGAAGAAGAGAATGCAGATCCCGCTATTGCTTTACACTGCATTATTCATCAACAGGCACTTTGCAGCAAATGCTTGAAAGTTGACAATGTTATGCCAGTTGTGGTGAAATGTATTAAAGTGGAAGTAAACCCTCCTATCATTTTCAGCCAAGGAAGCCGCCATCTTGGCCTCTGTTTAATCCAGAACTGCCATGATGCTGCACATGTGATCAGTTATGACAACTCCCATTGGATGGTTTCAGTTTGGTTGAGAGCACAACCAATGGGAGTGTTACATTTCTGGCACGTTCCGGAAAGGTAACTGTTTTATGGATGGGTTTACTTCCGCTTTAATTACATCAGGTCAATGGGCTTACAGCACCACCAATTTCATACTTTTTTGGAGGAAATTGGAGCAGCTTATGGTGATGTCCTGTACTCTACAGAGGTACGCTGGTTGAGCAGAGGCAATGTCTTAAAGGGGTTTTTTTGAACTAAGGCAGGAAATCAATACATTTATGATGGATGGAAGACTGGATGTTCCTGAACTTGATGATCCCAAGTAGATCATGGACTTGAGCATTTTTGGTTGATATGACACAGGTGCTTAACAAACTGAATCTGAATCTGCAGGGCCAAAACCAATTTGTCACTGTGGCTTTTGACAATGTGAAAGCATTCACCTTAAAAGCTGCAATTATGGAGAACACAGTTCGCCCAAAAAAACCTCAGCTATTTTCCAACATTCAAGTCTGTATTTGAAGAAAAGGGTGAAGATCTTTCTGTGCTTTGTATCGATAAATATGTCGCTGCCATGGAGAACCTTCAATAGGAATTTGATCAGCAGTTTTCTGACTTCGCTATCCACAATGCAACTTTCCAGATGTCTGCAGACCCATTTTCCTTTGATGTGAACAGTGCTCCACATGTGCTGCAAATGGAACTTATAGATCTGCAATGCAGTACTGACCTCAAAGCCAAGTTCAGAGATGCACAGGGAAACACAGAAATGATAGCTCAGTTTTTGAGAGAGTTGCCAGCTACTTTTCCAGAGCTGTCCAAACTGTTCAAAACGTGTCATGTGCTTATTTGGAAGTACATACCTGTGCGAAACATTATTCTCCACTATGAGCTTTAATAAATCTAGAACCAGGTCTAGGCTAACTGATGCCCACCTTCAGGCTGTTGTTAGGGTCTCAACTGCTAACTCACTTAGAGAAAACTTGGCTCATCTAACACAGAGCAAACACTGCCAAGCATCTGGCAGTAAGCAGTGACTGGTAGCAAGCAAGCAACTACAACTGTATATAGTTTATTGTTTTTGAAGTTTGAAAGTTTGCATGCGGCCCCCATGGGATATGAAAATTTGTCATGCGGCCCTCAGGTAATTCGAGTTTGAGACTTTTTTTTTTTTGGGGGGGGGGGGGGGATAGACACGGATTGTCCAAACCTTTCTTTCTCAAACTCTTCAAAATGGAGGAACCCTTAAAATAACAAATCAAATCCCTTTCTAATAAATATCTAAAGCTCTGTGTACAGAGTTACTCTGTGTAACTTTCTATCTGCTTTTTAGTTTGTTTCAAAAAAGCCCTCGTTCCCTTAGCACGTCTCTCCGTGCGTTGTGGGCGTGAGCGCGATGTGAGCCGCTCTAGGCCTCCTGGCACATGCGCTATGCAGGGGCTCCCACTCCGGAAGTAAAGTCAGGGGTCATTACGGACCCTGTACTTCCTGGAGGGATCACGCCTATTTAGGGTGACTGTGTGAGTACCCTCACCGTCATCCACCTGTGACAGCAAGCGCATCTCACTGCGGGTGCGAGCCTCCCCGCTGTTAAGCCGTGACCTTTCAGGATCCCGTACAGCTAACTGGTAAACCTTTTTTTCTCTATAGAACCATCACTATACTTTATGGTGGATATTTTGCCTGGCCATCTCTATGCCTGACAGGGCAGGGTGGCTACTGCCACCTTAGACCTATTGCCTCCATTAGTAATGTTTGTGATATAGCACAGTCGGTTTATTTATTAATTATAGCTGCACACTGCAATATACTCTATGTACCCCCATGTTATATATAGGCTACTCTGTTTAAGCTCTGGCGCTGTGTCAGCTTGGATATAACCCTGACCCATTATCAGGATTGTATACAATATTTTACTGTGGACACAGATTTTCACTGTGCTCTATCTTATTAAAACCATAATAGATAAAATTCAACTCCACCTAGTAACCATGGTCTTATTAAGTATTATATGTGGCTCATGCGGTGTCATCTTTGACCACAGTGCAATTAATGACACAATTGCCCAAGTTGTCAGCAGAAAAAGTAATCTACTAATGACGTATCCATAGTTAATGGATGGTTATATTCCAAAAATATTTTTTTGTTTCTAGATCAATGGTACAGGTAACACCTGTCTGATATTTTGGTCAGTTCGTGGTCCAACACTCCACTATCCAACCCTTACGGATCTGGCTTCCACGGGGTAATGATCTTGGTTGGCTATTATAACTAGCCGGTTCATGGGTGTGAATCTCTGCTGTGCATGTGTTGTATTAAGCACCGACAATTCCTGAGTGGGTAAGCACTTATATGGTTTTAGGGAAGTATAGTTTGATTATGTATTGAATAAATGATGCTTCTAATGTTTTATGCAACCTAGATGAATCTACAGATGCATGTGACGCCCTTGAAAAAGCAGGAAACTGCGAAACATGTTGGCCTTTTGCATATCCAAGCATCCTGTGTAACAGTATATCCCTGTATCTATCACTAATTATGTATTATGTGAATCTTGCATTTTTTATATATTATATATTTTTTGTATTAATAAATCTAAATTTTTTAACTAAACTTCAACAATTTTGTGCTTACTTTACGATACAGATGCGATGGTCTCCTTAAAAATCCCATTTCTATAGAGGCAGCTTAGGCTTTCTCTTACAAATTTGTTTCTCTATGTCCTTAACCACTTTAAGACCAGCCTCGTTTTGGATTTTAGGTGTTTACATGTTTAAAACAGGTTTTTCTGCTAGAAAATTACTTAGAACCCCCAAACATTATATATGGTTTTTCTTCTAACACCCTAGAGAATACAATGGCGGTCATTGCAATACTTTTTTTTGCACCGTATTTGCGCAGCGGTCTTATAAGCGCACTTTTTTTGGAAAAAATTTACTTTTTTGAATAAAAAAATAAAACAGTAAAAAGTTATCCCAATTTTTTTTTATATTGTGAAATATAAATGTTACGCCGAGTAAATTGATACCCAACATGTCATGCTTGAAAATTGCGCCCGCTCGTGGAATGGCGTCAAACTTTTACCCTCAAAAATCTCCATAGGCGAAGTTTAAAAATTCTACAGGTTGCATATTTTGCGTTACAGAGGTGGTCTAGGGCTAGAATTATTGCTCTCGCTCTACCGGTCGCGGCGATACCTCACATGTGTGGTTTGACCACCGTTTTCATATGCGGACGCTACTCGCGTATGCGTTCGCTTCTGCGCGCGAGCTCGTCGGGACAGGGGGGGTTTTAAAAAAATTTTTTTTATTTTTATTATTTATTTTACAATATTTTATTTTTACACTTTAAAAAAAAAAAAAAAAAAAAAAAAAATTGTGTCACTTTTATTTCTATTACAAGGAATGTAAACATCCCTTGTAATAGAAAAAAGCATGGCAGGACCTCTTAAATATGAGATCTGGGGTCAAAAAGACCTCAGATCTCATATTTACACTAAAATGAAATAAAAAAAAAAAAAAAAAAAAGTCATTTGTACAAATGACATTTGAAAAAATTTTCCTTTAAGAGGCGTGGACGGAAGTGACGTTTTGACGTCGCTTCCGCCCAGCAGTGTCATGGAGACGAGTGAGCGCCATCTTGGCCTCACTCGTCTTTATACACACCAGGGGAGAGGACGCGATCGCCTCCGCCGCTACAGACGGCTCCGGTAAGCGGCGGAGGGCACCGGATCGCGGCGGGAGGGGGGGGGGCCCTCTCCCGCCACCGATAAAAGTGATCTCGCGGCGAATCCGCCGCAGGGACCACTTTTATCTGAAAGCCGGCCGCCGCACGAAAACGGGGATACCGGGGTTATGGCAGCTAGCTGTTGCCATAACAACGATATCCCCATTCAAACTTAGGACGTACATCGTCGTGCGGCGGTCGGGAAGTGGTTAATCATGGTCTCAAATTTGCTCCTTCCAGGTCCTTGAACAAGTTTGAGACATTCATAGATGTTCAGAAATTTGTACGCAAAATTAGCATCCAACGCCATATAAAGTCTAATTCCCACCACTCTAATGTCGCAGTTTCTGTGGATATGAGAAATTCTAGACTTACCAATGCTTCATTGTTTAATCCTCCAGGCCCTGTGGCACCGGCCATTACTGTTTTTAAGGATCTTGTTAATAAAGATCTACAATCACTGCAAATTAATAAAAATAGGAGGGAATACATTTTGAAAAAAGGATTGAAAATGCTTAAGGACCGGGACGACATAGTGGTGCGTCCAGCAGACAAAGGGAGGGGGGGGGTCATTCTTGATAAGGAGGCCTATAACACAGAAATGTCAAGACTATTGTCAGATCATAGTACTTATTTGCCCTTAAAAGGGAATCCCACTGCTAGTTACAAGAAAGAATTTGTTGCATTAGAAGAGGAAGGCTTTCAGAAGAGGGTTATTTCTAAAATATAAAAAGCCTCTCTCATTCCGGTAGCTCTTAGGGCCGCAATAATATACTACCTACCGAAGGTGCACAAGGATCCTGTTTGCCCCTGGAAGGCCAATCGTTAGTGGCATCGATTCGGTTACTTCCAGGGTGGGCAAATATATTGATCACTTTCTACAACCTAACCTCACTAAGATACCTTCTTATTTGAGAGATTCTACCCAGGTAATTAATCTATTTCAACATTTTGAATGGAAGGACACTTATATACTTGCTACTGCGGACGTTTCCTCCTTATATACCGTGATTTCACATCAACACGGGAGGGAATCAGTGAATTACTATTTAAGGCAGGACACTCTTTATGTTTGCCAAAGACGTTTCATTTTGAAGCTTCTTGATTATGCCATGGAGCGTAATTATTTTTGGCATAATGGCTCCTATTTTTTACAGAACAGAGGGGTGGCCATGGGGGCTAAATTTGCCCCAAGCATGGCCAACCTTTTTATGGCCAAGTGGGAGGAGCTCATCTATCATGAGTTCAGATCTGAGCTGGTACTCTGGAAAAGATATATATCCTCCTCCTATGGGATGGTAGTTTAGAATCCCTTAATGAGTTCATTACCGGCTTGAATATCAATGATAGGGGCATTTTTTAACACAGGAAGCAAGCAGTGTTGAAATCCATTTCTTGGATCTCAGAATTAGGGTGATTGAAGAACAGATTGTGACATCAACCTATTTCAAAGAGACGGACCGTAATGGTTTTATTTACACCAAGAGTTGCCATCATAAGGCTTGGTTGGAATCGATCCCCAAAAGCCAGTTCCTGAGGTTGAGGCGGAACTTCACTAACCTGGATGATTTTGACAGAGAAGCCTCTATCCTCAGGGATCGGTTACTTGAAAAAGGTTATAGTGCAAATCAATTAGATGTTGCACTTGATCTGGCTCGAACAAAGAATAGGGAAGCTTTGCTGGTGGTTAGGCCAAAAACACAGGATGACTCTTTCAAATTTTCCTTTGTTGCTGGCTATTCCAACCAGCATTATGATATAAAAAAAAAATCACAGAAACATTGGAGAGTCCTACGAGGTGATCAGATTTTGGGCCCTATTATACCTGAGCGACCACAAGTAGTCTATCGGGGGGTCCCTCCATTGTGGCTACAGGTGGCTCCAAATATAGTTGACCCTCCAAAAAAGGTGTCTTTTTTTCCAAACCATGGGAGGTTTTTATCCATGTAGGAGATGTCCTATTTGTAAGTTGAACATCAATAGAAGTAGAAGAACGGTTTCCTTCCAATCAACCTCTACCCAGGAGACCTTTCCAATCAAACCTTTCATCACATGCACCACAAAATATGTGGTTTACATGATTTAGTATCCATGCGGTATGCAATATATTGGACGAACAAAGCGCATGCTCCATATTAGACTCAGTGAGCATGTGGCTAATATCAAACGCGGCTTTCCGAAGCATAGTTTATCCAAACATTATGCTTTGAAGCATAATTGCAATCCAAATGGCACTAGTTTTTTGGGCATAGATACATTTTGTGGACATTGGAGAGGTAGCCATATGGTTAGAGAGGTTTCACATTTAGAAACTAAATGGATCTATCAAGCTCAAACATATGCTCTCTTTGATATGAGCATCGAGTGGGACATCAACGCATTTATCAACAATGGTTAGATGTTTTTTTGCCATTTGTTGACGCGTTGGTTTTGTCCTTCCTGTGTACTTCTTAGGGTTACTTAGCGACTTGGTGTATGATTTTTTTTTTTTTTTTTCATTAGTGTATTTTTTGTTTAAGGGTTTGTGTTATTTCATATGATATATTTTTTGCTTGTATACTGCTTGTTGCCACAAGGGGTCGCCACTCCTTGATGTCTAGATGCATTCATAATCCCTCTTCCCATATAAACATTCCTTATGCATTTTATTTTCCTAAAAAAAAAGATTTCATTTTTTTATATAATTATTTCATTTGGGTTTTGTATCCAATTGATTAACCCATTTCGAAAATATTTTTTGTGATTTGTAAAATTTTGTTTGGAATTTTATTTTTAGAAGCCTTATTTTAATATTGTTTTCTATGTCGGGCATGTTCCGATGTTTAAGGAGTTTTTTTTACTTCTCTTGTTTTGATCTCATAACGTTTCTTAATAGTTCGTAAACCCCCTTTTTGTGCCCCTTTTTGTGAAGTGATGTCCATTGGGCTGAGGTTACTCACTTCCACCCGGGGGTATGCATGTTACTTCCGGGTGGGCGATTGTATGGGCAGGGGTCATATCACTCCCGTCCAATATATTTTATACAATGTGTTTTGGTGCGTCCCATGGGCAGGGAGATCACTGCTTCCGCCTGATAGAGCGCACATATTTCCTGTTACTAATGCTGTCCAATAGACGGAGGTTCTTTGCGTCTGTTGGGTGGAACGCATATAACTTCCGGGTGGTCGGAGTATGGGTCGGGAGATTCCTACCTCCGTCCCGTATATCACGTTATGTGTTCTGGCGCGTCATTGGTTGGAGGCTGATCTTTTCCGCCTAATGGAACGCACACGACATCCGGCCTTGCAGACTGGCCCACTCCTATAAATTACAGCGTCACACGCCGTCACCACTCCCCTGAGGACGCACACTCGTGATGAAACGTCGGGCCAACGAGGGATGAGTGACGCATTGTGAATAGAGGAGTGGCGCCATCTTGTGGGTAGGAAGCACTGGATGCTTTCCTTTTTGCTCATGCCTATTTTTATTTACCTAATGTGAGTTGTATACCTAATCTTTTGTCAAATAAATCGTCATATTTTACTGATGTTTACGCAATGAGAATATTTTTTCATCCCCTCATATGTAACCACTGAGTGTGTCTGTGGAGTTCATCTCCCGGTCGGGGTTGGAAAAATTCAGCCATCCTAGTCTCTGGGGGTCTGTGAATCAGGATTCCTAGTCCAATGAGAGGACCCAGCAGATGATTAAGAATTGTGGAACTGGCTCTTCAGATGTTTGCTCAATGTGCATATCTTACACACTG
Organism: Lithobates clamitans; assembly: GCA_037952925.1. Classification (NCBI taxonomy): domain Eukaryota; kingdom Metazoa; phylum Chordata; class Amphibia; order Anura; family Ranidae; genus Lithobates; species Lithobates clamitans. The sequence goes on along the minus strand of JBBGZY010001272.1, from coordinate 496,867 downwards.
GCGTTAAGAGGCAGTCTTATTGGGTGTCGGTGACGGTTCTCCTTCTTTCTTTCTAATTGTAAGTCTTTGGATGGATTGCAATATTTCATTTATTGGCTGTATATTCTATACATTTGCTTTGTCATTTTGATTTAGCGCTACACCTATACCTGTCAGTTTTTGCTATTGTATCCAACAATATTGTGTTAGCTGCTTCTTTTATTTTATTTAGTTTTGAGCACAGCAATTTTTTTCTTTTTTATTGGTTATGTGAGTGCTCTCTTTCTTACTTTGCTTATTAATGTAACAAGTTTTAATTTTTTGTTCGTTCTCCAGGACACTATGGCCTCCGTTGACCATGAAGTGGAAGGTCTTCTAGATAGAATGGTCTCCTTCTATTCTGAAGGACTACAGCATAAAGACTTAGAAGAGTACTTCCTCATGAATGAGGAGCTTGGAAAAGGCGAATATGGAAATGTATTCTTGGTGAATGACAAGAATACAGGTGAGTGAATTAATCTAGCGGCCATTTCAGTTTCCTCTATGAATATGTATATGCGTGCAAATGTGATCTGCAAAATATAGGCTTTCTTCAAGAGGTCACTAATTATAGGGTTACTCTAAAATAAAAAGAGCAGTAAAGTAGAATCACTGTGCAACACTCGTAATAAAGAATAGCAGAAGAATGCAGTGAACAATTATGGCCCAATACATACATCTATTACATCTCTATGAATAGAAAATGTTTCAAATATTCATGTTGGAAAAATGATTTAGAGACCTAAGTATTAGGCTGTTTCTTGGGTGGAGTTATGCAAATATCAAGGTCTTGATGGGTACATAATTGTCTGGAATAGTGGGCATTCCTAGATAGATTATATTTGTATGCAGACCACCCTAGATTTTGATCACGTGAGTACAATGAATAAAAGGAAGGGGTTAGGAACAGTCAGGCTGGGGATGATATGATGCTGGATGTCCTCTAGTCAAGGAATGAGGTGGGCTCTATCTGGAGAGGTTCCTGTACAGCTGAGTGCTGGTAATGCTGAGGTTTAGCTTTAAATGAAGCATTAAACATTCTCAATTTGGGAGGAGCGGATCGTATTAAAATGTTGGATATTTTCAAGGAAAACATACAGAAATTACCAGTTGAACATTTCTAGTTCTTGATCGAAGTTATACATTTTTTTTTAACAGGTCAAAGAATGGCATTGAAGATCATGGATAAGGACAGAATCAGTCAGCGGTCTTTCCTCCATGAATTCAGTATTTCATTCTTACGGTCTTCTCATCAAAATATCATTGGATGTTATGGCTTTTTCTCCACCATTGACTACTTTGTCTTTGCACAGGATTTGGCACCTGTTGGAGATTTGTTCTCCATGATTTTTCCAAATGTAAGTACACTAAAGGTGTCGGTATGGCCATTAATTTTTTTAATCCTTAAAAAAAGTGTTAAAACGAATATATTTTGAATTTCCCATCACTTTTTTTCTAATTGTCCTGGTGACCACTGCAATTAAGACAGAGTTATGTTCCCTGGAGGGGAGGGGGGCATGTTCAACAATAGAATCCATAGAAGCCTTATATTCCCCCCTGTATTTAACATCTATTTTGTTTTTGAATTTTTTTCTAGGTGGGAAATCCAGAAGACACCATAAAGAAGTGTGCTGTGCAGATCTCCAGTGCCTTGGAAATCATATCGGAGAAAGGACTTGTACACATGGATCTCAAGCCAGAAATTGTTCTGGTGTTTGACCAAAACTGCCAATGTGTTAAGATAACGGAATTTGGCCTCACTAAAATCAGAGCGACAGCTATTAGAGCAAGGTGTGGAAGCAAATCCTACATGGTCCCAGAGATGTGTAACCTGACCATTTCAGATGGACTGGTTGTAGTAGGCAGCCTTGACATGTGCGCATTTGGTGTGGTCATCTGCCTACTCACAGTAAAGTTTCCTTAGAGGGTGGCCATGCTTGACAAAGGATACAAACAATATGTTGACTGGCAAAATAATTTCCAGAAGGTTAATCCTCCAGAAGCATGGAAAAAGGTTCCCGCTGGGATACAAAGAATGTTTAATGATCTTTTGGCAATTGATCACATCAAGTCTTGAAATACCTGAGTGGAAGCTGGAAAGAAACTCCTGAGTCTACTTTAACACAAGAGGATGATGATTCCATTAAAAGGATTTCTAGTCTAGTCTGAGGTAACATCGGCTTCCCACCTGAACACATCACAGAGCTGCATTTCCATCTCATCAACTATCTGCTCCTTCCTGGATATCTCAGGGATACGAAGCAGCTTTTAACCAAACTTAAGGATTTAGGAGTGGAATAGTAGTTTAAAATGGATAACCTGCAATGTTTGCAGTTTATACTCATCCATTCCTCATTCTTTTGGTTTACGGGCAGTTTCTGATTTTCTATCTAAATATAGTGAATACTCTTTGGTCCATCAAGAGTTTATTGTGTTGAGTTTAGAGTACCTGCTTACTCACAACTACTTCATGTTCAATGGAGACCGTTATCTACAGAAGTGTGGTGCCTCTATGGGAGCTAAATTTTCCCCCTCCCTAGCTAACATCTACATGGGATGGTGGGAGAGGACCCTCATTTTTGGACATGACATTCCCCGATGAACAGACACTTTATTCTACTGTCGCTACATAGATGACCTATTATTCATAGTGTCTAATGAAGCCGACAATTTAGAAGGGTGGCTATCCTATCTAAAAGATGACTTAAATCTTAGATTTAGCAGCTGTTGCATTTCGGAGTCAATTGACTTTCTTGATGTACATTTAAGAGGAGAAGGAAACAAAAAATGTTAGCAGTCTTTTCTAGGAAGTCAACTGCAGGGAATATGCTTTTACAAGAAGATTCTAGCCATCCCAACACACACACTGAGAGGCATCCCAGTGGGACAGTTTCTGCGACTATAATGCATTTTCAGTGAAGAAAGTGATAACCAAAGAGAAGCATTAAATATGTTTAAACGATTTGTCAATAGAGGCTATCCCAAATCTATTTTATATAGAGCTATGAATATCGCCACCAAAACATCCCGTGAAAAGCTATTGTATGAACATAGGAAGGGAGACAAGAAGAATGTTAAGAGAGGGAATGAAAATGCAAATAGAAGCAAATCTTGTTCTTCCATCCAAACTCCAGGTTTTTCCCACTTCAATTAGTCCCGAGTTCAACAAGATTAGAAGTATAGTTCTTAAATATTTACCTGTTTTGTCTAATGACCCCATTTTTGCACAAATCCTTTCAAAAGGAGTTATGACAGTGTCATGTGGGACACCCACTTTGGGTGGATCGTTGTCACCTAGTCTTTTCAGTAGTAGTAAATTACAGACCCACTGGCTACATTTAAAGGCACTTTTCGTGCGGTTCAAATAAATGCCCATGTTGCACTCATATTTTGAAAGGCGATACCATTCAGGCCACAGCAGTTAGTAAAACATCTAAGATTACAACACCCATTAATTGCAATACAAGATATTTGGTGTATGTCATTACCTGCAAGTCGTGTCAAATGCAATATGTTGGTCAGACAACCAACACGCCTTTATGACCATATATATGAAATTGAAAAAAAAAAATCACAATACGAACATAGCGAGACATTGGAATGGCATACACCAAAAGGATGTATCTGATTTGGGCATCCAAGCGGTGGAAAGAATTTTGATGCCAGTAAGAAGGGGAGATGCATTTAAAATCCTCTGTAGAAGAGAAGTCTATTGGATAGTTTTTCTTAACACAAGAAAGCCAGCCGGCATGAATCTCCCCACTGTGTTCACATACATTCTCCTCCAGGTGAAGATTCACTCTAAATCCCAGAGATGGGAAAAGTGCTAAACGTGGTGTGTCAGGAGGATGCAGGGCATGTAGAGTGCAGGGAAATAAAGGATTTGGGGGTGCAGAGGGCGGGGAAATGGAGGGTGCATGGAAATGGAGGGTGCAGAGGGCATGGAAATGGAGGGTGCAGAGGGCATGGAAATGGAGGGTGCAGAGGGCAGGGAAATGGAGGGTGCAGAGGGCAGGGAAATGGAGGGTGCAGAGGGCAGGGAAATGGAGGGTGCAGAGGGCAGGGAAATGGAGGGTGCAGAGGGCAGGGAAATGGAGGGTGCAGAGGGCAGGGAAATGGAGGGTGCAGAGTGCGAGGAAAGGGAGGGTGCAAAGTGCAGGGAAATGGAGGGTGCAGAGGGCAGGGAAAGGGAGGGTGCAGAGGGCGGGGAAAGGGAGGGTGCAGAGTGCGGGGAAAGGGAGGGTGCAGAGTGCGGGGAAAGGGAGGGTGCAGGGAAATGGAGATTGCAGAGGGTGCAGGGAAATGGGAGGGTGCAGGGAAATGGAGATTGCAGAGGGTGCAGGGAAATGGAGATTGCAGAGGGTGCAGGGAAACGGGAGGGTGCAGGGAAACGGGAGGGTGCAGGGAAACGGGAGGGTGCAGGGAAACGGGAGGGTGCAGGGAAACGGAGGGTGCAGGGAAACGGAGGGTGCAGGGAAATGGAGGGTGCAGAGTGTGGGGAAATGGAGGGTGCAGAGTGTGGGGAAACGGAGGGTGCAGAGTGTGGGGAAACGGAGGGTGCAGGGGGTGCAGAGTGCAGGGGGTGCAGGGAAATGGAGGGTGCAGGGGGTGCAGGGAAATGAAGGGTGCAGGGGGTGCAGAGTGTGGGGAAAAGAGCTCTAGATTCATTTAAGGAACATGAAAAATCTTCAGCTCATAAGTCTAGTATGCTGGCATGGTCTGCTTACAAACATAGTATAATCCGTGGTAAAGCTCTGGAGAAGATCAAAACAGGTAGTGAGGTTCAAATTCAAGAAAGGAGAGATTATCTTAAACAACTTGTATGTTCCTTATTAAACAAGGCATTTCATTTAGGGGGTCATGATGAGTCGTAAAATTGTCAGAATAAGGGAAATTTAGGGAATGTTTAAATTTGCTTTCTAAATTTGACCCCTTCATCAAAAATATACACCACCTGCAAACAGTACCTATACTTCTCCATCTCAGAATGCAATTATTCAGTGCTGCTCTGATGAAGTTATCAGTAAGATAGTCAGGGAATTGAAGGCTTCTGGTCTTTATTTGGTAATGGCAGATGAGGCAAGAAATCAAAGAGAACAATTAGCCATATGTATCCACTACGTTTTATCCGAAAAGAGAATCTAAATTTGGCTAAAGCAGTTGACCTTAAGAGCCCATTCACACAGGGGCAACTTTGGATCCGACTTCAAGTCGCCCCAAGTCGCCCCTAGTCGCCTCAAGTCGCGCTACATGAAAAAATCAAAGTAAGTGAATGGATCCGTCTTAATGCACACTACTGCAGTCGCTCAGACTTCAGAAAAGGTTCCTGTACTACTTCAATCCGACTTGAAGGCAACTTGTACTCATTGATTTCAATGGAAGTTGCCTCCAAGTCTGATCACTGTTCATACTGAGGCAACTTTACAGGAAGCAGAAAGAAAACAGAAAGTAATTTCCTCCACTAAACAGCCAGCCCCCTCCTTCTCACACACAGCTGATAAGCTCTGATTGGCCACTTGTAAAGTTCCCTGTCCTGGAGGAGACCTCAAGTTGTGTTGTAAGTTGCCCCAAGTCGTGCTGTGATTCATACTCAAGACGTGTCCAAGTTGCCTCCCAAAGTCGCGCTGGAAGTCGTGTTGCCCCTGTGTGAATGGGCTCTAAAGGAGGCAGTTTGTAGTACTTTAAAATCCACGCGCACAACTGAAAAAGCCTGAGAGCTGCATCAGAAAGCTGAAATCTTATTGGCTAGTGTCAACATTGAAGGTGAGGAAGTGTTTTTGCAAAGAAAAAAACAAAAGTACATAGAAGACTATATGTGACTGAACCTAGTTTTTCTCGTGAAGATGTCAGTTCCAAAGATGACCGCAGAACCAAGATGATATTTTGTGTAGACCGCATGCTATCTGAACTAGACCACAGATTTTCTAGCATCAAAAAAGAACTGGTGAGAGGGATTCAGGCTTGCAGTCCACTTTTGCCAAACATTTTTGTCTGAGATTTAGCTGAGATTGCTAAGGATTACAAAATTGAACTCAAAAGTGAGTTAGTGCTTGTTACCAAAAATGTATTTGCAAGGAAACAACTCCGTGGTGAACAAATATCAATATACTGTAAATGTACATTTTTGGGGGGGATAGACACGGATTGTCCAAACCTTTCTTTCTCAAACTCTTCAAAATGGAGGAACCCTTAAAATAACTTTCAAATCTCAGAGAACCCTTTCTAATAACTATTATATCCAAAGCTCTGTGTACATTAGTGTGATGGTCCGTTAAAAGAATGTTTCTTATATTTGTGGTCAGTGAGAAGAATCTTCCTTACAGAAATCTAGAAATATATTTTGATACTGATTTCATGTTATAGTCAGTTTTTGTTTTAAATAAAGCCCCCTTTAAACTAAACCCATTGGTGTACAATAATACTGGAAATAAAACATAATGGTATAAAAAGAAAGAGCAAGAACCTAAAGCCAATGTTAATTTTTTTCTCAATAAATTTCTGGTTAATATTCCATCATGTATTAGTTACTCAAACTAGAATTAGATTAAAATTTATATAAAACAAAAATATTTTGCCATTTTATAGTTTTAATATGGTGGAAAGTTCAATTTTAAAACTCAGTAAAGTTTTAAAGTGTTTGGGTGTCAGGGTGTTTAATTATATCACCTATTCGCTTGAAAACCTGTTTACCGTATATACTTGAGTATAAGTCGTTCCGAGTATAAGTCGAGGCCCTAATTTACCACAAAAAAATGGGAAAAACTTATTGACCCGAGTATAAGACGAGGGTGAGAAATGCACAGCTACTGTAAGCGGAAAAGAGGGTCAACAATACCCATTTGCAGCATCACTGTGCCCATTTGCATGCCTCACTGTGCCCATTTTCAGCCATAGGTCCCCTGAACTTCAAACTCGGTAGTTAAGGGTTCCTAGATGCCCCCTAGCTGCAGCCAAAATTTGGGGTCTCTGAACCCAAAGGGTCCCGAAATGACATTGCTGCAGATAGACACAGTTGATCGAATTTGGGGCCCCGTATCTCGGGGCCACTTAGTGCTAAGAACCCCAAATTTGGTGTGCAAACCCAGTGAATCCATAAAATTTCCAAAGCTGGGGTTTCTAGCACCAAGTGGCCCCGAGATACAGGGCCCCAAAAATCAGTTCAGAAAATGTCAAGCACTTTTCTGCAGCAGAGAATGACATTTTCCGAACCAGTTTTGGGGCCCCGTATCTCAGGGCCACTTAGGGCTAGGAACCCCAGCTTTGGATATGTTATGGTACCAGTTCCACTGGGTTTGCACACCAAATTTGGGATTTCTAGCACCAAGCGGCCCCGAGATACAGGGCCCCAAAAATCAGTTCAGAAAATGTCAAGCACTTTTCTGCAGCAGAGAATGACATTTTTTGAACCGATTTTGGGGCCCCGTATCTCGGGGCCACTTAGTGCTAGGAACTTTAGCTCTGGATATGTTGTGGTACTAGATCCACTGGGTTTGCATGCCAAATTTGGGATTTCTAGCACCAAGCGGCCCCGAGATACGGGGCCCCAAAGTCGGTTCGAAAAATGACATTTTTTGCTGCAGAAAAGTGCTTGACTCGAGTATAAGTCGAGGGGGGCACTTTTAGCACAAAAAAATGTGCTGAAAAATTCGACTTATACTCGAGTATATACGGTATATGCAAATTGGCACCAACATCGCGGTGTTATTTACACAACATTTCCATTAGAACTCAGCCAATGAAAACCCTGCATTCTCTGCCTTCCCCGCCCATCTCCCTTGTATAAAGCGGGCCTCTCCCTCCTCTGATCAGTGACTCTACTTGCAGAGATTCCGGTATACTCATCTACTACAGCATAGCTGGAGATTTGGTGACGTTGTCCGGTGTTCATCTGCAGAGGAACAGAATATTCAGAGAAACAAATCTGATTCCATCACTGCTGAATCCTCACCACATTACGGTAAGGTCACTTTCATCTAACCAATCAATGGATCTTTATTATGTAATGAACATTTTGATAGTAATTTTTTAGAGGTGTATGTAATAAATATATACAAATCTATATATGAATAACTGAGGAAATGGGCAATGGGTTGAGGTTCAGGACAGGATAATATGTAATACAATGTATACAGAAGACAGGATAGACATTGGAGGCTTGCCATGATCACCCTGATGAAAAAGTTGTTAGTAATACGGGATACGTAATAAAAATTGAGGCTGTAATTTGTGTGATGTAATACAAAGTTAAACATATGATTGGGTGGCCAAGTCATGTATAATTTGTCTAAGGCTCCTGTTACAAGTATATTACAATCTGTACAAAGAAAGGCCATGAAAATGATTAAGGGGGCCTGAAAAAGGGATGTGGAAATGGAGGCTGGGTTCACACTGCAGCATGCTCCAGCTCACAGCAGGAGTCCGGTGCGTCCACATTCACTGTTTCAGCCCAAATTTCTGCTGAATTCAGACCTGAAAGGGACCGAAAGATGCACAGGACTCCTGTGCAATTCGCACCGGAGCCGCTGTTGAGATGTATGAACCGTCTCCATAGGAAGCAAATCACAATCTCCTGCTATGCGAATTGGATGTGGTGAAATCCACATCCAATTCGCACCAGTGTGAACCCAGCCAGAGTGTTTGGTTATTGTGGGTCATTCCAGGATTTCAAAGTTTTAGGAGAATGTTTGAAGGAAGTAGGGCCCAAAATACATCCCTGCGAATTACAGACCAGTTAGCCGAACATCAATAGCATGTAAACTCTTGGAGAGGATGATAAGGGACTATATACAAGATTTTAGTAATGACAACAGTATCATTAGCAGTAATCAGCATGGATTCATGAAGAATCGTTCTTGCCAAACCAATCTATTAACCTTCTATGAGGAGGTGAGTTGCCATCTAGATAAAGGAAGGCCCGTAGACGTGGTGTATCTGGATTTTGCAAAAGCATTTGACACAGTTGCCCATAAACGTTTATTGTACAAAATAAGGTGCGTTGGCATGGACCATAGGGTGAGTACATGGAATGAAAACTGGCTACAAGGGCGAGTTTAGAGTGTGCTGATAAATGGGGAGTACTCAGAATGGTCAGGGGTGGGTAGTGGGGTTCCCCAGGGTTCTGTGCTGGGACCAATCCTATTTAATTTGTTCATAAATGACCTGGAGGATGGGATAAACAGTTCAATCTCTACATTGCAGCCGATACTAAGCTAAGCAGGGCAATAAATTCAACCGTTTAAAGTAAAAAAAATGTAAAATAATGCATTTGGGTGGCAAAAAGATGAATGCAATCTACTCACTGGGGGGAGAACCTCTGGGGGAATCTAGGATGGAAAAGGACCTGGAGGTCCTAGTAGATGATAGGCTCAGCAATGGCATGCAATGCCAAACTGCTGCTAGCAAAGCAAACAAAGTTTTGGCATGCATTAAAAACGGGATCAACTCCAGAGATAAAACGACAATTCTCCCGCCCTACAAGACTCTGGTCCGGCCGCACCTAGAGTATGCTGTCCAGTTCTGGGCACCAGTCCTCAGGAAGGATGTACTGGAAATGGAGCGAGTACAAAGAAGGGCAACAAAGCTAATAAAGGGTCTGGAAAACATTAGTTATGAGGAAAAGCTGTGAGCACTGAACTTATTCTCTCTGGAGAAGAGACGCTTGAGAGGGGATATGATTTCAAATTTACAAATACCATACTGCTGACCCCACGATAGGTATAAAACTTTTTTTGAGAAGGGAATTTAACAAGACACATGGGCACTCATTAAAATTAGAAGAAAAGAGGTTCAACCTTAAACTATGTAGAGGGTTCTTTACTGTAAGAGCGGCAAGGATGTGGAATTCCCTTCCACAGCTGGTGGTCTCAGCGGGGGGGGGCATCAATAGTTTAAAAAAACTATTAGATAAGCACCTGAACGACCGCAACATACAGAGAAATACAATGTAATACTGACATATAATCACACACATAGGTTGGACTTGATGGACTTGTGTCTTTTTTCAACCTTACCTATGTAACTATGTAAGTGTCTTCTACTGAGTACAAAGGGTAAGGCAACCATTTCCATATTTTACATGATAGCTCTGATTAAAATTACACTTATGTGGCTGAGCTCTGTGTTCATCCTCCTGACTTTATGTAACAAAACTCTGCATAGCTGGTTGGCAACAAGAAAGCAGAGTATCTTTTGTAGGTCATCCTTATGGTATGTTTAGACTTTTCATGGCAGGATCTGCCAGGAATATGAGGGTCACCAAGTTGCTTCTGGCAGCAGATACACCACATGTTTGTTATGTTCCTTTCCTCAAGGACACTTTAAGATAAAATGAGTTCTCGAGAGCCCCCCCCCCCCACCCACACACACAATTGAACTAGAAACTATTGGATATATCCTGCCATTCATGTATTTTATGTCTTGGCTTTTCCTTTGTTTTTGGTACTTGCTCAGGGTCCTTTTGTTGTACTAAATACATATCTGTTGTGTTCAATCTCTAAAATTTGTGTGCAAAATGTATTCCCAAATCATATACATATAGATATGAAGGTCCTTTAGGCATTTCATTTTTATAGATTTATAACTGCAGGTGACAGTATTCCTATTTGACACATTTATAAAGTTTCTTTTCAGGGGTTTTAATTTTTGCTCATTAATGTAACAAATTTAAATTTTTTGCTCTCCGGGACACTATGGCCTCCGTTGACCATGATGTGGAAGGTCTTCTAGATAGAATGGTCTCCAATTCAGAAGGACTACAGCATAAAGACTTAGAAGAGTACTTCCTCATGGAGGAGGAGCTTGGAAAAGGCAGATATGGAAACGTATTCTTGGTGAATGACAAGAAAACAGGTGAGTGAATTAATCTAGCCCCCATTTCAGTTTCCTCTATGAATATGTATATGCGTGCAAATGTGATCTGCAAAATATAGGCTTTCTTCAAGAGGTCATGAATTATAGGGTTACTCTAAAATAAAAAGAGCAGCAAAGTAGAATCACTGTTCAACACTCGTAATAAAGAATACCAGGTGAATGCAGTGAGTAATTATGGCCCAATACATACATTTATTACATCTCTATGAACAGAAAATGTTTCAAATATTCATGTTGGAAAAATGATTTAGAGACCTAAGTATCGGGCTGTTTCTTGGGAGGAGTTATGTACCCATCAAGGTCTTGGGTACATAATTGTCTGGAATATTGGGCATTCCTAGATAGATTATTTTTGTATATAGACCACCCTAGATTTTGATGTGAGTACAATGAATAAAAGGAAGGGGTTGGGAACAGTCAGGCTGGGGATGATATGATGCTGGATGTCCTCTAGTCAAGGAATGAGGTGGGCTCTATCTGGAGAGGTTCCTGTACAGCTGAGTGCTGGTAATGCTGAGGTTTAGCTTTAAATGAAGCATGGTACAGTCTCAATTTGGGAGGAGCGGATCTTATTAAAATGTTGGATATTTTCAAGTAAAACATACAGAAATTACCAGTTGAACGTTTCTAGTTCTTGATCGAAGTTATACATTTTTTTAACAGGTCAAAGAATGGCAATGAAGATCATGGATAAGGACAAAATCAGTCAGCGGTCTTTCCTCCATGAATTCAGTATTTCATTCTTACTGTCTTCTCATCAAAATATCATTGGATGTTATGGCTTCTTCTCCACCATTGACTACTTTGTCTTTGCACAGGATTTGGCACCTGTTGGAGATCTGTTCTCCATGATTTTTCCAAATGTAAGCACACTAAAGGTGTCGGTATGGCAATTTTTTTTTAATCCTTAAAAAAGTGTTAAAACGAATATATTTCGAATTTCCCATCACTTTTTTTTTTCTAATTGTCCTGGTGACCACTGCAATTAGGACAGAGTTAAGTTCCCTGGAGGGGAGGGGGGCATATTCAACAATAGAATCCATAGAAGCCTTATATTCCCCCCTGTATTTAACATCTATTATGTTTTTGAATTTTTTTTCTAGGTGGGAAATCCAGAAGACGCAGTAAAAGGTGTGCTGTGCAAATCTCCAGTGCCTTGGAATTCATATCGGAGAAAGAACTTGTACACATGGATCTCAAGCCAGAAATTGTTCTGGTGCTTGACCAAAACTGCCATTGTGTTAAGATAACAGAATTTGGCCTTACTAAAATCAGAGCAACAGCTATTAGAGTAAGGTGTGGAAGCAAATCCTACATGGTCCCAGAGATGTGTAACGTGACTACGGGGGGGGGGGGGGGGGAGTCGGGCCCTCAAAAGTGTGTTTGTGGGCATGGTTTCCAAAATTGTGTCTTTTGTCCATTCTGACCATGTTTTTGTGTGCCTCAGAAGACTTTATCTTGTTCTAGTTACTTCTAATTCTTATAGGGCGTACACACGGTCGGACTTTGTTCGGACATTCCGACAACAAAATCCTAGGATTTTTTCCGACGGATGTTGGCTCAAACTTGTTTAGTCTACACACGGTCGCACAAAGTTATCGGGGCAGTGGCCAATAGCTTTCATCTCTTTATTTATTCTGAGCATGCGTGCCACTTTGTCCGTCGGATTTGTGTACACACGATCGGAATTTCCGACAACGGATTTTGTTGTCGGAAAATTTTATCTCATGCTCTCCAACTTTGTGTGTCGGAAAATCCGATGGAAAATGTCCGATGGAGCCCACACACGGTCGGAATTTCCGACAACACGCTCCGATCGGACATTTTCCATCGGAAAATCCGACCGTGTGTACGGGGCATTAGATGAAAAGCTTCATGCTAATTCCAAACATAAGTATGTGTTGATTTTGCTTGTGTGCTGCGTTTTTTGAGTTTGTAATAATTTTATCTGTTTTTGCTTATAATCCTGCACTTTTTTTTTTTAGGGGTTTGGGGTGATCAGTTTTGATCCTCAAATTTTTGTTATGATTATTCGCTTGATTGGTATCCCTGCTTTTATAATGTGATTTTTAATGTGTCTATCTTTTTAATGACCTACCCTTGTAGATTGTAAGCTCTTTTGAGCAGGGCCCTTCTAACTATATTGTCAAATGCTGGGGCATTTCCATGCCTTTTTATATTTTTGCCCAAGTATATTAATGTAATAAATGTTTATACTAATGTTGAAATAAATAGTTGATGGCTGTGAATTGGCCTTCGCGGATTCGCCTGGGCCGGTTTATGACCTGGAGATGCCTCATGAAAGGGCATGCACACACCCCCAGGAAGTGTACTGCTGCTCAGCCTCTAACATGGCCGGGTCACTCCCTTCACGAGAAGAGCAACTGCTGATATGCAAGGTAATGCATGTGGGGGGAGGGGTCAGGGGGGAATATGCTAGTTAGCTTTATTTATGGGGGGGGGGGGAGAGGCTGTTGTGGGTACTAATCCTTTGCACACACATCACTGCCTCTTTCTCTGCACATTAGACTTTCTGCATTTATACATGTTCCTGTAAATACACTATCTGCTATGTACATATGATCTAAGCTTGCTTTTAAAGGAGCAGTGATTGGAACCAGTTGTCGCAGAGTGCATGCAAATATGCTGCCTTCTGGTAGCTGGGCTTTGGCACAGAGTGGATGCATATAATACTGCCAGCAGCCCCGGCTCTCAGAATGGCAAACCCCTTCAAGGGTCGGTGCAAAGGATGTTTAAAGTGAAAACAGAAAAGTGAAATTTTATATTCAAAAGATTGTCTGGGGGGGGGTCCCCTTCGTCTGCTTGTGTTGCATTTGTCCCGAGTCTTGAACATGCTTCAGCAATAATGACATTTGGAATTGTTTTCCATGGCTGCAAGCCAATTCTGGCAATATAACCACAAAACAGACCACATGGCTCTTACCCTTCCCCCACCACCTCAATGCATACCAGGCCTTTTGGGGCTTGTATGGGTTTTAAGGGAAACCCCAGCATCAAATGTAGCATAAAAAAATGGCACGGGGGCCCCATACAAAATCCCTACCAGATCCTGATCTCAGTGCTCAGCCTAGCAGGCCATGGAATAGAGAGTGCCCCCCCCCCCGCTCCTGAGCTAGCCATCAGCATGTGGGGGTGGGGCTCTGCACCGCCAAGGCACCTTGTCCCACCAGCCGGGAGAGATGACTCCACGGACGCCCTGGATTGCCTTGGGACATTTTTATGCTTGAAACCTTCTTCACAAATGTGAGTGTACTACCAGTTGTTGCTGTTCTTATAATAAATTGTTTTAAAAGTCTGCACCCAGAGGCGCCTCCTCTTCCTTGTTTTACAGTGTTCTTGGGATAATGGCTTTCACTCCCATCGGAAGGCTGCCGTGAATGTGGACTATACACATTACCCTTGCTTCTTCTACTTGCAGTGTTACATCACGGACTTCACCTCTCATTTGTTGTTAATTGTTATCCCATCTACAATTCATCTATGTACATTACTGCATAACTGGGTTTTGCTGTTAATTTTTTGCGCTGACTACTTGTTACATATTTCGAAGAGGCCTGCCAATCCTATTTGGGGATTGGTCAGGGGTCCCTTAGACACACCAGACAGCCCAACCTCCCTTCTAGAATCCTCTAGAAGAAAGAGGGAGGCGACAGTGAGGTGATGCTGTCTGTGAGTCACCAGCTGCTGCTCTGGGCCACTCCCGGCCCTCTCAACCAAAACAAACAGGGCTAACTTATTGCTCTCACCAAATCCTAACCTCTAGCACCTACCTAGGTAGAGGGTGCTACACACAGTTTAAGTCCTTTGTTTACTTTAAACTTGCAAACATCTCTTTACCCCATGTAGATCCATTGTCAATCCCGATGCCTGTTGGAACTGCAGACCTGGAAAGGCATGCACCGGTTGGTGCTGTCACAAGGGGGCACGGCCCCTTGGTGACATAACCAGTTTGCCCCACCCCTTACCTATTTCACAAATGACAGATGAAGAAGCAGACAGTTGGTGGGTAGCCTTTGCTGGAGGTGGAGCTTATGTTTTGGAATCTAATTTTTGGTGTCCAGCGGCTGGTGGGATTGATGATGGAGACACATTGGTGGTAATTTTGTTTGATTTGGGGAAATTTGTTACGAAAAGTGCATTTTTTGGAAAATATGGGTTTTTAATTTTTTGGTTTTTCAACTTTAAGGGGAGTGATTAGCAGTTCCCCATACTCCACATGGGGGGACAAGATATAGGGGCCTCATTTTAAAGGGGGCTTCAATATGCTGAAAAGCCCTCTGCCTGCAGACCCCCCAAACACTGACCAGGGTTATGGAAAAAAGGCCCTTGAGCCCATCAATACGGGGACAGTGTGTGGGGGAGTAGGGCCACCCCCTGACCCAATGCACCCCACCCATGTTGAGGTCATGTGTCCTACTATGGTTGAGGGGCGCTCACTCCTCCACCCTCCTTTCGTGGAGTGGCAGGCCGTGTGCTCTGATGAAGGTTTGAAATAGCTTTTGGGGGGACTCAACACCATTTGATATGTTTTTTTTTTTTTTCACACTACTGCAAGAAGACCAAAAGGCCAAAATTGTAAAAGATAAGGGAATCAATAAATTTGAAAAGAAGCACTTTGTGGACAGATATCGGTGGGAACTGATACAAAGGATCCATCCGAAAGAGCCAGATCTGGATGGTCGTATTTCAGAGTGTCTGTTGACAGATGAACAGTGTGACATAATATGGGCCAAACAAACCCCACAACCGAGGATAAGGCTGTACTTTGTGATCGGATGGTGGAGTAATACGGACAAGGATATTTTATACACCGTATTAAAGAAACATAACTCCTCAACGATCAGAGACCTGTAAGGGCCAACAATCCAATTTTTGTCACTGGTCCTTCATTTGGACCCATCTTTGAGGTCTAACTGATTACAAAGGATCCATCCGATAGAGCCAGTTCTGGATGGTCTTATTTCAGAGCATCGGCTGTCAGTGTGTGGGACTGATGTCACTTTTACATGAGGCAGTAATCTGCTTGTTTTTTCTCCTGATGCTGTCAGTGTGAAAAAATAAGCAAATTTTGGCTTCTGTTTACATCATATGATCAGTTGTCATTGGCTGATAAGCTTGTCACGATTCTGATCTATGATCAGCCGAGTTACAAGGTGTCTGTGATCACAGAGCACGCTGCCCGCCCATTGCAGGGGGCATGCGGACAGCGCAAGCATGGAAGGATGTCCATGTACGCCCTCCCAGCATATTAACCCTGCGCTGTAGCTGTCTTTCTGCTATAGCACGGGTTTCAAGTGGTTATAATTATGTAATAAATAGATTGATGATTGTTCTGGGATACATGTGAGCATTGTTCTATTTTCTCTATAGGACCACAGGCAGCATGAACCCCAAGCCAATGTCGAGGAAGCTTCAATTCCATCCACCTCAGAGACTACACAGTCACAGACAACTCCGTTAACCACTCCACCAGCCATGTCAGGGGAATCAGAGATGCCAGCAAATGATCAGTTGCAATATCCTTAGGTATGTCTATCTATATCTAACTACCAGTATTCCTATTTCTTTATAAACATTGTCTGTCGCAATTTTTTTTTTTTTTTTCTAGGCTTCTGGATCACAAGAGATAGGAGGAGATAGTAATCGGGGCAGAGGCCGTAGTAGGCAAGCGGCAAAGGTGGAAGCTCTATCCCGGGTTGATAATCGGCTTATGGAACTCCTGGGGGAAGTGCGCCAACAGAGCAGATCAATATTGGAGCAGAATCCGTTTGCTGATCCCAGAGATGGGAGGGCTGTGTACTTCCGCCATCTGTGGCACCAATTAAAATCTCTGAGGGAGGGAAATGAGATGGCAGTGCGTAACGAGATTTCTGCGTTTGTTGCAGCGTGTCAAGCAGCAGAGATAAGTGGCCTTCCCTCATTACACCACCTCCACCAGGTCCCCCTCCTTCATATCAACTTTCTTCAGCATCTCAACGCCCCACTACTTACAAACCAAAGAAAACCAATTTCTGCGTGACAAATCGGCGTTTTTGGAGGGGCGCGCCTACCGATGGAATGTCCATCCGACTTCATTAGGGAAAAATCATACCTTGACAGAACATCAAAATAAACTGAAAACTCCCAAATCCCAGCCCAAACCCACCTCCCACCCTGGGCGAAATTCCCTTCCTTCCCAGCATGGTCAAGGTCGCGGCAAACAGAAGAGGGATCATGCCAACAAAGGCTCAAATGAACAAGACAGCAAAAAAAGCATTGTGGACAACTGTCCTGCCACTGGTGATGAGCGTTCTGGCCCCCCCGCGGATATGGATCCATCCACGGATCTGACCAAACGCCCACTCCCGGTCGCTGTGCACCCAGTCACTCTCTACATGAATTGACTGAAAATCCCCACCTGACCCAAATTTCGGGTCAGCCCATACCGACTGGAGCAAAACCTTTAAACTCCATACGGGGACTCTGTTCCCCACAAATAAACAGAGGGGGCAAGGGCATGGACCCATTTGTTGTACGAATACCTCCAACCTCTTAAGTGTGATAAATCTATCTTCCTACATCTTAACCCCTGCTGAAACACAAATTTTGTCTCGAGGACTTACCTTCTGTCCGGAACGTAACTTTGATGCTTTTGAAGCGGTAACAGATATACAGCTTTTTGCGCGCAGATTACTTTTGAAATATCTGCACGCAAAAGGCGAGCTCCAGGAAGACACCACAGACTGGTCACGATATAGCATGCAGGAATTGACACTCCTATATCAAGAAAATAATACGATTGATCTTATTGATCAAATCGACTTAGACGCTTTGTTGCGGGATGTTGATCCACCTCCATACAACCCCGCCACCATGTTTAAAAAGGCGTCCACAAAATTTCCCCCTGCCAACACAAATCCTAATATAAAAATCTTTCTCCAACAAACTATTCGGGATATATGCAAAATACCACGTACAAAATGCAATCCGCACAATCTCTTGATGAATATAAGGCCTTCAATTTTTGAAAAGGAACCCAAATATTGTCATAAAACCTTCTGACAAGGGAGGCAATGTGGTCATCATGGACAATCAGAACTATACAACCATGTGCCTAAACATTTTAAAGAATTGTGATTGGTATAAACAAATTTCCATCCTGTGTATTAACCAATATCACACAGCTTTTTACCAAATGGTGGATCAGGCCTTCATCAAAAGCTTGATCACCAAAGACACATATGAGTATATCCGCACCAAACACCTCAAAGTGGCTACGTTTTATAGCCTACCAAAAATTCACAAGAACCAGGCTGACCCACCCGGCCGCCCCATCGTCTCCGGCAATGGAGCAATATCTGAGAATCTCAGCCGGGTTATTGATGCCCATCTTTAACCTCTTGTCCACTCTTTGCCTTTCTTTGTCAAGGACACGATACATTTTTTGCAAATTCTTGACAATCTTGACATTTCGGACCACTCTGTCCTTGTCACTATTGATGTTGAGGCCTTGTACAGCAGCATCCCCCATAATCTGGGGTTAGCTGCTATACACAAGATTCTCCAACTAAGTCCACTTTACGATCCAGCTACCAAGGATTTCATTCTTACTGGCCTCCGATACATTTTGTATCACAATTTTTTCAGCTTCGACCACTCCCACTACCTCCAGGTGCAAGGTGTAGCAATGGGGACATGTTGTGCCCCCTCATATGCGAATTTGTACCTGGGGGAGTGGGAGAAGTACCTCCTAGGCGACGAGGGACTCGTCGAGTACACTAGCCACATTTCCCGGTGGCTGCGGTACATCGACGACATCTTCGTTGTCTGGGAGGGACCAGAGGCCAAACTCATAGACTTTTTTAACTTAATGAATATTAATGATTACGGCCTGAAATTTACCATGTCCCATAGTCATAAAAGTGTTACCTTTCTGGATGTCCTGGTTAAAGCAACCCCTGAAAAAAAAACTCACTACCACCCTGTTCCGTAAGAGCACTGCTGGTAACACGGTGCTGGATGCTTCGAGCTTTCATCCAACAGCATTGAAAAATTCTATTCCCTACGGGCAATATTTGCGCCTTTGTCGCAATTGCTCTACGGATGCATTTTTCAAAGAAGAGGCTGGACTCCTCCAAGACCGCCTTCTGTCACGGGGATACAGTAGATCATGCCTGAAAAAGGCATATAATAAAGCAATGCAACAATCTCGAGCTTCTTTGTTTCATAAACCAAAATCACATGATCTTCCAAATCCAACCCGCATAATCATGCGTTTTTCACGCCAACATGTTACTATCAAAAACATCCTGCAGAAGCACTGGAGCATTCTGACTGATGATCCCACACTAAAAACTCTCCTTCCTGAACAACCTTCAATAACCTTCAGGAGGGCCACCTCCCTCAAAGACATGCTCGTCCAAAGTGAATTTAAAGATCAACATAAAAGATTTAAACAAGGTCACATCACTGGATCATTCCCGTGTGGTCATTGCACTTTCTGTCCACTCATAAAGAAAGCCAAATCCTTCCGCCTTCCCAAAGTAGAAATATTCAAGCCATCGCATTTTGCGAATTGCGAAACCCGTGGGGTGGTATATTTTATGGAGTGCGACTGCGGCGCCTATTACATTGGCAAAACCAAGCAAAAACTGTGGCAACGAATATCCAAACACATGTACAGCATGGAAATTGGAAACAGATATCTCCCGATTGGGAGACATGTTGTTTTCGAACACAATTATGAGGTGCCCAAGGTAACTTTTACAGTGCTTTACAAGGTGCAAATACCAGACAGGGGAGGTGACTGGAATAAGGTCCTGCTCCAAAAAGAGCAAAAATGGATCTTCCAGTTACAGGCCACGTCGCCTCCTGGACTCAACAAGTCAATTTCTTTTGCCCCCTTCCTTCGAGGTTTTACCTCTGGCAAAACGCACTAAACATGATGTTAGTAAATATCATTACTGCACGACTATTTCCTTGTTTGCTACACTGTATCTCATATGTTCCTCTGCTTTTCCCCCATGCACCAATGTATAGAATGTGTCCCCCATTTAAGTCAATGATCTTAAATGCAATTTTTCTATTGCATATACTGGTGATGCATGTACAACATATATTAGATCTTGTTTTTTTATTAGGAATGATTGATGTGAGGATGTTATACAACCTCTTTTGAATGTATTCCATATAGCCCTCAGTTTTTGTAATTCCTTATTGTATATTAAGATCTTAGTAATAAGGTGTCTGTTTTTTGCCAGGAAATTAGGTAATTTTACACATTCCTTGGCTATTGTTTGATGTTGTACACATATTAAAGTCAATACTAGGGCCCTGCGCCTATTTACACATCTACCAGGGGGCTGGTCCCTCTGGGACGTGACCTCTCCCTGCCAGAGGCGTCCCAAATCCTCCCGGGCGCCATGTCCGTGCCTGCGCGCGCACCGCGGTGCGCACGCATACATGTGACGTCATGACGCCGCGTCATTACGTCGGAAAGGACGGCGGTGCCGGGATTCGTCCTTCGGAACGCCGGGGGAGCTACACGGGAGCGCTGATACTGTCAGCAATGTCCCTGCGTTAGTGGGTGGGAGCGGAGTGGCTGGCTTGCACCTGTGATCTCTACTGGCAACCAATCAGCGCTTCATGTATTAGATTTGAGGTGAGTAGATCCACATGGGATCCTTCTTTTGATCCCTACTACTCCAACAGGAAACACGGCCACACAAGGGCTCCTCCATTTCAGGTATCTTTTCACCCTTCTCACTGCACTATTACTATTTACTTTGCTTAGTATAGGTTCTAAATAAACCTATTTCACATTCTCATTATAGCTTATTGCATACACCACCTGCATAAGCCTCACTGACTATTCTTGTAGACGGCTGCTCTCATGCTGGGCACTCTAAGGTAATCACTCTGTCTTTCACCATTTTTCATGTTTTATTGTCACTTTTTTTCACACGCGGTCCTTATTTATTCCTCCACATTCTCACTACACTTTTTTCACTTTTGTCTTGCTTTTCCCTTCTCTTTTGACTTTGTCTTTCTCCACCTTTTTTCCTTCTCTTTTCCTTTTTTTTCCGATTCCCATCCTCACCCCTTCCATCCTCCTCCCCCCTTTCCCCGGTTTCCTCACTGTTTTCCACCCCAGTTCCTTCCCATCACCCTGCACCACCCCTCCCTAACCCCTTTCCCCTTCCATTCCTCAACTCCCCCCCCCCCCCGTTCCCCCTTTTTTTTCTTCCCCCTCTTCCTTCTCCTCCTTTTCCTTCCCTTACTTTCTTCTTTCCTTTTTCTTTTCCTCTCGTCCTTTTTCCCTGTCCTTCCTCCCCTTTTCTTTTTCCTTTTTTGTTTTCCCTTTTCTCTTCTTTTCTCCTTTTGCTTGTATCTTCCAGTATTATTTGAACCTAATGGGTATGTGTTGAAAGTAACTTTTGAATATGAATTTGAATACTCCAATCACTTTCATAACCTGGGCTTATCACCCCAAAAAACCCCTATAAAATTAGGAGTATCATTAGTAGATGACTCACATAAGTTCATAGAAATCAAAAAATAAGCCTAACACATTTCTTACATGCGCTGATTGAAGCTATTGCTTGATGTTTGGATCACAGGTGCCGCTGACCCACACGTGCCTCTTGCTGGATGCGGGGCATTCCCTATGTGTAGTTCACCGTAAGTTACGCAACTGCTGCTCGACTCCCCCCTATCAGGGTGTTGGCTGGCCGGGGAACTCCAGGCGGGGACCAGACTGGTGGAGGCTTTTTTGAAAGTCTTAGGTTCAGGAGACCTGGCTACACGCAGACTCTTGGTAACTATGTCTAAGACCCCCACAATTACTACATATAAAATTGTACATTTTTGTATTGATACTATTTTTATGTATACAATTTTTCAACAGCGCATGCATTTCCTCTGAAGAAGACCCGATGGGGTCGAAACGCGTCAGCACTATCCAAGCGCCTGTTCTTTGTAATATTTACATGTAGCCTTGTATATGCTCCTGCGCTTTTTATAACTTGTTGCACACAGTTCATGTTTTTTACTCTACTGTCTTATGCTTAAATAAAATTATTATCATTTTATACCTTTGTACGAGTTCTGTGCTGCCAAGAAAACCCCCTTGTCCTTGGGGGACAAATTCCCTTTTTGAAATCCTATTTGGGGTGTGCAGCCATCTTCCTTTCCCAAGTGTTTTCCCTCTTTTTCAAAACGCCCCACTACTTCTTCCCACCACCACCATGCCTATCCCCACTCCTCCAGAAACATCCCCCAGCTCCCCCCCAGATTTTTCTAGTGGCCAGCCTTCCACACCTTACCCAGTGTACCAGGATCTCTGAGAATACAGAACACTGTTTCCATTTGTTTTCCAATTTTGCACTTTATGATGTTGTGGTACATTACCAAAAAATAAATATTTTTGACCCATGTTTACAGGTCATATTTTTGGAGGCAAGTTTTTAGTTATTTTCTATACTTAGTTAGCATGGCCTACTTTATTGGCCATGGTTTGTTATTTATTGTTTTTTCTTTATATCTAATTCTGCAGAAAATTAATATAAAAAAAAATTAAAAATTATATTTTCTTAATAAAAATAAACATGTTTTGTTGTTTCCATCGATCTTGTTGTCTACTATTTATTTGCTGTATTGGTCAACTGCATTCTTGAAATGTATTCCTCCAGTAGGCTCAGTTCAGGCTTCAATGTGCCTCACAAAACTACTGCACTGAACTCCTGTACTTTGAGGCTCACTTCAGGCCTTTGTAAACGCACAGTTTTGGGCATTCCAAACTATTGAGACATAGCAATTGAGAAATAAAAGTTTGCAAAAATTTTTTTTTATTAGAAATTATAATGCGATTACAAAACCAAAACGTGAACAAACTGAAAATTTTTTTTTTTTTTTATCAACCACTTCAGCCCCGGACCATTTGGCTGGCCAAAGACCAGAGCACTTTTTGCGATTCGGAAGTGCGTCGCTTTAACTGACAATTGCGCGGTCGTGTGACGTGGCTCCCAAACAAAATTGACATCCTTTTTTCCCACAAATAGAGCTTTCTTTTGGTGATATTTGATCACCTCTGCGGTTTTTATTTTTTGCGCTATTAACAAAAATAGAGCGACAATTTTGAAAAAAACAAACACAATTTTTTTTCCTTTTTGCTATAATAAATATCCCCAAAAAATATATAAAAAAACTATTTTTTTCCTCAGCCGATACGTATTCTATATATTTTTGGTAAAAAAAAAATATTGCAATAAGCGTTTGATTGGTTTGCGCAAAAGTTATAGTGTCTACAAAATAGGTTATAGATTTATAGCATTTTCATTATTATTTTTTTACTAGTAATGGCGGCCATCTGCAATTTTTATTGTGACTGCGACATTATGGCGATCACATAGGACAATTTTGACAATTTTTTGGGACGTCTTTTCATGTATGTGATTGCAGGATTGTATCAATCGTCTGTCCTTGTTATGGTATGTGGCACTGTCAGCCACGTGTGCGACCACCCAGCTGCAGTCTCGCAACACCCGTGGCAGCTTTTGGCAGTAGGCCCTGGGCTTGATGTTACCCCTGGCTAGTTGCTTATCTAGCAGCACAGGCTTTTTTCCTTCCATGCCTATTGTGCACTGATATTCCCGGCGGTTCCTCTGGGGGGAGCCCATTGCCCTTTGGTCCTTGTTGGGACGCTCGCACCGCTCGACTTCATTTTGCTTCCGTCCATACGGTTTGTGCATGCGCAGTTGCGTGCACATCCCCATTCGGCCAAGTCCGGTGATGCAGAAGTCTTGCGCACACCTGACTGGGATGTGTATAAAAGGCTGCTGACTACAGCCTTATATTATGGCATCCACCCCATGAGCGGTTCCCATCCAGGATCCATCCACATGTCCTTATTGTATCTGGCTTGGTATGTAACTTCTTTTATTCACCTAAATACTTGGTGATAAATGTTCTTTATTATATTGACTGGTCGCGCTTTTGCAGATTATGTGGATTTGAAGCCCCGTGTTTGCTTCTCTATGCTGCTGCAGTGTTAGCAGGTGTCATCTTCCCATGATGGTTTAGCTTCCTGGGTTTTATGCTGGTCTAAAATGTATTGGTTTGGTCCTAACATCCTCTAAATATACTACTATAAATATCAGATGAGAGGATGGATGTTTTTTTTGGTATCTCCAGGTATGCAGCATGCTGCTAGAGCCCAGTTCCCTTATAGGCCCGTACTCCAGCTAGACCCTGTCGAGGAGGTCCTATCACAGGAGGGACTCCGGAAGCCGCTCTCTGTATTATATGGGACCCTACATAGGGCTGATTCCCCCAAGATTGACAAGCTGTGCGACCTCTGGAAGGCCAATATTCCTTCCCTGGACAGGAAGGACTCTTTAGAGCAGTGCCCTAAGTTGGTTATCTCGTCACGGGACAATTTGATTCAAGTTAAGCTATCACACGCCAGCCAGGCTCCACAAAATCTATCCAACTAGGGACCCTCATTGCCCGCAATGTTTTTCCCATATAGGTACTTTCCTTCATATGCTCTGGAACTGCCCCAAGATACAGATCTTCTAGCGGGAGGTGTTTGACATGATCAACATTAAACTAGACTTGTCGCTCCCCATGTCACCAGAGCTGGCCCTCCTGGGAATCCCTGATGATGACCAAAGGTCTCATCACAGTAAACTGCTGATTTCGTATTTACTGTATTACGCCAAAAAAAAATAGATCTGTAAAAGGTCCTCCACTGCTATCCCTACAGTGTCCTCCAGGCTATCTATGATTGACGCTACATTGCCACTGTACAAATTAACCTACATCAGTCGCGGATGACCCTGGAAGTTTGAAAAGGTGTGGGATACGTGGACTTCGATGTAGATGGTGGGGGACCTGCCCGCCCCTAGTGATGCTGCCTCCTTGGTACGGCTCCTGGTTTATTCTCCCCCTATATACACCAGTCACCCCTTGTAGTGTATAAAAAGGAGGCTGTGTATTTAATTTCTAGGCCCCCATTACCTCATTCACCCCTAATAATGCACCGGTCATGTCTATCACCGTTTATCTTCACTCTGTTTGGAACCCTAAACTGTTAATTGATGAATATATGAATGTTTGATGATACTATGTCATATCATGTTAGGCCGGTTCAGCTGCATTTTCTGTGTTTTATCCTTCAATAAAGAAAACCTGATTGTTAAAAAATAAATATCAGACGAGACCAACATTACTATACCTTTTAGATATTACCTGTTCTGGTCCTGTGTGAAGTTATTTTTAATACTTCCCTTCTATATTCGTATATACATCTTTATAGATGCCACCCTTACTGTTCAGCACATTATGAGTTAACATCTAGAGATCCCGGCCGCTACTGATTTTTACACAGGTATGCCTAGTTTACATAATTGTGCTTCCATTTGCACACTAGTAGGTGCTTGTGGTGTGTGGTTGCCTTTTATATTTATGTAATTTGTTGATACATTTTGGGATATTATTTTCCCCTCTTGAGCAGTTTTTCATGCATTTGTTGAGACCCTTTTTTCTGCATATCTATGCTACACTTAGATGATTACATAACCGTTACAATTATTTATTGCCTCTTTCTTTCCTTAGAGCGCTTATCAAGCTCCCGAAGAAGCGAGTTTTTGCGAAACATGTAGACCCCATAAGTTTACAGCAATATTATCTATTTAAGTCATACATGGCATGATTTCTGACATTTATAGTCCATATTGGAGAGGTTCAGCTGTTATTGCAATTAGTTTGCAGTATTTTAAATGTTTTTTATCGTGATGTATTAATTGTTAATAAAATATTGTTTATTTTTCTATAATTGGTGCCTGAAAAGTAAATTTTTTCATCTTCCTCTATTTATTCTACTAATATTAGGACGTGGCACTGCACTACTTTAGGCACCCACAGTTCCATCCTGTGTTGGTGCCTCTTGTAACTCTTTGATTCAATCATACAGACATACATGGTTTGATACATTTTCAGCTCGACAGGGAGAAACAGATTTTTAATCATTGGATGTCCACCTATACACAGTGAAAGCTCTTCCCTTGCCTCCTTCTCCCCCTCTATACACAGTGAAAGCTCTGCCCCTGCCCCCCTCTATACAGTTTTAGCCAAAAGCAGCCACTGCTGTCTCAGCAAATCAGGAGGAAGAGTACACAAAATACAGTGTCCATTAGTGGATCATGATGGGGCTCAGGTAAGTATTCGAGTGGCTGTGGGGGCTGCTGGCCAGAGAATGTTTTGTACCTTCATACATAGAAGCCAAATAGGTACAAATACTTCTGCCTTTGTAAAAAAATGTCATAGGCCAAAAATAGTTAACCTCACTCCTGATCTGCAAAAGACAAACTAAAACTCAAGCTTTATATGAACCAGAAAAAAATGACTGCGCTATCTAAAATCAAATAGTAAACAATGTGAAGAAAAGCTGCAGCTCAAATAATGTGAGATACGCACAAATACAATAGGTAGAGAGAGTGTGTCTCCATGTGAGGAGGCATCTAGGAGTATGGCTGCAAAACCCTGACTTTGGATACAAGTATTTGTGTTTGTAAGGACTCTTACTACATAACCAAGGACTGGTCAGACTACGGACACAGTCCCTCCTGCTGACTGCCTTACCGGACGGAGTCATCCTGTCTGTCTCTGGTCGTGTTGTGACGGTACCACTGATTGGGCATCAGGTTGTTCTACAAGCTTATGCTAGCTTGCCCTCTGGTAAGCGTGCACTTTATACGGTGGTGGATCTCTTCACATGGTGATATCTGTGATATACCTCATTTTCACCTCTACTGAATATCACTGGATGTTTTATTCACGGGCTTTATAATATTTCCATATATTAAGCTTTTATTATTGGGACTATTCATTTGTTCTTCCATCACTTTCAATTCTTTTTAATATCTATGGTGCCTGTTTTTTTTTTTATACATGTTTGTGTCCATCACGGACCTTTTTTTTTTTTCATTTATTTTCCACATTTGTTTTTTGTAGCGTTGCTCACGTCTTTTTACTAAAACTCAAGCTAGCCTGCACTGAGAAGTGATTGTCAGGATGAAAATGTCACTTATCCTTTCCTCACATCATACAGGAGTGGTCCTGCTTGGGGTTCAATACAGCAGAAAGCCATCTTCATGTCCTCCACTCGTCTTCATTCGTGTAACGTGGATATTTTGTGATACAAGGCAAGAACTGGCATCTAGAAAATGCATAAATATGCTGACATATCAGAGGTGGTTTGGAAACTGCCCAGCAACCCGGCCACGCCTTTCCTGTATGCTGCTGATGGGGGTGCATAATTTCTTCATTTTTCTCATTTCTAAAAGAATCTGCACCAGATATCAGAGTCCTGCATGTTTACCAACTATGGGGCAATAAGCCGTGGCTGGCAAAGAGCGGGGACGTGACCCTGATAATTTGACCTTGCTACCTCCCTCAAAAAATCGCTCTAATAAAGACAAAATGTTTGCAACTGAACAAGTATGTCACCTCTTTATTCTATTTCATTGATTAAAAACATAATATAAAAATCTTTTTAATCATTAAATTCAACATGAAGGTCTGATATGTCCACGCATAAAGGGTTAATATACTACTCAGAGTTGTAGCATCATCTGCTTCATCAACCTAATTGAAGATGGATCTTTGCATGTGAATGAGTTAGCCTGCCCCCTGATTGGATCTTCATTTTTTGTATATGTGTGTGTATATATATATATATATATATATATATATATATATATATATATATATATATATATATATATATATATATATATATATATATATATCTATCTCATGTCATTTTATGTTTGCATTAGCTATGATTAAGCACCAGTAAGAGCGGTGTGAAACGCGTTAGCAGTTTGCAATTTTAATCTGTTTTTGTACGGACTGTATACTCAATAAAAGAAATGACTATTTTTGGAGTGCGGCTATCCGGATCTTTTTTTTTTGCTCATATGCATTCTACATACTGGGCCAGCACCCTTGGCAGGGAAGGAGTTATTCAGGTACAGACGCCTAGAGCGAGTTCTCTCTTTATCAGCCCCTTGTCTTACCTTCTGATAACAAACCCCTCTGGATCTCAGTCTGAGATGATTCCAGAGCCACAGAAGGACAACATGGAAGAGGCACCAATTTATGTTTGATGACACATTTTCCTTACATATTGGTGCAGAGGTAGACATTGGGTAACCAAGAATTGGTGAGTGATGGCGCGTCTCAAACATCACATAGGATAAACTTTTCTCAGGTTTGTGACTTTTTTGGGGAAATAATTTTATCATATTCTGTATGTATTTTGTAGTCATCTCCACAGTCCAAACTTTGAGGGCCGTGTCACACTAGCACTGAACTAAATCCCTCTGTCCTCTTCAGTTGTCCCTCTTCTGCTGTACAGATCTCTACCAATAATGTTGGGGCAGAATACATCTCTCATCCAGCCTTTAAAACTATTGCAAACATGGAACGGGCACATTCTATGCCTACATACTTTGTGCCATGTGTTCTTCACTTTCATCTCAGAAAGTTGGGAGGTATGGCAATGGTATAACTTTTGTTTTGTTTCATGCATTCCCAGAGTGGTGGGGCTCAGCCTTGCAGTTAGGCCCCTTTCACACTGTTTAGGTCCGCCTGTCAGTTTTTTAGGCGGACCTGAACAAACACTCCATACAGGTCTATGGAGTGACGGATGTCAGCCGTGACATGTCCGCTGACATCCGACCCGCTCCGATCTGCTAAAGTGTGACGGATAGAAACCCTATTTTTTCATCCGTCTGGATGGACTCTACGGCCTGTCTTCATCCGATCCCCCATAGAGGAGAGCGGCGCTCTGACAGGTCGGTCCCTACACAGTGTGCAGAGACCGACCTGTCATCTGCCTGCTCAGTGGGGATCGACGGAGCGATCCCTGCTGAGCAAAGCGGAGCCCGTACATGGACACGTCCGTGTGAAAGGGCCCTTAGGAGTATTAAAGCGAAACTAGAAACAAGTAGGTTGATATGAAATGTCTTCTAGCTTGGGAATGCTCCTAACATTTTGTGATGTAAATATTTTAAATGATTTACTGATTAATTTGAATATGACATTTGCCAAAAACAATTATTACCTGTTTATTGCAGTAACTTGTAGGAACCTGAGTTCGGTTTTTATCAATCTAGAAGAGTAAAGCCAGGAAAGGATAGTTTATTTTTGGATGATTTAGGTCTCTATTCCTTTGTTGTCTTATTATGGCAGTTTTCTAATTTACACAAAACACTTATGTAGTCAGTGTTTGTAACTTTTTTACTATGTCAAGTCATTCTATAAATTCCATAATTATGTTTGCTGTTCACAGATAATTTTCTTTATTTTGATCCAACAATATTTCTCTATATTTTTTTTTAGATTTAGATTTTTTTTTAGAAGTCTGGACTATCCCCAGGGGGTTGATCAAGACCCCTGCCTGGTACATGGGGGATGCAACTTTTACATATATAAAGTAGCTACTCCTCCTGTGCACCGGGTGGGGCTCTTCAATTTTCGCTGTGCAGAAAAATACCTGTTGATTCTGCCAGAAATCCAGTGATCTTCTAAATTTCTAATTCGAACTCACAACACTGGAGGAGTTATGCAACTACCAAAATGTCTTGATGGGTGGATGTCAGTCTGGAGGAGTGGGTGTAATTTAATAAATTACATTAGTTTAAGTATATTGTAAAGGTATTGTGTTTCTTTTCTTTTTTTCTCTCCTCCCTTTCTCTTTCCTTTAATCATTTTTGGTGGTGATTAAATACCACCAAAAGAAAGCTCTATTTGTGGGGGGGACATCAATTGTATTTGGGTACAGCACCGCAGGACCGCGCAACTGTCAGTTAAAGTAATGCAGTGCTGTATCGCAAAAAAGGCCTGGTCAGGAAGGGGGAGGGGTAAATTAAAACCTGACAGGGGTTACACTCATCCAGAGAAAATAGCTTTGTTTGGACACACACTGTACTATCTGAAATGATGATTCCTACATTTGTCCTCGTAGTTTCCTGTATAGCCAGTGCAAGTCTTGTTCTGTCACTATCAATGTTTCTTTCTTTAATAAATGTTTCAGTGATCAGCAATTATTCTAGTTGTGTTGGAAAAGTCACTGATATCTTCTGATAGCCTTTATCATGGCCTCTGCTGTCCTGTACTGGGTACAAAAGGTGAGGCAACCATTTTCCATATTTTACATGATAGTTCTGATAAAAAAAAATACATAATTTACCTGGCTGAGCTCTGCGTTCATCCTCCTGACTTTATGTAACAAAACTGGAAAGTTGGCATAGCTGGTTGGCAAAAAGAAAGCCGAGTATCTCTTGTAGACTATTCTTTATGGTACGTTTAGTGTTTTCATGGCAGTATCTGCCAGAAATATTGGGGTCACCAATATGCTTTTGGCAGCAAATACACCTTTCCTTCAAATACTGGTCAAAGGTTCGTAAATTCCCTTTCTGAAGAACGTTTGAGGAAAATATTAGTCTTTTGATTCCAAGTTACAAAGAGACGCCCCCCACACACACAACTGAACTGGTAACTATCGGATATATCCTGCCACTTATTTATGTATTGGCTTTTTTATTTGTTTTGGAATTGATCAAGTTAAACCATTGCATGATCATTTTCTTGTTTATAAATGGGTTTCCATATTCAGGTCCTTTAAATGTGTTTAATTTCTGTTGTGTTTTAAGTTTTAAATTTAGTGGACAAACCTTATTCTAGATAGATATATATATATATATATATATACATACATATATATATATATATATATATATATATATATATATATATATATATATATATATATATATATATATATATATATATATATATGGGGGTATATTGAGCATTTCATTGTTACATGTAAATAACTGAGGGTAAATAGTATTCATATTTTATATAAAGGAAGAAAAACTTGGGCTTTGGACTTTCTTGGCACAATAAACACTATAGTAATACTTTGTATGGAGTGTATAAATTGTAAATGTATGTGTATGAACTTATTTCTGTCTTTGTCCTTTTTATATTTTTAAATAATCCTCAATAAATTGGATTTTTAATCATATTACTATAGTGTTTATTGTGCCAAGAAAGTCCAAAGCCCAAGTTTTTCTTCCTTTATATATAACATGTAAGGACGTGGCACTGAGTATTTTCTACCACCAGTATCCACATTACCACGATGTGTTGATACTTCAATTACTTAATAGTATTCATATTTGACACATTTCTATAGTTTCTCTTCAAAGATTTGTTTTCTGCCTAATTTAACAAATGTATTTTTTTTTTTGCTCTCCATGACACTATGGCCTCCATCGCTCATGATGTGTACCATATTCTAGATAGAATGGTCTACTACTATTCACAAAGACTACAGAAGATACTTACAGGAGTACTTCCTCATTGTGAAGGGATTTGGAAAAGTATTCTTGGCAAACGGCAAGAAAATGGGTCAGTAAAATAATCTGACCACCATTTCAATTTCCTCTACAAATATTTATGTATATCCATGAAAATTTGTTCTGCGAGATAGAGTTTTTCCAAGAGGTCATGAATTGTAAACTTACTCTGAAATAAAAGGAGCAGTAAAGTAAAATCCCTGATCAACACTCTTAATAATAATTAGAATAATAGCAGGTATATGCTTTGAACAAATATGGCCTAATAATGGAATTTATTACATGATTACCAAAGGACGGGTGTACATGGATTTGAAGCGAGATATTGTTTTAGTGTTTTAACTGGACTGCCATTCCCTCAAGCTCACAGACTTTGGCCCTGCTAAAGGTGAAAGGGACAGTGATTAAGGAGGTGTGGCACCGTGTCCTACATGGCTCCAGAAAATGTGCGAAGCTGACCCTTCAGATGGTCTGGTTGTGGATGGCAGCCTTGATGTGTGGGCGTTTGGAGCTTCTGTTGGAAGGATACCATTCTGGACTATGAAAAATATAAATGTTTTGTTGTCTGGCAAAATAAAGTCTGCATTGCTGTGGTCTATTAATATTGAAAATATGGTTCTATACATCGAGGCCTGTGAACTGGGCTCCATGACGAATCACCTACCTAGCAACATTGACGTTTATGCCACCACAGCCGCCAAAACCCTCACGAGTCTTATGCCTGTTATAATGACAAGAAGAAAGACACATACCTAGGCGATCTTTACAGTTTCAGCTGGATGGAGGACTCAGACATGGAGGATCTGTCCAAGGAGACACTACACAGACTGTTTTTACTGGTCAAGTAACACACCAATATCAGTCATGTGATGCATTATGGAAACCGTACTATTTCCAAGAGGAAGGTGAGCCAGTTTCTTGAATATTGCTAAAACAGTGGCCGCTCGCATGATCCTGGAGCCGGTACTCAATATGGACCTGATCCCCAGCCCAGAGATGCCCATGGCCATCTTAAAGTAAGGTAAGGGCCTACGTAGAGGTAAGTTTACACATGTAAAAAAAAAAAAAGGAGTGCACTGAGGCTGGTACTCCATGTCGGGCCTGGGGGGCCACCCCACTACCAGACAAACTGGTCTTCCGAAATTGTCCCAGGGACTATGCAGCAGACATAGTAAGAAGGACTGCAGGCGGCGGACCTACTTAAGAAAGCAATCAATGCGATTCAATCGGTACAATGAGTCTTAAATAAATCCAATCTTCCTTCCCAACTACAAGTTTTTCTTTTGCAATCACTTGAATTTTGCCTCACCAGAAATTATTTTTGGTATGGGAAAAAATTTTTTCAAACTCTCAGTGTTGCCATGGGCGCACGTTTTGCACCTAGCGTCGCAAATATTTTCATGGCACACTGGGAGGAGGAATAGGTCTTTGGTAGTAGACCCGCCCAATTGGTCTGCTACCAAAGATATATAGATGACCTATTCATGGTATGGGAGGGTGACCTCATTAGCCTCCAACTTTTCATGTCTAGGCTCAATGGCAACACCAGAAATATTCGCTTCCTGCATAGCCTTCCTCGATTTAGAAATTTTTAAGCATGATGGGACTTTTAAAACAAGGAATTATTGTAAGCCAACTGATCGGAATGGCTACATTCCCTTGGATAGTTGTCATCACAACTCATGGTTGCTTAATATACCCAGAGGACAATTCATTCGTCTACGACGCAATTGCTTTCTCGATAGCGATTATTTCTCTCAGGCCAATGCTATGGCAGAGAAATTTATCCAGAAAGGCCATTCCCAGGAACACATATCAGAAGAATTGACCAAAGCAGGCACCATGGATAGATCTCGGTTGGTAGCAGATTCTACTAAAATCAGCAATAATCAGAATCCCCCTCAATACAGGATCATTCTAGACTACAATATACAATATAAAAAAGTAGAAAAAATTATCCTTAAACATTGGGATATCCTAAGAAGGGACAATGTATTGGGACCAACTCTCCCAGCTCGCCCCAGATTCGTATACAGGAGACCACCTACCCTAAGGGACATCATAGCCCCTGGGGTAGTGGACCCTCCTGTGTTCAAGGAAAACAGAATTTTCAATTTCATGTCTGGTTTTTACTCCTGTGGCAAATGCCGGGCTTGTAAGCAATGCAAATTTAATACAAAAAGGAGGAAAGAATTTTTAGCCACCGCCACCAACAAAACGCATAAAATTAAGAATTTAATCACCTGCGATACAGTTGGAGTAGTTTACATGCTCCAATGTGAATGCGGTCTCCAGTATGTGGGTAGAACCTCTAGGCCGATGGGAGTCCGCATTGGCGAGCATGTTAATAACATTAAAAAAGGTCTCCAGACGCACTCTGTATCTAAACACTTCAGGTTGTGTCATAATAGGGATCCAAAAAAATTCCAATTCTGGGGGATAGAGAAAGTAACCCGGCATTGGAGAGGTGGTAATTTTATCAGACAGTTAAGTCAAAGAGAATCTCTATGGATACAGAGACACGGTTAGGGGTCCCTAGAGGTCTGAATGTAGAGTTCGACCTCAACTGTTTTATTTCCAATAAATAAAGAAGTTTTTTTTAATATTTCAGGTATTTGATTTTAATTATTTACAAGTATTTACCCTGCTATTTATTATTGTATACTTGTTTGCATTTTTGTAAGAGAAGGCTGCGGGCACACACAGGTTATTATTCTTATTTTTATTATCATCTTCAGGCAATTGTATTAACTTTCTGTTTATATATTTATTCTTAATATCAATTAGCCCATACAATCAATTTTATACATGTTTCTGAGGCTGATCTAGCCCATAATTTCTCTCCTCATTTATTTTTAATAAACCGCTCCTGTCAGTGACTGAGATGTGTGTCCCCAAGCAGCGGCACTTCTAGTTTGAGATTTGTGTTCCGCTTCCGGGAACGGATCATCCCCAGCTGACTGGCGGCCGCTATTTGAGGAGCGAGGGTGACTCACATGCTTCACCCCCACTGACGAAGTCCTTTTGGATTTGTAACGCCGCGTAAGGGGGGCGGAGCTTACCTGTGACGTCACCCACAGCCTTCTCAGCTGTTCGGACGCGAACAGCTGAGCGTATCTTTTGATAGTGAATGTAGTTTCATTGCCTTTTACACGGCGCTACAGCGGACAGCTGAAAGTGTCACTGGACTAGGTTTTTCAACTTTTAATGTGTGTTTTGCATTGCACTCCTTAGCGCTTTTTACTACTACTATACTACTGTGATTTTGAATAAATTAGCAAACAGTCTGCACTTAGAGGACTCCATTCCTTTTTTCTTCTGGGCTTCTTTACACATGGTGTTTACTACATACCCACTGAGGATTGGATTGAGGAAAATTTGATCGTTGCATTTCTAATCGCACGGTCTCTAGCGTGGAAAAGTCAATGGTGGATGAGGAGAATTATCCAGGTGTTCCCAGTCGCTCTGCTGACGATTTGTGGATATCAAGCCCGTATGACCTCCTATAATTTAGAGGTCCAACAGTTCTGGTAAGCGCATTTTCCTACAGTCTTATTGTGCAAGATGGTTTGAGAAGATCTTATACATCCTGTTTCGATCAAGAGTGGAAGTTTATTCCGTCCATGTGCGATTAAGGACTTTCTTCAATAATTGTTATTTGTTATACTTTCTTATTGCGCTGCACTTGTTTTTTTATAAAACATTGTTTTTGGGTTGGTGAATCCTTTAGTGTTCAGCTTGCAGTATCCTTTTATTTGTTTATTTTTTGCACTGGTTGTTTCAATTTTTTTAATTACTTAAGAAAGCAGTCCAAGAGTCTCTGGCTGAGTTAGTGGCAACAATGCCATCGCAATAGCCAGCCTCTCCTCCTCAAGAAGAAACAACTAATGCATCTCTTCACGGTCCGTCCACAGGTGAAACTTCCCACCCGATGGCTGCACATACGGAGAACGCCATTTCTGGAGACTACTAAAAAAAAACTGAAAATTGTAACATACTTACCGAAATATTCTTTTCCTGGTGCCTAGCCATGGCAACATACAATCCCACCCTCAGTATGCTATATTACGTAGAATGCTGGGAGTGCAATAATTGTTTCCTTTTATAATATTCACTGGTCCTGAGGGAGGAGCTGGTCACAGGTATGCTGCCATGGATAGGCACCAGGAAAAGAAAATTACGGTAAGTATGGTACAATTTTCAATTTTTTTTGCACAGGTCAAAGAATGGCATTGAAGGTCATGGATAAAAACAGAGCCAGCCAGCGGGCTTCACTCCAGGAGTTCAGTATTTCATTTTTACTTTCAATTCATCCAAACATCATCGGATATTGTGGCCCCGCCTTCACCACCACTGACCACTTTGTATTTGTCCAAAAACTGGCACCTCTTGGTGATCTGCTTTCCATGATTATACCAACTATAAGTATAATAAGATATAAGTATAGACTTTTATTTTTTTTTATTTTAGGTTTGGAGTTAAGAAGCATTAAAACGCCTGTAAAATTTAATATATGCTGTCTGTATCCTTTTGGAAAAATTTTCCTCCACTTCCTCTCCCAGAGATGCAACAGGAAGTGGAAGGAAACTCTCTTAGCTGACATTAGTAGGATGTTGAAATATATACACTTGCCTTTTTTTCTGACTTGTCGTACTTGTTTCTGAGTACATACATAAAGCATCTATCCCTAGTCTAAAATAAAGTTATGGCTATACATATACAGTAATGTATTTCTGAATATATATTCTGGATAAGCAATCTGAATTTCTGCTTTATTTTATTTTTTTAGGTGAGAATACCAGAAGACGCAGTAAAGAGGTGTGCTGAGCAGATCTCCAATGCTCTTGAATTCATAACAGAGAAAGGACAGGTACACGTGGATTTGAAGCCAGATAGTGTTTTAGTTTTTTTACCGGGACTGCCATTCCATCAAGCTCATAGACTCTGGATTTGCTAAGGTCAAGTGATTAGAGGCAAGTGTGGCACCTTACATGGCTCTAAATTGTACAAAATAACCAGATGGCTTGGTTGTGGGTGTTTGGAGTAGTTGATGTAATCCCACATTCAAGTATAAGAAGGAGCTTTCCGTAATTGTTGAAGGCGGATATAGGAATAGTTTACTAACTAAAAAAGGGAGGGTCTTTTTAGTCCCAGTGGCTTCAAGAGTACCTACCATGTTTTACCTTCTTAAAATTTACAAGAGTTAAGCCCTGCACATACGGTTTGATTGTTGTATGACCGAGCGTCTGATTTTTGTCAAAAGCACGTGTGCAGGATCTTGTCTAGCATACTATATGTAAATTGTCGTTTGACAAACACGAACATAGTGACGTACTATGAGAGTATAAAGAGGAAGTTCATTTCTCAAGCACCACCCTTTGGTCCCCTTATGCTAATTTCGTGTTAGCAGAAGTTTGGTGAGCGTTGATTCGTGATTTTCAGATCGTACAAAACAAATGCCTTTTAAAATACATTTGGCATAACTACATCAGAATCACCAGCAAAGCAGCTTCATTATTATCCCATTAGAGATGATGCATTTCGACATTTCATCAAATGCCGCGTCACAAATGTTGATTTTACGAACAGTAGTTTACAAGACCGAACTCTTCCCAGTCGTTCCTTGATTACGAGCATGCGTGTTTGTACTTTCGACTTTTGTGTGACGATTTCTGTACTGAGCATCCGAAAATTCACATCCAACAAAAATTTTATAGCCTGCACATCCAGCTTTTGTCTGACAAAAAAGTGAAAGACAACCATTTGGGGTCCCATCCTCCTCGATGCCAGCCAAGCACAGTGCTATAGCCGACCTGTGAGTACAGATCTCTTTCTCCCCATGAGGTCTTTTATCCCTTTTAAAGGGGTAGAACATATTTACTAATATTACATATGTATTTATATTTACAGTTTACTTCTGTACCCAACTCCTGATGAATGGCATATAGCCATGAAACGCGTCAAGTTTCCATGGGGTGCTCAGACAAGTCTGGCTCATTACTTATTCACTGGCCCATATATACTTTTTATACATCTAAGATTCATTGAGTACCATGCAATTATCAATGTGTACCTATCTTATATAGCAGCTCTTTTGCATATGATGTACTAATGCCTGCTAATATGAAACCTCTTGTAGTATATTTATCAACATTGACTATGTTTTGTGCTGACAAGCTAATGTATATGTATCTATTATGTTTATGCCATTGTGCATGTATACATATGAAAATACTTTTTTACTATTGTTACAAATAAAAAATGATTACTATATACTTTAGCTCCACAAGTCAATTTCCTCATTTAAAGTCCCACATTCCCCTTTTTTATGTGGTACAGACTCCTTCCTTTTTGAAGGATACAACCCAGGTCATTAATATATACCGTTGAAAGAAGGGTACATTTTAGCCACAGCTGATGTGGCTTCGCTCTATACAATAACTTTGCATAGACATGGGAGGAAGGCAGTTGACTGCTTCTTGAGTAATGCCACCCTACATGTAAGTGAGTCACAGGAGAAGAGAAAGAGAGTACCCCCCCTCAACAGTGGGTTCAGATGTGGAGGGAGAAGAAAAGATAAGGGGATCCAGGTATGAACTGACTTTGGAAGAAGTGGATGACTTGCTTAAAGCAGTTTATTCCACCCTGAACATACAGTAGGAAAAAAATGCACAATAAGATGTACCAGGGGCTAGGAGGCGGCCAAACATAGGGTATTCCTGGTCCATAAGGTACTGAGTGAAACAGTGAAGAAAGATTGGAAATACCCAGAAAAGGGCCAGTTTATCTCCAGGTCGCTAAAAAGGAGGTTTCCTTTTGAAGAAGATGAGACTTTCGTTTGGAATAAAAGACCAAAAACTGACGCGGCCTTTTCCCCAATTTTCAAGGCGCACTGATCTCGCATTTGAAGACATGGGAGTACTTAAATATGCCATGGACAAAAAGGGCAGACCCCAATCTGATGAAGGCATGGGATTCATCCTTGTTCAATCTGAAGCTGGCAATGGCTTGTACTGTTGTAGCCAGAAACCTTGAGTGCTGGGCAGAACAGCTTAGGGGGCACGTTGTAGCAGATTCCTCTAGAAAAGATTTACTAGAGTCCTTTTCTACACTCCTAAAGGTGGTCAAGTACATGGCGGACGCCTCGTCCATTAGATTGGTCGGGTAGGTCTTCCGCCCTTATCAATTCAGCCAGGCGGGCCCTAGGGCTAAAAAACCTGGGTCGGGGGTTTCAGCTTCGAAAGTGAAGCTTTGTGGGACTCCCTTTACAGGAGATTTACCGTTTGGGCTAGATTTGGAAACAGTCTTGGACAGAATGGCAGACAAATAGAAGGCTTTTCTGAGGAAGAAAAAGACTGTACCACCAAGGAAAAATTTTCATCCTTTTCAGCAGCCCCCAAAAGAAAACGAACAGGGTCAAAAAGGATCCTGGTATCCCCAGAGGGGGAGTGCTCTTTGGACCCCCTGAACAGGTTGCAAAGAAACAATGACTATCACCTTCCAGTAGGCGGAAGGCTACAAGCTTTTTTTCCTGGATGGAAAAAACCAACAAGTCCGTTTTGTGCTAGACCTAATCAGACAGGGCTAACATCTGGAATTTTTTCAGACTCCCCCTGAATCGCTTTTACATAAAAGATCTCCCAAGAGATCAGAGGAAAGCCCTGGCCATGACGTTCCTTCTGAGAGAGCCGATACAACAGGGAGATATCACCCAGGTTCAAAAGGGTAACACGAGCGGGAGGGGTTTTATTCCCACACATTTTTGGTTAAGAAACCGTCAGGAAAATTCCATCTGATCCTAAATCTGAAGATCCTGAACAGGTCCATAAGATACAAGAGGTTCCGGATGGACATTATTTTTTCGGTGAAGAGTCTACTCACCCCCAATTGCTTCATTGCATTGATCGATTTAAGAGACGCATACTTACTTGCACAACCCAATTGCAGCCTCCCCTCAAAGATTTCTGCGACTAGCACATCACGGTAGCA
Source organism: Lithobates clamitans (assembly GCA_037952925.1). Classification (NCBI taxonomy): domain Eukaryota; kingdom Metazoa; phylum Chordata; class Amphibia; order Anura; family Ranidae; genus Lithobates; species Lithobates clamitans. The sequence continues at coordinate 457,559 of JBBGZY010001272.1, read as the reverse complement.
GTGGAGGACCGCACAAAACATACCATAGGTGGAAGAGGAGCCCCATCCAGCCTCTAGCTAGGACGCACAGGATTGTGATGAGCCAGTACCGGCCTCGGATCGTGGGGCTATGACACTCTGACCATAGCATTCTATGGTTTGTCCTCTATTCCCTTGGGTGGATATTTACCAGATTATCAGTGGTACAGCTTTCTAAATCGTATATATGGTCTGACATCCACAAGATCAGATTAGTGATTCTGACATCACCTCTTTGTCTCTGGATGTGACCCATCCTCTCTCCTTGATGTTGCGGTACTCTTGATCAATGTCAGGACATTTTGATGCATGGTGAATAGCCCCAAAGAAGCAGCAATCTAGTCTGCGAAACGCGTCAGCTATCCATACACACAAAGCATCTGTTTAAGTTTTTGAAATTAGGTATCAACATTGGTCATTATTTGATAGTGGATGCATCTTTACAGCATCTTGCAAGGCATATCACCCTACCATTGGAAGGAACAGTGTCTTTTAAAGATGCAATGGAGCGGAAGGCTGACTCAGAACTGAAGAAAACCTTCACCACTGCGAGGCCACCTGTAAGGCCGTTAGGCCATGGCAATCTTCAGGGCTTGAAATTTGCAGCTGAATTAATAGCAAAGACATCGGTGGACTTGGTCAGATTCACCTCCCGCATCATGGCCCACTCAGTCATGGCTAGGCAGGCTCTTTGGCTCAAACATTGGCCTGCAGATTCTGCCTCAAAACAAGCTTTATGTTCAATCCCTTTCTCAGGGAACACTGTCTTTGGTAAAATGCTAGAAGAGGCAATTCGCCGGATGACTGGAGGGAAGTCTGGTCTTCTGCCCCAGGATCGGAAGCTTCGTCCGCAGTCATTTCGGACGAATAGAGGACCCCGGTATCAGTTCAAGGAGGCCAGGTCCTATCAGCCAGGTAGAGAGTTTCACAAATTTTCTTGGCGATCCTGTGACACCTTTGCCGATAACTCCAACTCAAAAGGCCCCTCAAGCTCCAAAATCCACAGCAAAGTCCTTTTGAAGGGCGGCCCACCCAGGGACCGCAAAACTGACCATCTAGAGTGGTGTCTGGGTGGAGAGGATAAAAGATTACTGAGTTCTGGAAGTAGTTCGAAATGGCCTTCGTCTTCAGTTCCAAAGTTCTCCTCCAAGAAGACTCTTTATTTTGATGGAAAATCACACTTCAGCAGAAAAGCGGGCATCACTGGTGGCATACATCAGAGTTACCAGCTCTTCACGCTATTGTACCGGTGCCAGAGGAAGAAGAGCATGGTCGGGGAGTACATTCCCATCTCTTTTTTTCTCATCCAGAAAGTATCAGGAAAATGGCGCCCTGTCTTAGATTTAAGAACCCTGAACTCCTCTCTGAAGCCACAGCCGTTCCGGATGGAGTCTCTCAAGACTATTTCAGCAGTAATTAGTCAGGGCGACTGGATGGTCTCAGTGGACCTCGAAAAATGTGTATTTCCATATCCCAGTGGCCGAGGTTCATCAATGCTTTCTAAGGTTTTTCTACGCGGGCAACCACTTTCAGTTCAGATGCCTCCCCATTGGACTCAGCTCGACCCCAAGGACTTTTACAAATGTTCAAGTAACAGAAATTGCCTATCTTCCACAAAGAGGAATAAGACGGGATCAATTTTTTTCTTTAGATATGTCCGTTTTGCTGTAGCATGTTCTGTAAATGCTACAAATGCACCACTTTACAGGCACATTAAGGGGGCCCTCCAAGCACGATATTTAAAGGAATTTTTTATTGTTGCACTTTAAGCATCATTAAAATCACTGCTCCAAAAAAAAAAAAAAAAAAAAAAATCTTTATTGATACATGTTCCCCAGGGCAGTACCCGGACCCCCATACCCCTTTTATTGTAAATTACTTGCATATAAGCCTTCAAAATGGGCACTTTTGATTTTTCCTGTTCGGCTCCTATAGACTTCAATGGGGTTTGTTGTTTGGGTTAGAACATTTCTCCTGTTCAGGAGTTCTGCTGTAAACAGGGGGGTGTTCAGCTCATTCTTACTTTAAGGCTTCAAAGTTTGAGGATGTTATCACATTATCATCAACATGTAACAGTTTGTGCTCCAATCACATCATCAGATAAAAAAAAAAATCAAAGCACTATAATCTGATTTCACATTCAAATGAAATAAGTAATCAGGAAACTGCTCACATTATACCCAGATATGAGGTATAACAGAATTCCTCCAACATATGCAGCACTGTCCCTTTAAATCATATACAAAAAAAATAAATAAATAAAAAAAAAAAGCACCACAGATGAGGCCGTCAGGGGCTCGATCACTGATTCAATTGCCGATGTGATGATGTCAACGCTTTGGGCTGAGAAAATTTGCTATTTGGCACATTTAAACAAATTGAACCAGAAAATAAAACTGCTATGCACATTACAGTCTTGTCGGCGGCACGATTGTTTATTAAAACCGTGTCCCAGACAGCTGCAGAAGGTATGCAGGTGGCCACTCCTCCCTCATATCAAACACATTAATTATCCATACCAGCTTCCACCCCCTCCAACTACACCTTATTTGCCACCCAGACCACACTATTATGATGAATATGGCAACATGCCACAGACACATAGGTTGTACCCTATCCCATCCCCAATTACCTCCACTCACCCTCATCTAACCCCTTTTCAACATACTCCCAATGTGCCACCACACAGTGTCCCGAATACCGTGGCCCATCCTCGGATCACAATGGACCTTCCCCCAGCACCAGTGCAAGGTCCACTAGCAATACCTATCACCAGTTGTAAATTTATTTGGAGGGGAAAAAACTATTTTCAAAAATGAAGGCAATATTGCCCATGTTTTTTTGAGAATTTGAGAAAATAAAACGCTAAACTTCAATTAATTTATTTTTTCTTTAAATGTAAAATGTTTTTGTAAAGTTTACTAGAAAAATATGTAGATAAACATTTGAAACTACAGTTGGTATTATCAGTCTATTTTATATCAGATAGTCATGTAATAAGTGAATGCTTATTATTGCAAATTAGCAATAGAAGACAATGAGGTTATTGGTAAAACAACGCACATGAGTTGGTGGAGTACTTTAGAAAAAAATCTATCCAGAAGTAAAAAGGAAGTGGAAGGCACTCTAGCAGCAAAAGGAATTATGTCATGAAATCAGCTTTGTTTTCATTGGATAAAGACAAAATCAAACTACATGTTAATTGGCCGAAATCACATCGAAATCACATAAAGTTGGACTGAAATTACAATGGAATGGCAATGAAATCAGAATGAAAAAATTGCACTCAAAATGCACAATTTTGAAAACGCACCAATGTGAACCAGGGCTTAGTTAATTTTTTGTGATAACACCCAGACTGCAGAAGGTTGGAGGGGAGCAGGGTCCTGTTACTTCATTCAAGATGATTCCAAGGACACTAATCCTCAACCTCACTGTCCTGGTCACATCCATGCCCATCAATGACAAGAAGATGGGGGGGGGGGAGCACTGGGTGGGTCCTGGTGGCCAGCTCCAATGGCTGGTACAACTACAGACATCAGGCTGACGTGTGCCACGCTAATCAGATCTTCAAAAAGAATGGCATCCTTGATGAGCAGATTGTGGTGATGTACAAAAATATTGCAGATAATGAAGAGAATCCAACCAAAGGAATCATTATAAACCGGCTTAGCAGGACAGATGTGTATGCAGGAGTGCTGAAGGACTACATAAAAGAGTTTGTCACTCCTGACAACTTCTTGATGGCAGCTCGAGACACAAACCACAACGATCTTTACAGCATCAGCTGGATGGAGAACTCAAAACATGGAGAATCTTGTCCAAGGAGACACTACACAAACAGTTTTTACTGGTCACGCAAGACACCAATACCAGTCATGTGATTTATTATGGGAACAAGACTATTTTCAAGAGGAAGGTGAGCCAGTTCCAGGGTTGTGCTAAACAGTGACCCCTCGCATGACCTTGGAGTCAATACACAATATAGACCTGATCCCCAGCCCAGAGGTGCCCATGGCCATCCTCAAGAGGAAGTTCCTAGCTGACCAGGATAAAGGCCATACAGGAGGCAAAAGCCTGGATCAAGAAATCAGTGAAGATGATTGTTTCTGTGGTGACATAATCTGATGAGTTGGCAGAAGAGATTCTCATTGTTCAGGATGAAATTAATCGTCGTATCAGGTTACACAACTGCTTCAACTGGCACATCCTCCTGTATAAATACTCCTTGAGACAGTTGTACACTCTGGTGAACCTCTGTGAATTTGGATACCCACTAGAGAGCATCAACCATGCTATGGATAATGTCTGCCAAGATCTGCACTGACACAGCTGGCAAAATCAAGTCTTCCAGCAGAGGGCAGTAGGAGGAGGGCATGGGCGATTATTAATCCTCTCTGTGATATGCCCCCTATGAAGCTCCTGCCTCAAACCCAATCTCTACACAATGTCCGTTTATTTGCCTTCAACGTCACAACCACCACCGCTTCTCATCATCCTGCTGTGGTGCCTCTGAGAATGACTGCTTACATCATGGACCCAGGACGAATACCAGTACAGCAATAGTATCCCCCACTTATACGCTTATATATTATCCACTTCTGTGCATAGTCATTTGGCTGTTTTGTCTTGTCCAATTAAACAGAAGTTCTTTACTACTGCACTGAGTCTGGCGCACCTTGTCCTTTTCTATTTCTGTTTTATAGAGCTGTGCTTCGCTCTCCAGGTTGCAGCCATCAATGACTGTTCTTATACCTAATATTTGGGACTATTTAAGGACTATATAGAATTGTTCCTTGTGCCATCTCTCCTTTTCTCTTATCTTGAGGTTTTCTGATAGGTTATTGGCAGTTACGAAGTGCCTCGTTTACTGCCGTTGAGAAAACCTGTCTGTATTAGACAGTGATGTAATGGCGGACAAAGGGTATCAGAGTGGCGCGCTTAAAAGAAAACTAAAGAATGAAAGACAGCAACGCAAAAAGGAAGTTCTCAGTAAAATGAAAAGGATTACTGGATTTTTTACACCCATGACACCACAGCCTGATGTGCAAGCGGAGAATCCAGAGGACAACAACCCGAACCCGCTGGAAGAAACGGTTGGAGACGATTTGAATTCACGAGCAGGGCAGCCCATCAATGAATCATCATCTCTTCAGTCAGAAACAGCGACCGAACAATGTCCAACTATAGATTCTTTATCCACTGATCCTGCACGCTGGAGTAAAATTGGGAGCGAAAAGGTCCAGAGTCCATTCAAAATAAGGATGCTAAGGCTTCTGAACGACACTACAAACATCAGAAGAGACTGTTTTAGAAAACTCATTTCAAATGCAAGCATTTGAATGGTGAGTACTTGCCCAGAGAATGGTTCTCTCAACTCACTATCCACCGGTTGTGTGTTTTGTTTTGCTTGCTGCCTTTTTGGCAATCGTGACGGTCAATCCCTTTTTGAGTCTGGCTATAAATGACTGGAAACCTGCTACCAGACGCATTGCCGAGCACGAGAATAGTGACAGTCATAGAAAGGCTATGTTTAACTACATCAACAGAGCAGCAGCTGACGGAGTTATAGATTCTCAGCTTAAAAAGCAGTTCGAGTCGCAATGCAATTATTGGAGTGAAGTTTTGCAAAGAGTGGTTGCAGTTGTAAAATTTCTGTCAGAGCGGGGATTGGCTTTCCAAGGTTCCAGTGAAATATTTGGTCGAGCTGACAATGGGAATTACATGGGAATCCTGGAACTGATCAGTGAATTCGACCCATTCTTGAAATCACACATACAGATACAACCCCTGGCAAAAATGATGGAATCACCAGTCCCTGAGGATGTTCCTTCACTTGTTTATTGTTGTAGAAAAAAAAAGCAGATCACAGACATGGCCAAAAACGAAAGGCATTTCAAATGGCAACTTTCTGGCTTTAACCACCTCAATACCGGGGACTTTTGCCCCCCTCCTTCCCAGACCAATTTTCAGCTTTCAGCGCTCTCACACTTTCAATGACAATTGCGCGGTCATGCTACGCTGTACCCAAATTACATTTTTATCATTTCGTTCACACAAATAGAGCTTTCTTTTGGTGGTATTTATTCACGACTCGGTTTTTTATTTTTTGCGATATAAGCGAAAAAAGAGCGGAAATTTGGAAAAAAAAACAATATTTTCTTCTTTCTATTTTAAAACAAATCCAATAAAATCAAATTTTGTCATAAATTTAAGCCAAAATGTATTCTGCTACATGTTTTTGGTAAAAAAAAATCCCGTTAAGTGTATAATAATTGGTTCGTGTGATCACGGACACATGTGCGCAAATGATCATGTACAGATGTGCGCAGGTGACATATGTGTGCAGATAATCATTGGGACATGTGATTTTACTGGGACATATGTGGGGGACATGTGTTTTTACTATGTGGGGACATGTGTTTTGGGGACATGTGTTTTGGGGACATTGTGTGTTTACTTAGTGTTTGTTTTGGAAAAAAGGAAATAACCCCTCAGAAAATAGGTGGGACTTTGAAGGCAACGAAGTAATAAAAAACAATTTTATTGATACAAATATACCGGTAGAAAAAATATGATACAGTTCACATATAATAATATACAATGAATAATAATAAGAATATGAATATACTGATGTAGAATTCGAATGTATATTCGTGTAGTCTTCCACCTGGGCCTACACGTTTCGGGACTACCTATAGAGTCCCTTCATCAGGGACAACTTGTAGGAAGAATCACACTACATGATGAGATATAAATTGAAATAATTAGGAATCATATGTGTTAAATATGTTGCTTGTATCCTAGATCATTCTGTCTAAATTGACATCAGAAAAATTAAAATTAAAAATAAAAAAATTACAAAACATACCCAAGCATATTCAATAAAAGAAGCTCACTGCCAGAATCCCGGAGGCGAGTCCGTCAGGGACGCCCCGAAAAACCAAAGGAGAATAGGGCGTATGGCTGGCCCCGCCTAATCCTGTGCCCCGTCCTACGCCAACCTGTACCTGGGGGAATGGGAGCAGTCGTTTCTTTCCGATGAGTCTTTCAAATCCCACACCCGACATGTAGCGGCTTGGTACCGTTATATAGATGAAATTTTGGTGCTGTGGGAGGGCTCCGAAAGGGAATTGGACGAATGCATCAATTTGATGCAACGCAATACCTTTAATTTAAAGTTCACCGTCACTCATAGTAAAAACAGTGTCACCTTCCTGGACACTATTATTAGTAAGAACCCTGATGGGACCCTCTCCAGTGGCCTCTTTCGAAAACCTACCGCGGGCAACACCATCTTACATGCCTCCAGCTCTCACCCCCAACCACTACTCCGCGCAATCCCCTACGAACAATATTTGAGGCTGAGGCGGAATTGCTCGGATCAGAAATCGTATTTGATTGAAGCTGCCGCACTTAGAGATAGGCTTCTCATGAGGGGCTATTCCCATTCTCTTTTAAAAAAAAGCATATAAACGAGCCAATAAACGAACTCGACGTGAACTGCTATTCAGTCATCAAAGGAAAAAAGATAAAGGCCCCACCACCAGGATGATCATGAGGTTTAGCAACCAACATGAATCCGTCAAATCAATCTTTAACAGACTTTGGCATCTAATATACTCGGACCCCACTTTACGTCCACACCTATCCGAACTACCCGCTATTACCTATCGACGTACCAATTCGCTGCGGGACCATTTGGTCCACAGCGAATTTGTCAGGGAGTTTCGTGGTGATCCCTGCAAGAGGTTTGGGACGTTTACCTGTGGGGGATGCCCCATATGCAGATTCATGAACACCAGACAGAATGTGACTCTTCCAAATGGCCATCCCTACAGACCATGTCATTTCTCGAACTGTAAGACCGAGGGTGTTGTATACCTCTTAGTTTGCCAATGCCGACAATTTTATGTAGGCAAGACTAAATTAAAGTTTTCATTACGAGCCTCACGGCATATTACTGCCATGAGAAAAGCAAATCCCGACCTCCCGTTGGGAAGACATGTGGCCAATGAGCACCATGGGAATTTCCCCAACATTTATTTTCTGATCTTGGATAGAGTCCACCCTAGCCCGAGGGGTGGGGATTGGAACAAGGCCCTTCTACAGCACGAGGCTCGCTGGATTATGGACCTTGCTGCCACCTCACCCCCCGGGCTAAATGAACATTTGAGTTATAGACCCTTCTTAGAGGGCTTTTCTTCTGGGGTATGCAAAAAAGACTTATAGGCCCCTCGATTCCAAACATTTATTCATCTCGACCTGCTCTTCTTTTCCGTTTGATGACATTCATCACTATCTGTGTTTGATGCTTAATGTATGGCTGACTGCTTGATAGCTCACTTTTAAATTGTTTTCTCAGAATGTGTTTGCTGTTCTTACGTTTTGCTAGGCCACCCATATATGGTTGTACATTCTTCCCTTCTTGTAGTCCTGTATATTTAACCACTCTGTCATGTATTGAAGCTCTCTGCTATTCCCGTGTATGGCGAGTACTGTCGAATTACATCTACTGACCCCTCTTTGTCCCGCCCGGCGCACGGGGGCCTCCCGGGATCTATGATCCTGTTGGGGGGGCCTCTGTTCGGCGCCCGGTGGTTGTTGGGCAGCGGTTTAGTGTGCTCGACCTCACCGCGAGCCCGGTCGCCCTTTTGCTGCGTCGGTGGGCGCATGACCCCTCTCACAGCTTCGGCTGTGGGGGGTGCCGTGCAGCGACGGCTCAGGGTCCCCCCTCCTCATTTGGCGCCTGGACTTGGCCATCTGTGGGTTGTGTGGCGGCGATAACATATGGTGACTCTGGTGGGTTTATTTTTCACTCCGGATATCCCCATGTGTTTTATACCCTCTCCCCGCTTCTGCTTTCATTCATCCACCTTCAGGTTGTTTCTGTTTTTTTGTTTTTGCTGCTCCATTCTATATATGGAACTGTCCTGGAGTTCTCTGCCTTATGTCTCTTCCCCCGTTGTTGCTGGGATACTGAGGCTGTGTACATGTCTCTTCCCATGCTGGCGGGGGAGGAGCCGTGCACACTTTGTGTTTTGTTTCGTTCCCATCAGATGACAGGAGGACGCTGTAATCAACACGCTCCTCCGCTGTTGCCATGGCTCCCCTCTCCTTCTTTCCTCTGGCGGATCGACGTGATGGCGTGCGGGATCGGCACGCCCATCAGCGCCGCACCTGTTTGCTTTTCTCCCTACCCTATATTAAGCCGCCGCATACCGAGACAGTGACACTGTCCTGCTCGGCGGCGGCGTCTATGGATCGGATGAGGGGAGCTCCCTGAATGTACAGACATACGGCTCTATGTCTAACTAGGTAAGGTCTCTCTTTGCTGGTTTCGTTTTATGGTAGCTGCAATCTGTTGTAGGCTCTTGGTATTGCCTGGTTTTGATTGCTTTTCCCTGCAAAATATACTAAAGGAGTTTGGGACTTTAAATGAGGCCCACGGACATCAGGAGGTAAAAAAAGGGTGTTGTTTATTGATCATGAAGTATGTGTCAAAACATATCACAATTATAGACTGCATGTAAAAGAAGAACATTGTAATAAATGTCATTCAGTATACCTACGCACATTAGTATGAGCGCATGCAAAAAGCATCAAGAATACATCAATATGTCAAACTAGAGGCCACATGATAGTCACAAGTGATCAATGGATACATACAATGATAAAAGATATATATACACATAAAAGCAGCATAGGACGATAGTCATGAAAATAAACCCATAATTGATTGAAGAAGGATGTTCTGAGTTGATAGTGTGATGTGAGCATGTATCTGCGTAACAAATGCCCGACGCGTTTCGTGTAAACCACTCATCAGGGGCACGGTGCTCAAACATATCTATGGGGTATAGTAGAGTAAGCAATTAATTTATATGCAACCAATAGTAGCCGGGGGAAACAAAAGTGCACCCCAGAGTACTTACATAGAATCATTGCAGGGGAGATGTGGTGATAATGAAGCCAGGGCCATATTAGTAGTCCGTACCGGGAGCTGAGGCGACCGAAACATGCACTGGCGGGGCGCATGCACAAAGCCCCCCCAAACCATACACAGAACCCGGAGCACTGGATCTTGAGATGAGACAGTGATCTGCCAGTAATGACTACCAAGCGGGGTCTAAGAAAGAGGGAAGGTACATAATCAGTAAGCCATATTATACTGATAAGGTAATTAGGAAAGATCTATGTATCAGATGCGTAGGAACTGAGTTAGGGAAGTCAAAGCAACAAAGGGAAACCCAGCTGGGGATAAAAGAAAATAAGGAAAAATGAGAAACGAAAAAAAAAAAAAATTATATGAAAAAAATGAGGATTGGAAATAAAATAAAAAATAAAAAATAATGAATAATGAATAGTGATGAATAAGTGGAAAATAATAAATGGAATGAGTGATGAATTGGACTAAAATGAATAAAAAATGAAGGGGTGAATAACATCCCAAAATGGGATATGGTATAAGTAAAAAGGTAACAAACGCAGACCTGATTGGTAAGTGAAACCAAAAAAGGCAGGGGGGAAAAAGAAGGAGGGGGGGTAAAGCAAGGGATGGTAGAAGAAGAAATGGTGACTGGTTGTGAAAAAATAATAATAATGTATGGATGGAGTGGCTGGGTAGGAGCTTACATGTTTCCCAGGATGTATACATGTGCTATGGTGAGATCTGTCATCATCTCTGTGCGGCGCCCAGACTGTGTCGGGAGGGGCCATATATGTACACCCGCCCTAAACCACGTGCACGCTATCGGACACCAGCGTCACGCAGGCACGGTGTGTGCAGGGAGGGGCCTCAGCGTGGGCGAAAAGCGCCGCCCACAGGGGATGCCCACATGACCCCGCTGTCCGTCCAAGATGACAAGCCTGATAACCGCACGCCGTGACGTCGGTTGACATCACCCGTGCGGCAGGATGCGTGGCGCCGATGCGCTGTGAGAGCCCGCCCGCCCCCCGCATATATCCACTCCCCACGATCCTGATAGGACAGGAGGGAGTGACGGGGGGGGGAAGGGGGACACACAGAGCGCATCGCAGCTCCCGGAAATCGGACAACAAGACAGCTCTGGTGATTCAAAAACCACATCATTCCCCAAAGAAAAAAGTAATAAGCTGTGCTGCCTAATCCCATGGACACACATGGTTGTGTCCATTGAGAATGTGTATGGGCCTGGACAAGGTAAAAAAACCTTCCAGGGCTAAAAAGAAAGAACCTAGCCTGTGAGTAGCAGGGGAACACTGCTGGCTCTGTCCGTGGAGCTCCATCCCTAATGGCGGGAAAATATTGGAGTTTTTGGGACTTTAAATGAGGTGCATGGGGAATGCACCTCCATCCCTAATTCAGAGAAAAAAAGAAAGGAGTTTGGGACTTTAAATGAGGCCCACGGACATCAGGAGGTAAAAAAAGGGTGTTGTTTATTGATCATGAAGTATGTGTCAAAACATATCACAATTATAGACTGCATGATATAGATTGCAAAATATACTATGTATTGCTGTACACGAAGGGCATTTCTGTGTTTGTGACTAGTTCTTTTTCTCCCATATTACAGATCCTGTCCTCTTAGGAAGCCTCTTACTCTTTATGACCTTGTGGAGCTGCCTGTGTATATAGGAGTCCTATACTTTACCTCTGGATTACTGGGTTCCTGTTTTACTCTCCCTGTATAGTCATGTCATGTACCATAATTAGGGTAAGTCATGCATTTCGGTTTAATTTTCTTTTATGCCCTGCTTGGACATGGTTCTACATGGTGGATATGTGGCTCTGTGTCCACGCTGGGTTGGTTGCTATTTTACGGTTTACTTCACAGATAGATGGATACTTGTCTATTTGGTGTTTTCTCTTATTTCTAGATATCCCTTCGGTTTTCATCCAATTTAGGTTCCTTAAGGATAGTGCCAACCCCTTTTTGAGATTTGCTCCTTTAGCGTCATACATGGGGGACCAGTGTGGATAAGGCGGGGCCAGCCATACGCCCGATTCTCCTTTGGTTTTTCGGGGCATCCCTGACGGACTCGCCTCCGGGATTCTGGCAGTGAGCTTCTTTTATGGAATATGCTTGGGTATGGTTTTGTAATTTTTTTTTATTTTTCTTTAATTTAAATTTTTCTGATGTCCAATTAGACAGAATGATCTAGGATACAAGCAACATGTTTAACACATATGATTCCTAATTATTTCAATTTATATATCATGTAGTGTGATTCTTCCTACAAGTTGCCCCTGATGAAAGGGCTCTATAGGTAGTCCCGAAACGCGTAGGCACAGGTGGAAGACTACACGAATATACATTTGAATTCTACATCAGTATATTCATATACTTATTATTCATTGTATATTATTATATGTGAACTGTATCAATAAAATTGTCTTTTATTACTTCGTTGCCTTCAAAGTCCCACCTATTTTTTGAGGTGGTTAAAGGCAAGCATACTGGTAGATCAAGGAAGACATCAAAGCGTCAAGACAGAAAACTTAAAGCAATATGCCTTGAAAACAGAAAATGTATAACAAGACAAATGAGGAACAAAAAAGGAAAGAAACTGGAGTCAACATCTGTGAACGAACTGTAAAAAAACGCCTAAAGGAAATGGGATTTACATACAGAAAAGCTAATAGAAAGCCATCTCTAACACCTAAACACAAAAAACAAGGTTACAATGGGCTAAGGAAAGGCAATCGTGGACTGTGGATGATTGGATGAAAGTCATTGTGACAGACCTAGCCGGGAGAGAGACTTTTGGAGGGGACTGTATGCTAGCCTCTTGCCGATCGATCATGGGCCCTGGCATTTGGGGGAACAGTGCTCTTTGTGAGCTGTATGCCTTGGGACCCTTGAGGTGGTATTACTGTGGATTTGGGTTCTGGTCCCCCAGGACACACAGACTCTGGGGACCCTGGATTTGCCATATTAGAAATAGCGGCTGATTCATAATGCTGGGACAAATACTGTTAGGAGATGCTGATGTCAATTCCAGCCACCTTTCTGTCTGTTGCCTGCTAGAATGTGAATTGTAAATAAGTCTCTAATATGGGATCTAAGAGTCATTAGATCCCCATTGTTGTTTGTGTTAATTAACTCTGCTATTGTGATAATGTTGATTGGGTTTTCTGAGCTACAAGACGGCCAGTCTGGCCTAAAGGTCATGTCTGAGTCATCTAGGCTGTCTAAAGGGATTAGTTAATTAGCCCATGTTAATTAGGTTTCTGGTCACAGGTGTATGTTCAGAATAATATGAGCAGGAGGTATACACCTCCTCTTTTACTGTATAAAAGAGCCTGTATTTTTCAATAAAAGAGATTCCTGATTGAACTTACATACAGCCTGCCTGGTGTTTGTTCTGAGCTAAACAACTGGATTAGAACGGCACATAGCTGTAGTTCTAGTCCCGGAGCATCGGATGACCGAACCATCAGATGTGCGATCTGCAATCTGATTCTATAGCCGCAGAGGAGTGGAGTGTCGGGAGAGTGGAACCGAGCGAGCAGGGGCTCGTTACAGTCATATTCAGTGATGAATCTCGACTCTGCATTGGGCAAGGTGATGATGCTGGAACTTTTGTTTGGTGCCGTTCCAATGAGATTTATGCAGACGACTGTCTGAAGAAAACATGCAAATTTCCGCAGTCAATTATGATATGGGGCTGCATGTCAGGTAAAGGCACTGGGGAGATGGCTGTCATTAAATCTTCAATAAATGCACAGGTTTACATTGAAATTTTGGATACCTTTCTTATCCCATCTATTGAAAGGATGTTTGGGGATGATGAAATCATTTATCAAGATGATAATGCATCTTGCCATAGAGCAAAAACTGAAAAAATTCCTTGTGAAAAAATTCCTTGAAGAAAGACACATAAGGTCAATGTCATGGCCTGCAAACAGTCCGGATCTCAATCAAATTGAAAATCTGTGGTGGAAGTTAAAGAAAATGGTCCATGACAAGGCTCCAACCTGCAAAGATGATTTGGCAACAGCAATCGGAGAAGGCTGGAGCCAGATTGATGAAGAGTACTGTTTATCACTCATTAAGTCAATGCCTCAGAGACTGCAAGCAGTTATAAAAGCCAGAGGTGGTGCAACAAAGTACTAGTGATGTGTTGGAGTGTTATTTTGTTTGTTTTTCATGATTCCATATTTTATTCCCTGTGCTTGTTCTATAAATCTAACTGTTACTGGCCACCACAATTATTTTTCTTGATTTCTTTTAATGTTTCTTAAAGCCAGAAAGTTGCCATTTGAAATGCCTTTAGTTTTTGCCATGTCTGTGATCTACTTTTTTTCTACAACAATAAACAACTGAAGGAACATCCTCAGGGACTGGTGATTCCATAATTTTTGCCAGGGGTTGCATATGGCAATGCTGGGGTAGGAACCCCCTCATATCTTCCATCAAAAAGATGCGACAAATTTATCGAGCTAATGAGCAATAGAGTGCTTTCTGAAACCATTGCTGAAGTGAAAGTGACAAAGTACTTTTCCATTTGCATTGATTCAACTCCCGACATGACGCACATTGATCAACTTACATTTATCATAAGGTATGTTTCACCAGAGGGCCTCGTAGAAGAGTGATTCTTAAAATTTCTCCCTATATCTAGCCACACAGGGAAGGCACTCTGCGATGCAGTGTTCACAGTTTTACATGAGATGGACATAGATATCAGTAACTCCCGTGTGACAGTGCTATGATAATGCCGCAAACCTGTCAGGAGTGTACAACGGGCTGCAAGCTCACATCAAAGACATTAATCCACTCGTAGAGTGGGTGCCATGCGCTGCGCACACGCTTAATCTGGCTGGAGTTAATAGTGTAAACTGCTGCACAGAGACGGCCGATTTTTTTAACTTTGTTCAACTTTTGCTCGAAATCCACAAATAGATGGAAGGTGGTAACTGCAGGCTTGTAGCCTATTGAAAACCACCGCATTGAGACACTAAAATCTCTCTCTGACACCAGATGGGTTGCCCATGCACAGGCCACCATGGCACTGTGCAGGAATTATGCCAATATTCAAGAGTCACTGATGAACATTGCAGAAGACAGCAAACAGAACCCGACAACACAAAATGATGCTTGGTCATTGCATAAAAAAAAAAAAATGAACAGGCTTGAGACTGCTTTTCTTTGCACTATGTGGAATTTTGTTCTACAACGCTTTCATGGGACAAGTGTTGCACTTCAAGCTGTGGATCTGGACCTGTGCAATGCTGTTGATTTGGTGAGGTCACTGCGGGAATATATTGTTGGTTTGAGAGATGAATTTGGTGTTTGAAGACCAAGCAAAAGCGATGTCTCCCACCATGTCAGCAACATACAAACAAGACACACAAAGACAAAGAAAACGCAAGACTCATGTGGGTGAGTCTGCAACACCTGAGGTCCACTTATCAAGCAGAGAACGGTTCTCATCTGGTGTGTTTCTAGTTGTGATGGATAGGCTGTTGGCTGAACTCGATCGCCGTTTTCAGTCCTATAATGACCTCAACAGCACTTTTGGTTTCCTGAACAACATATCTACCTTCTCTGCAGAACATCTTCATAAAAAAGCAGCAGATCTACAGAAGAGATACCACACTGACCTGGAAAATGAATGTTGTGAAGAAATCATCCAGTTCAAAGAATTCATCTGCCATGATGAGCCATCATCTGCTAGGGAACTTCTTTTGTGCATTAAAAAAAGAAAACTACAGACCATCTTCCCAAACGTGGATGTCGCTCTCAGACTTTACCAGTCACGAATGAAAGTGGGGAGCGCAGTTCCTCCAAACTAAAACTAGTAAAAAATAGACTAAGATCCTGCCCTGGATGCATGAGAAATATTCGGAATGTGAAACCACATTCAGAGTCTGGAAACATTCAATAAACAAAATTTTAATCAAGAAGGATAAAAAATTTGAACGAGATAGATGGGCTTTCACGAATGTACCTCTTTGGACCTTCAAGCAAAAAGGAGGTCCCGCCCTCCTGTTTGTCGCAATATTTTCTATGTTTTTTTTTCTGCCACCCCGGATCCAGGGGGGCATTGTTTTTCTCTATATATGCTCGAGTTCCAATAACTGAGCAAAGAAATTGGTGAATCTGTTTGTTCTGTTATTTGAATTAAAATCTTCTTGTAATTATTTGTTGTAATTGGTAAATCAATAAAGGTACTGTGCCATTTCCATGCCATTTCCTGTGTACAATGTCTTCTTTATTATTACTATTAATGGTGTTTAGGGGTGGTGGGGGTTTTGTGGCCTGCAGTCCCATGGTTTATTGGGACAATCTTCTGCTGATGGACTTTGAGAATGTAATGCGATCAAAGAGGCAGATTTCGGACTCACCAGGCTCCAATGTACACAATCACCATCTATGTCTAGTGAGACCCATAGGAGAGAATGGACGCAGGGGCTGCATGACTATGGGAGGAACAGGGGTCAGGTAACGGTCAGTCAGGTCAGTGGTGGGGGCACAAAGTCATCTCTTACCTGATTGGCGGTAGAAGGCAGAAGGGGCAGGGTCCAGAGGTTTGGGGTCCGGTGTAGGGAGAAGTTGGAGAGGAGACATCCTCCCGCCCTGGTGTTAGGGGTTAGCATGCTGGACAGGTTGGGGGAGTGTTGGTATTTAGGGATGGTGGGTAAATGTTTTTTGTTGTTCCACGTTTTGCTTTTCAAAAACAAAAAACAATATAATAATAATTAATAAAAATAATTTCATGTTAAGGTGTACTGTTCAATTTTGGCACAGCAGTCGGCGGTTCAAGGGGTCTTTGGGGGGTCAGTGAAAATTTTGCATGGTCACAGGATTAGTGGGGCCCATCTAAGGATGGCGCTTACCTTTGGTTAGCGGTGGTTCTCCCAGGAGATAAGTCCCCTGGGGGAGGGGAATATGGAAGTTGGTGTGATGTCCGAGCGTCCTCGAGCCAGTTGGGGTACAGCTGAGGATATAGACCATTAAAGTCATAAAGTGTGCCTTTTTAATACACCCAAAGACCTCTTGCTGTTGGATATTATTTTTGTTCTTATGGGTATGTGTTACGTTTTTTTTTCACGTTATGTTATTTATTATTTTGTTAATAAATTGGGCTGCTGTGGCCGTTTAAAACCCATGTCACGCGGTCTGTGTCTTTAATCTAATGGTAAGGACCCAAGGTTGACAAATCCTTTAGTCATGGTTCATTCCATACACATCTCCTGAACTACACAGCCTAAACCATAGGGGAACAATTGCTGTGGCACCCAAGCATTGATGTGTGGGCCTTTGGCGTCATGGTGTACACTGCGCTAGTACTGGGTCTTTGCTTTGTAAAGCAGAGGGTTGTGACCCAATGTATAGGGGACTTTGCTTGTTCATTTGCCAAAAGAAAGCAGAAATTCTTAGAGAAAACCTAACTAGGAGTAGAGTAATACATATGGCATACAAGAGCAAATGATGTCCATTCCTCGAGCTTCATCAAGAGCTGCCTTGTGTCTTCTTTCAGATGTTTTATTTGATGCAATTGAAGGTTTTTATACACATGATTACGTAGGCATCACATTAATATTACAATTCTTCTTTTATGGTAACAACAGGCAGGCTAATTCTAATCAGGACTCAAAAGAATGCAAACATGTAATGAAAACATTATTAGTGCTGTGTGTGCAATACATAGGCAAAGCATACAAAATGGAATACAATTTTATACTGAATTTACAATTTCCTTAACATAAAGCAGAATGTCGTGACCCAATGTATAAGGACTTTGCTTGGTGGCAAGTCAAAAAGGATCTTATCTTAGCTCAAGGAAAATGGAAGGAAGTTCTCTCTTGAAGCCAGGCAAATGTTCTGGGACATGTAACCCCTCAATGCCCCCAATAAGTGATCTGCCATGGACATTGTGAAATATGTTCATTTGCCATGAAAAGCAGAAATGCTTTCAGAAAACTTACTAGGAGTACAGTAATACATATGGCATAAAGAGCAAATGATGTCCATTCTGGGAGCTTCATCAAGTGCTGCCTTGTGTCTTCTTTCAGATCATAACACAACCTCACTTAACTATTGCAGCTGAGGTGGTAATGACAGACCCCTTATCACCTATTAGTTTAGGAGACAGACACAGCTGTACAGGTCAATAAAATGTGGATATTCTTGTAGATGAATGGAATTATTTGGTTTCCATGTACTCAATATACACCAACATGCAATCTATGACAACATATGAAGCCACCTGCTGCTCACTAAAGAAAAGACGAAGAAATGGTTGTAAGATGGAACATTACTCTTTAACTGACTAAAGACATCATGCCTGATCCAAGACCTTGTGGGATCTAAAACATCTCCCACTTCTGTCATACAGGTGAGCTTGAAATTTACAGCAGCAGTACTTTAAAATGCTGACCCAAGAGTTGATATCTCAGGTGATGGCAGGGTTGGTAGAATACAACTATCTGAATAGGATAATGACAAAAGTTCAGATATCGGTAAACAGTGATCACCGTGACACCTCGACTAAGGAACCACATCATGCCCTTTTATATAGCCAGGATAGGAAAGAATGGTGGTTTCATTGGTCACTTGCACAGTCCAATCAGAATCCTTGTGTGCAGCTGCATTCACCATGAGCTGGATCCTTACAGCTATGAGGATGTTGTACTGGTAGGAGCCCGATCAGTTGAGGTAGAAGAAGAGGTTCACATTGTTGCACCTCTGCTCCACTTTCATCAACCACAGCACTTTTCACATTGTGCTCATTTAGAAAGAAAGCAGGATTCTGATATCCATCGTAGATTTTGTCTGAAGCCTCAGAGGACAAGATTGCACCATCTACTGCCCCGAGCCATGCAGTTCCAGGGACGGGGAGTTGCTAGATACCCTCTACATCTTGGAACTTGGCTCTTTCCAAACCTCCTCTGGCATTAGCTATGGCCTATGTCAACCCACTGTGTCCAGGGTGTTTGAAGCCATTCTTGAACCAAAATATATCCACGTCCCACAAACTGCAGACAAGTGAATAGACTTGATGGTGGCTATCGGCAGACTTAATTCCTTAATATCCTGGGGGACATTAATTGTGGCATAGGTGCAATCAGGCCCCCCAGGCACAGCACAGTTTGTTTTAGAAACCTCAAGCAGTATCATTTGCTCAATGTCCAAGTTCTAAGTGATGCCAGGCAGTACATCCTAAATGATAAAACAGATTGTCCAGGGTTGTGTCAACACACCTACATCCTCAGGCAGACCTGGCTATTCTGAAAGTTCAAGATCTGACAAAATCCCTCAAGCTGGTTTGTTGGTTGGCACATTTTGTGCTGATTTTCTTGGCGCTATTTCCTGAAGATGTGCTAACAATGAAGTAGAAATAACATATTACCAGACAGTTAATGGTGACTTGGTAGAATGAAAATTGAGATCCAAAGATTTAAAAGGGCTATTCCTTTGGTCCACACCTAGCTAAAGACCATTTTGTTTGGTGGGCTCTAAGGTCCCAGTAATTCATGACAATTATCTGTTATGTTTTCTTTTCTAGGGGATACAGGTTTCCCACAGCTGACGTGGCTGATGGCTGCAATCAGGCCCCTCCAGGGCAAGTAAGAGCTCAGGTACAACAAGGCCTTGCAGAGAAGCTGGGAAATTCTGGAGACCATACTTGGTCTCAAGATATGGTTTCTCTCTCTGCTTGCCCAGGGGTGAGGCTGCCAGGATCATCTACCTTGTGAGGAATGATTATTGGGAGCTGACTGAGGAGAGGGAGCCAGAGGTCCATTAGCTGCTCATCCCCAGAAGTCACGTAACAGGTTGGATGTGCCACCCGAAATAAGTTGATAGCCCAGTACTTTACATGTACATACATATACACACACATTAGTAATGATGGGAAGCAGCTCATGTCTTGCATTGTCCACAAACTTCCATCTTTGACCTCTCTCACCAACTAGGACACAGATGGCAATAAAAAAAACTGACATGCCTTGTAGTCCTTATTTATGCTATAGTTAATATAAGTTGGGGCTATAATAAATCAAGCAAAAGCAACATTTTTGGGAGAGAAGAGGGACTAGAGCAGCTGTTTGAATTTATAGATTTGTGAGTAACACTAATGTCTGCTATGTACTTAAATCTTTTTTTTCCCCACTTTTAGCCTGATATTACTCCACTTATAGAGCAATGATCTGCAGCACATGTGCACACCCGTGCCTTGGCTGTACTTATTGCCCAAGTGCACATTATCACTTCCTATCTGTGAACTTCATGAGAACCTGTGAATTTAAGTGGTGCACATAATGATGTTGTTGAGGCTCTGAATCCTCTGATTTTTTTTAAGAATGTCATGGTGCTAGGAGTATTCATAGTAACGGGAGCCTTAGCAGATGAAGTACTGGTGGAAAAAGGAGGCAGAAGCCCATGCTGCTGTCGCCTTTACCAACCACGGCTCTTCACATCTCGTGCCTATTTTAAAAACATGCGGGACTCCGATATCTATTCTAGATTCTGCTTGAAGAGATAAGAAATGATGTACCTCTATGGGACTGTAGGGGAGAAACATGCACCCATGTACAGCATGAAGCTGCTGATTAGCCTTTACATCTTGGGCTGCGGCACCTTCCAAACCACCCCTGACATACTTGCTATCAGCTAACCACCTGTGTCGAGGGCGATTATTCCATTCTTGCCCTTTTGCCACAGTTTATTCACTTTCCACAAACAGAAGAAGATGAGTGGAATGATGTGAAGGTGGCTTTCTACCCATTGGCTAAATGTCCTCTGATCCTGGAAGGCCATTGATTGTACCCATGCTGCAATCAGGGCCACCCAGGCATAGAGAAGATGACTTTCAGAACCGCAAGCAGTACCACTTCTTTAATGTACAAGTGGTGTGTAATACCAGGCAGTATCTGTATGCTCAGACAGGGATCTGTTTGTGTTGACAGTGAGAGATGTAATAATGTAAGCATTCTATCTCACAGAACATTTCGGTGAATTCTAAGGGCTGTGGAGCAGCCAAGTAAATCCAGTTCACGTGAGTCTGAGATTCCTCAGATTGTATGCAAGATATATATCAGCCTGTGTGGGTCCAGCCAGATAGATTCAGGTGAGGGCCTCTATCTGTGACCAGTGGTATTGCAGGCTGTGATAACTTTGGCAGCTGGTTTTGTATTCCCTATAATAAGCTTTCCACCTCCACCAAATCAAGGATCTTGCTCCAGGTATTAGGTTACCATGGGTGTGCATCCTTGACATCTGGTGGCGGAGGTGGGAGATTACAGTCTGCATGTTTTGTGGTTGTTACCTGGGTCTGTATTGGGAAATTTGAGGCTCCTTTGTTAATTTGCCAGAATGCTGGTGGATTTCCAAAAACACGCGATGGAAAGAGATACACGGCATAAATTCCACATCTGCGATGGGGACCTTTATTGGTTCCTACCAACCAAGCATTAATGTTTCCCCTCACCTGCTCTGGGTGTAGGATAACCATTGTTTCTGTAAGGGATTTTCTTAGAATATGTTTAGCTTTACAGATTGTGATGAACTTTTTGGGTGTTATATACAGTATATGAATAGAAAAGTCTTCCTTCCACTATTCTTTATTGTGTATACTCTGTGCCCTGGTTTGTACTGAATAACACAGACGTTTCCTGTATGTCCTAGGTATATTCCATACACCCTGGGCTGTACATTGATATTTGGGGGAAAAAAAAAAATCTGGAGACTATAATGCTGCATTCCTTACCATTTAATTTCCTATATCAGTGTTAGAGACTAGAAGAATATTGTCCTAGTTAGGAGCCCTTTCACATTAACAGGGCAAACTAATACTCTATTTAGATGAAGATTTTTGTGTAGTATGATGAAGGTCCATAATAGTTATAATAAAATCCTATGTACCTTTAATATATCAGAACCTGGACATGTGCCCCGAGGTGTGGAGTGTCTGATGGTACAAAGTATTAAACATTAATATATTGTTGGCCGAGGTCATTAAACATGGCGGTGAAACATCTGGAGTGAGACGGGGAGACTAAACTTCCAGTGTCTGTATCATTCCACACCAATGATGATCTGTGATGGAGGAATTCCTGACACCAATGTATTATATCTGACACTGATAAGAAATATGCAAAGAATTACAAGTGATATCGATATTTGCCTTGTTCCTTATATGCTTTTTTCCTAGCTAAAATGGCGCCGACTTATTGTTTATGCAACCTGCTTATTTCCGACTAACGCCTTGAACCATACTTAAAAGAACTAGCAAAAGTTTACCATATTAGGCCATATTGTGAAAGGGCACGGTTTTTGACAATAAAGCTGACGATGCACCATGAGTCACCAGTGTGCCTTAGCCAATGGTAGCTTGCCAAATACTGTTATAAAATGACATGTGTAAAAGGGTTCCTGTGTGACTCTGCTGGAATTCCTTGCTGTGAACAGAGCTCACCCCTGTGTATCGATACATTTGTAATAAATCTGTCTTCTAATCAACATGACCGGAGTTGACTGATCAGTGAGAGAATGGAATTTTACCGACAGACACCAACACTAATGAGGGTTTATCTTCTATTTTTCTCTCCCAAACAATTTTTTTTAATTATAAGGAAGCAATAGCTGTTACCAAAGAGGTGATGTCACCAAGTGTATTCCACATTATTGGAGCTGCTGGACACAATATAATTAGATGTCCAGTATCTAATATTTTTTCCAATTGCCCTATCAGGAAATCAACTTCACAGTCCCCCAAAAATATTATTAATACACCAATTACTTTTGGTTCCAACAGTACCCTAGAAAATTTGTCTTTTATTCATAAACCCCTCTCCAGCCACCCAGATAAAAAGAAAGTTCGTCGGAGAGGTTGCAGAGGGGGAAGAGGTAGAAACAGAAATACAAGTAAACATAAATCGGAAACGATCAAAATCTTTAATTCGTCCGAACACACTTTATCCCCAGCAGAGGTCTCCCTGTTAAATCATGGCCTAAACTTTTCACCATCTAACAAACCAGACCCATTCATTTTATTTAAGGATCTCAATAGATATGTCAGAGATCTTACATTGCATAGATTCTTTCATATTAAAAATGCAAAAAACACATTAATAGTCCCCTTCCAGTAGATAAGGTAGACCCTCCTTCTGAAGAGCAAGTATTTGATTTTGATGTTGAAATTATGGAGATGCTTGAGCACCTTTATCATGATGACTCATACACTGGATTAGATCTTTTCATCCAACATTTACACACTTCACCACCAGTTATACATTCAGGACTAAAACCAAAATCAGTCTTTTTTTCCATACCAATCCAAAGGCCCACACCTTACCACATTTTACAACATGGTATACTCAGATCTTAAAAAGATGTGTGCTTGTACAGAATCAAGTACTACCAATCTTGGTAGCCTTACCTCAAAAGAAAAAACAGCCCTAAAAGCCTTAACTAACAAAGATCTGATCATAAAAACTGCGGCGGCGGAATTGTGATCCAAAATAGATCGGACTATATCAGGGAAGCAGATCGCCTGCCTGCGGATAGTTCTACCCATCGGAAACTAAGTACAGATCCTCTGTCTGAATTTCAAAAAGACATAAATTTACTTATTGATGGTGCCATTTTATCCATTATTAATAAAAATTAAGCCTCCTTCCTACAAAGAGACTTCTACCAGACCCAATATTTTTACCATATACCAAAAATTCATAAGAATCAGACCAATCCCCCAGGGAGACCTATCATTGCTGCTATGGACAGTATCACTTCCGGATTATCAAAATACATTGATTATCACTTACAACCTCTAGCACAAGGCCTACAGTCTTATATTCGAGATGGAACTCATCTCTTGGATCTATTGAAATCCTATAGATGTGAAGACCAATACATCTGGATATCTTTAGACGTTAATTCCTTGTATACCTCTATCCCCCATGCTTTTGGAATAGCAGCACTTAACCACTTTCTGTCCCAAGATCCATACATGAGTAATAAACAGGCCTCATTCATCTTGGACTGTGCAAGATATTGTTTGACACATAATTATTTTACATTTACATTTGACGAACAGTACTATCTGCAGGTCCAAGGGACAGCCATGGGGACCAACTTTGCGCCTTCGTACGCAAGTTTGGCAATGGGATTATGGGAAAACAGGTACATCTGGCAAAATAACCCATTCCTCAGGCACCTTATTTTCTATGGTCGATTCATTGACGACATTATAATCATCTGGGATGTCGTTGATGAGTTTCCCATTGTAACAATAACCCACATGGCCTTAGCTTTACTCATGTTATGGACAAAGACAAACTAGCCTTTTTGGATCTTAACCTGTATCATGCTGACAATGAGATACATGCTAAGAATTTCTTTAAACCCACGGCAGGAAATTCCTTATTACACTATAAGAGCTGTCATTATAAAAAATGGAAAGACAACATCCCCAAGGGGCAGTTCTGCCGGTTGCGGAGAAACTGCACCAAAATATCTGATTATAAGGAACAAAGTCGCCTACTTAGAAAGAAACTCAAGGACAAGGGTTATCCAGACTCGCTAGTTGATCAAGCACAACAATATTACTTGCAGTGTACACCTGGAGCCTGAAACAAAAATGATGGGAATTCTAACCAATCTGGGCGCTTCATCACTAGGTTCCACACCAAGTTTTCTAAAATGGAGGCAATTTTCAAGAAGTATTGGCCAATCCTTCTTGAGGATCCACACCTCAAACCTGTTTTGCCAAATTACCCTAAAATTACTTACAGAAAGGCTCCCAATATCAAAAATAAAATTGCCCCATGTAAATTAAAATCCATAAAAGAAATTACACCGGCACAGGCCCATATGACCCCACTAAGGGGCATGTTCCAGTGCAAAAAAGCTATGTGTAAAACCTGTAGTTTTGTCCAGCATGGAAAGAAACATTTCTCCACCAAAGGAAAGACTTACACGTTAGATGAATTTTACAACTGTGGCTCAGATTTCATGGTCCATAGCCTCAGTTGTCCTTGTAATCTTATATATGTGGGGTGTACTATACACCCACTAAGACAAAGATTTGGTGAGCACAGAAGAAAGATAGAAGGGGGGAGGGACAAACATAGTGTCCCACGCCACTTCTGTGAACATCACACAAAATCTACAGAAGGTCTCGAGGTATGGGTCATAGAGCAGATTCCCAAAAATCTTACTGCAGCAGAGAGGTTCTATAGATTATGCGAACGAGAGACCTTCTGGATATATTCCTTGGACACCCTAAACCCTGGCGGCATCAATGAAGAACTAGAAATCTCCACTATTTTATAATAACATTGGTTTTCGGCGTGTGACTCCGTTTATATCTATGGGTAGTGGTAATAAAATTAATACCCCTATAGATTCACGTTAGTCATAACAATCATTCATCATGGTAATTTAGTTATTCCCTGTTTTCAGTACTTATAGTGTATCCATATATATGCTATTTAGTTATCCACTGTTTCTATTACCCACATGGAATCCCTATGTATATGCATAAGTCGTTTAATTACTTCCCATCTTCAGTGACCGCATAAATTGTATTCATGCATATGTGTATGTATATTTGCCGTTATACATATATATGTATATATGCATGGCTTAAAGGATTATTATAGTTACAATGGTCCTGTTTTTGTCCCCCCCCTTTCCCCTCCAGTTTTTCTGCAAAACAACCTATAGCCATTAAATTCAGATCTAATATGCATTTGCTATTTTTTAATATTGTTTGTGATATGTGTAACAGTAATAATGATAATGTTTTTAAAATCCATTTTTATTAATAATGTGTGCACAATGTATATATGCAAATGCATAAAGAATATTAGCACAAAACAGGAAAATGAATTCTAGAAAGGCTAGTAGCATATTGATATTATGCACATAATTTTTTATTTCTAATTTTGCCTTCTCCCTATATTTTTTTTTAATTGTAATCTTATCCCTGTATTGCCTATTATGTCCATTAGGCGGCAGTGCTAGGTGAGCACATAAATAGGCCGCAAACACATCAATCTTCCCTAGCTTGAGAAAGGAGCGCGCCGCAATGCGCATGCTCTAAAACGCGTTGCTTTACGGCAGTACAGTGCCTCCATCGAATCTGCGTTCCAGCCCACCATTCCACTGCCTGGCGGATTCCCAAAACCTCGTCCTGGATTACGATCGAATCCTGGAAGTCCGCGTTGAATACACTAGCCGGCAGCATAGAGGAACCAGGCTTCTTTCCATATGAGAGCGCAGAAATTGTGTATGGCCTTTACTGAACATATCTACGCTGGACTACACAGTCTTTATATGTGAGTGTTTTAATGGAATTGTATCATTAAATTTTACGATCTTACTAAGAGGCGCCTTTGCTGTTTTCCATTTCTTTTACATATTTGGAGTGACTTCACCTCCCCTGATAAGGCTGCCCTGCCAACAGACCGTATACATCTCACAAAGAGCTTTCAGTGCTCAAAGGACTTTTTTTTAAATGTGCATTGAGGCTTATTGTTTACATTGAAACCTGTGCTGCTTCTTGTTGTTCTATTTTCACAATATAATGAGATGATGGTGAGAAGTAGAGGGGGCAAGGCAATTAGGAGCACAAAGGGGGCCAATGAGCCCATCCTCCAGCTGAGTACTAAACCCAATTTCATTAACGGTAGCCTGCTGCTTACTAAATATTTCTAAAGGTACAATGAAAAGATATGAGCGATCTTCAACAAGAGTTTTACTTACAGCTGCAAAAGCCCTGTCACGTACCTAGTAGGTTTTGAGCCTGAAGTGCAGAGAAAGACCTCCCTTACAGCTCCCGTTCCCCTGGAATGGAGACAGAGGGCCAGGAGTAAGGAGTGGAATGGGTGCCTGGCAGGATCAACAGTCACCGGAAGTTCAGGAGTGGTGGCACCCTCTGGAACCTGAAGAGGAGACTGAAGACTGGAATGCAGAGAGGACCAGGAACCCCAGCAGGTAAGTAAGCCGGACTGAAGAGCTGGGCTGGAATCAGAAACAAGCAGCAGGTAGTAGCCTGGCACGCTGGACTGGAACCAGGAACAATGCAGCAGGTAACAGACTGAATACTGGTATTGGACAAAGGAATGGTTAAACAAGCCGGTGGTCGGTATCGGTCGGGCAGCAGAGGTACCAGGGATTACACAGAGGGATGGTCAGGCAAGCCAAGAGGGTCTGGTGCAGGCGGATAGCAGGATGGTCAAACAGGAAGCCGGGTCAGATAGAGTACACAGGTCAGATCAGGTTAAGGCACACGGAACGCTGTAGAGCAGACAGCGGGGATTGAGTGTGACAGACCGGTTTAAATAGCCCGCCTGGAACCAGCGGGAGTGCGCGCACGCGTGCCCGTGCGTGACAGCACCCGTGAACACGCGCGCATGCACAGTGGAACCCGTGGCCGTGTTCCCGTACGTCTGGATCGCCGGTTACTGGCAGGATCTTCATGACAAGCCCTAATTCCTAGATATTGGAAAAGCACAAAAACACCCACTATTAGGGAATAGCTTTTTAACATACATGATATGTACGGTATGGAGGAAACAAGAGCCATATCCCACGAAAATACAGAGAAATTCAACACTCTATGGAGAGTATGGGTGGTCTACAAATACTCTGAAGAATTTAGGACCCTTAAAAAATACCAGAATTATGGGTGAACTCCTAACAATCTCATGGTATACCTAAAACTTATATTTATTACTCATCTCTTCCTTTACTTACAGATTCCATTTCTAACTCTCTAACATTCTCTTTTAAAAACCTATATGGTTACTTTAATGAAACTTATGACAGGCATAACAGTGTTACGTTGCAACATATTTCCTCTCTTTCTGAGCAAATTTACTGAATATGGGGCCTCGGACACGACTGGGAGACCAGAGCATTTCTTTCAGGATCTTCTTTCAAATACAACTTTTGTATCACTGGCTCTTTACACAGAACACTGGACTTTCTGGATCTTCTCTTATTTCTAGAAGATCACGAGAGACAAACTAAGTCCTATTTATAAATGATTTCCCTGGACTGAGCTCGGTCTCTGATCTAGAAATCTCCCTGTACTGATATACAAGTTGGTTCTCTCCCTATACTGAGATAACAGTCATCTCTGTCCCTCTCTAACTCTGTGTTGATAGATCAATCAAGATTTTCCCTACA
Source organism: Lithobates clamitans (assembly GCA_037952925.1). Lineage (NCBI taxonomy): Eukaryota > Metazoa > Chordata > Amphibia > Anura > Ranidae > Lithobates > Lithobates clamitans. The sequence goes on along the minus strand of JBBGZY010001272.1, from coordinate 429,414 downwards.
AGCAGCTTCAGTGTCATTACATTTTAGTATAATCCCCACACAGCACCACCACATACCAACCAATGAATGTGCTCCAAACCCTTCCCACTCCCTAATCACATGACCTCTCATATTAGCTATTCATACTGAGCTATAGCCCCTCCCTTTCACAGATTAACCCTTTTCTGTCATTCTCTTGGCTGATTTCTATAGTCTTTTATCTTAGAAAACTGCCCCCCATATACACAGCCCAGTCATTCAGAGTACTGTGAATGAATAGAATACAAGTATGGACAGTCTTTTCAAATGATGGTAGTGCTGTGAGCATCCTTGTAGTTCATTGATTCTTCCTGGAATGAAGTAACTGCCTGTATTGGAGGTACGGCGGAGACATCTACACTGACAGTCTGCAGGAGCCTGACATTGTACTAGAGATCTGAAGTGCAATGTTTTATCGATTCCTAAGAAAAAAATAGTAAATAAACTTTTACCAGCAAAAAAAAATTGTGCATTTATTTTTATTTTTTTTAAAGGGGAACTTATCCTTTAAATCATTATGTGAATTCCCTGAAGGTATCTTAGAAGGCTTTTCTCTTATTACATTATGTTTGTGCAAAATTGTGTTTCAGAATCCAGGCCACATTCATGTTCTGGTTAGCACAACTTCCTGCTGATATGTTTTTATTTCCAATGAGAATCATCCACAACTTTCCACCATCCAGAAGAAACATGCTGCGTCCCACCATTACTTCCAGTATGATCGGGGTAATGGGTTGCAGATCGGGGTAATGGGTTGTAGATCGGAACAAATACATGAAGACGGCAAATCTATATGTTTAGAGTAAATTGTCTGGTTGGACTCCTGGATTATCCTCGGTGTTCTATTCTGTGATCCACATTCATTAATCAGATAGACCTTCCTCAGGTGTGTCTACATCTCCGAGAAATAAATCATGGGTAGGATTTTTGCAGCAATTTAGTGAAAGGGACAGAAGAGTTTTCAGAATTGAATACTATTGCAAATCCCTTCCGCCCACATTCAAATTGGACCGATTTGGCATGCAATTTGACATGTCAAATCAACGGCTATTGCCGTCAGTGTGAACGAGGGCTCCAGGGCAGACCCGGTCTATGGGGTGTGAGATGCCGGCCAGTGACCCTGCGGATACTCCCATCTCTCTATGCAGACAGAGCATATATGTGTATATATATATATATATATATGTGTATATATATATATATATATATGTGTATATATATATATATATATATATATATATATATATATATATATATATATATATATATATATATATATATATATATATATGTGTATATATATATATATATATATATATATATATATATATATATATATATATTTATACCCGGACATCACTGGAATTAGAATAGGAGAAGACCAATACAAAATTTCGGCCTATGCCGACGACATGCTATTTTCAATCACGAACCCTTTGATCTCACTTCCTAATCTGATGAGGGAGTTTGAGAGGTATGGAACCTTATCCAACCTCCGAATTAACTTCACCAAGTCGGAAGCAATGGGGATCAATTTCCCTCAATTATCGATCGCTCAGCTTCAAGAAACCTTTAAATTTAAATTGACAGACAAAGCACTGAACTATTTAGGCACATTGATTCCACCCAACATAGCCAAAATTTTCACGTTTAATCTCCCTCTATTGTTGCAAAAAGTTAAAATACTTTTAGATAAATGGAAAACAGGCCTCCATTCTTGGTTTGGTCGCTGCAACATTATTAAAATGAGCATCCTTCCCAAGTTCCTTTACCTTCTCCAAGCATTACCAATCCATATACCATCCACATATTTTAAGCAGGTCCAAAAGATTTTCTTTGACTTTATCTGGGCACAGAAACGCCCGCGAATAAAACGGGATCAACTGATGTTACCCAAGCAATATGGGGGGTTGGCAGTTCCGGACATACGTGAATATTACCAAGCTATACATTTGAGTAGACTGATCAACTGGAATAGACATGCAGACTTTAAAATATGGGTGCGTATTGAACAAGGTCAGTCGACTGTTCCTCTCGGAAGGGCCCCCTGATGCTTTCTCTCCCTGCCAAGGAAGATGGCGGATCACCCTTTAATAGGTAACACGACCAAACTTTGCTCGGCCCTGATTTCGGCGGCCTCCATATCCTCGCAGACTTCTCCCCTCTATCCGATATTGGGGAACCCGCTCTTTCCTCCGGGAGTGGGCGGCGTGGAATTCCGGGGCCTGCTGAGAGCAGGCTTTATGCAAGCCTCCGTAACAACCGGGAAATGGCCGACGGTTTCAGAACTGGCGGACCAGGCGAGCACTTTCCGATTGAAATTTTGGAGTGCTCTCCAGATTGCTCACTTTTTTAGGGTTCTTTCGACCCCGGAGTTGTTTGCCAGGCCCCTTACCACTTTCGAAGAATACTGTTTGGAGACAGGTGTGATGCACCACACGTTATCCGCCTGTTACGAATTACTAATCACTCCTACTGAGCCCTATGTATTGAACTGCATTACGGAGTGGGAACGAGACCTAGATAAAACGTTCAATATGCCACAGAGACGACACATACTCAGGTTTACGTACAAAACACAGGAAACCAACTTTAAGATCCTTACTAGGTGGTACAAAACACCAGCGAACCTGAAGAAAATTTTCCCTGACACCTCTGATCAGTGTTGTTGATGCCAGAGTGAGAAAGACACCATATTACACATTTTCTGGTCCTGCCCCAAACTAGAATATTTCTGGAGGGAGGTCCGACGCATCCTACAAAAGTTCACGGAACGTGTACTACCAGACGATCCGGCCTTCTTCCTACTCCATGCCTCTAGTATACCAGGGAAGATATATAAAAAATCTATTATTCGCCACCTCCTTGATGCCGCTAAGACATGCATACCTCTTAAGTGGAAGTCTCTCCAACCCCCGACAATAGGAATGTGGATAAACAAGGTGAGAGAACTTAGCATAATGGAACACTTGGTTCTTTCCTCAAGAAACCAACAGGAACGTTATTCCGAGACATGGTCACTATGGAACGTTTTCTTTTTCTCGGAGGGACAAACCCTCTTTGATGCTGGCCTGAAGGCGACTTGAATGTCTACAACTACCCCTTTAATCGATAGCTCTGTTGGCTATGGTATACCTCTGGAGTTCACCCTGTTGCTCTACTGTGTTTGGTGAGATCACGCTAGGTACATCCCCCCCACCCATTTCCCCTCCCCACCCCTTCACTTTTTGTTCTCTTCCATTCTTTCTTTTTCTTCTCTTTTCTTCTATGTTTCACCTGAGCCCAGAGACTCACCGGGCTCCTGTTATGTTAATATATAAAATTATAAAAGAGTTTAACTGGTCCGAGTCTTTCAATGGAGCAGCATAAGTTGGTTGTCTACACTCGTGCTTTGGGAATACCGGATACAGTGCGGATGCCGACTACTGGCTTGTCCTTTATCTGTTGTACATTGTCTTCAATTATAGTTTATAATAGCGAAGCTGTATTAGGCAATTGATTGTATGTATCCAATGTTTGTACTACGCAACTAATTGTATCCATCCAATACTTGTACTCGACCATGTTCTTGAAATAAATAAAATTATAAAAAAAAAAAAAAAAAAAAAACTACGTAGAGGGTTCTTTACTGTAAGAGCGGCAAGGATGTGGAATTCCCTTCCACAGGCGGTGGTCTCAGCGGGGAGCATTGATAGCTTCAAGAAACTATTAGATAAGCACCTGAATGACCGCAACATACAGGGATATATCATGTAATACTGACACATAATCACACACATAGGTTGGACTTGTGTCTTTTTTCAACCTCACCTACTATGTAACTAGATGATCGTTTTTATCTCCATTGTAAACTGTGAATCTTGCTATGCTTTTAGTGTAACAGGCTCTCTGGAATACCAGATAAAGCAGAAGACAGGAAAGCCATCACTGAGCAAACAGGAGCTTGTGGATTGCAGCAAAAGCTATGGAACCAATGGATGGAATAGAGGATGGATGCATAATGCTTTTGATTACATCATTGATCATGGACTTGCATTGGAATCCTCATACCCATACCAAGGAAAGGAAGGCACCGCCATCTCTGCTCCTAAAGCTGCTGCATGCCGGGATTATAATAAATTGTCATCTGGGGATGAACCGTCACTTCAACAAGCTGAGGGACTCGTGTCTGTGGCTATAAAGGTTTCTCTAACTTTGTACAAATCATACAAAAATGGTGAGTACTATGACCCCAACTACCATCCATTGAACATTAACCACGCAGTACTGGCAGTTGGATACGGTACAGAAAACGGAAATGCCTGCTGGCGGATTCAAAACAGCTGCGGCACAGGCTGGGGGGAAAAAGGCTACATAAAAATGGCCAGAAATTTTGGCAACCATTATGGAATTTCTGACTGCTGTGTCTATCCGATTGTGTGAGAATGGAAATGCTGGATATCCTTTCCATACCTAGCTATGAGTAAGGCCCTATAACAGCTTAAACGTGTAAGCTGGCTTTACTATATTGGCTTTCCATACCTTGTATTTGGTCTGCTTTCCATTGCAAGAAAAACAAAAAGTCAAAGAGCTAAAATGGAATATAGTTCCAAAACACAAATAAGATGTCCATAGATGCACACATCCAGTGAGGAGAAGCGTGACACACAACAAGAGAACAAGCACATAACAAAAATCAGGAAGAGGAGGATCACTCTGATGATGTAAAGAAGAAAAAAAAAATTTATGTCAGAATGCCTAGCTAATAATGCCTGCACATAAACCAAAAAACACAAAAAACAAAAAACCACACAACTCCCTCTACTCAGGTGTGAATGCAGCCTAAAGCCCCATACACACTATCAGATTTTCTGCTGATTTCGTCTTACTTTGAGTTACCAAAACCATGTAGTGCAAGGGCCTGCCTGATTGCATACAAATTGAAACTCCTAAGGTTTGACCTCATATTATATGGTTTTGATAAATCTGAAGACAAAAAACAGCAGAAAATCTGATAGTGTGTATGGGGCTTTAGGCTGCATTAAGCCCAAGTGTGTATGGGGCTTAACATTTGGAACTATAGACAGGAAGTTAAGGACGTGGTCAGGTTTGTATATTTTATATTTAAAAAGTAAAACTTTAACCACTTCAGCCCCGGAAGGATTTATACAGAGATCAGTGCTATAAAATGCACTAATTACTGAGTAAATGACACTGGCAGGGAAGGGGTTAAAAACTAGGGGGTGATCAATCTTTAACCCTAAGACTCCTGGTAATCAGTGCCTTGGGGCCTTTAAGAGGATGGTAGAAGAAGACCTGAAAAGGTTGAAAAGCAAGCAATCTGGAAATATGAATATATGGAAAATTATCAAAGAAATTGGGAAGAAGAAAGAAGTATTGAAACGTCCAGCGGATAAGGGAGGAGGATTGGTGATACTCAATAAAAAAAGACTATGAAGAAGAAATGGAGAACCTACTTAAAGTGGAGAACACATAAAAAATTGAAAGGGAACCCTAAAGCAGGATATGAAAAGAAACTAAAAACATACGTGAAAAGGGAGATAAAGGAATACTGAATAATAAGGAAGCTGAATATCTTATGTCTGAATCCACAAAGACACCTGTAATATTTTATGTTCCAAAAGTCCACAAAAGGTAAGTAAAACCTCCAGGAAGACCAATCATTAGCGGTATTTACTCACTCTTCTCACGGTTAGGAGAGTATTGTTAAAACCACTGATCCAAAAAGGAAAAGCGTATTTAAGAGACAGTACACAACTAATAACAGATCTACAAAATAGGAATTCATAATTGGTCAAAAAAGTAAGAAATCATACTAATAACGTTTATTACAGGATTCAATACCCAGTACCAACAAATAGAACATATTATCAGGAAATATTGGCCTATTTTGAAAGAAGATAGAATCCTGTCCAAAATTCTACCAAAGAAACCAAGGTTTGTGTACAGGAGAGCTCCCACACTTAGAAATCATCTAGTTCACAATGTAATTGAGCCCCCAAAGCCATTTAAACTCTTCTCAGAGATGAAAGGGTTTTTCAGGTGTCAAAATTGCCTTCCATGCAGAATAAGTAAGAAACAACCACGTAAAAAGGAATCATTTAAATCTAGGGTTAACAATAGGGAATACCAAATACGAGAGTGGATTACTTGCAAAAGTACCCATGTTATGTATGTTATTGAGTGTCCATGTCATCTTGAATATGTAGGTAGGACCACCCGACTACTGAATGTAAGGATTAGGGAACACATCAACATAAGGAAGGGGTTCCTGAAGCATAGCCTCTCAAGACATTTTAAGGAAGTACACCAAAAAGATCCCACAGGACTCATTTTTTTTATGGGATAGACCTAGTAAAGGACCACTGGAGAGGTAGTAACAAAAAAAATCCTTGTATCACAAAATGAGACAAGGTGGATATACAGGTTGGGGTCCCTGGCGCCTGGGGGCCTAAACCTTGATATTGACCTTAATTGCTTCATATCCAATTTTTGAATATGGTCGTTCTTTATTAGCTGATAAAACTGCCTTGCATAGAAAAGTAATTAGCTAGGGGAGGTGTGACTAACCCACCCAAGATTTGAATGGATGGGTTAGGGACACCTTGAAATATCATAGGGAGACACTAACAATAAAAATTTGAGGGTTAGGAATAACAAACTGAGAAATTAGAGCTGATGGATGCAAATTAATAACTAATAGAAGACAGTTCACAATGTCATAGCATTTTTATGGGTTAATATCTGATGAAGATAGAGCTGGAAAACCATTCAACCATATAAAAACTATTATTAGTATCATCTAAACACTAATAGTCATGTCATCTAAAGACACATTGTTTCCTCTGAGCGTTGTATAGTTTAATTTCAGTTGTCCCAGTATATATAAATTATATATACCCTTATCTTTAATATATTTTTAATAATGTTTTATAATGTATGTATCATTTTTACTGGATAATATCTGGATTGTAGTATAGAGCACTCGAGTCTGCAGGGAGTAATTTCTTGCCTAACCACTGGGGGCACATGGCTTACGGCGGGTGGGCCCCTGTGAGGCGCAGCCAGCGCATTAAAATTGACAAAATCTCCCTTTGGAATTTGTGTCTGTTGCACTGTGACCCAGGTGTGACACATGAGCTATTAATTTAAGACCGGGAATATGCAAATCCTCGTTTTCCAAATCATGATTATAGAGGGTGTAACCTGCAGACTGTTCAATATAAAAGACGTAGGGTGTACCAAGATGGCACCGCCTCAGATGACGTCCTATGACGAAACACGTAAGCCGGAACTTGTATGCAATTACGTCACTTCCGGTTGCGGAGTTCTGGCACGTGGAACACACGCTGGTCGGGAGCTGTGCGTTACAACCAGGACACGCTTGGTTTTTTGGATTAACTTGTTTTTTTATATAAAAGTTTTTAATAAACCATCCGGGTTTACACTATAAGGTTCAGTTTTTTTTTGGTTTATGAGGATATCCTGCGCTTATGCCACATAGAAGTGAATAATACAAAGAGATCCTGCCCAGGAAGGCGCCGAGAGATTAGAACACTCCAGTGTCCGTGGAGCCAAAAGGTGAAGGTGCCCATCCTGGAGACAGCTAGTAAACCCAGTACATGCTTCTTACCCCTGCAGGGGTTCTAGAATCTGGTGAGTGGGGAACTGAAGGGGAGCACGGAAGTCACCTGATTATCTTGCACACTGTTGGAAATCCAGGCACAAGTAACTTTGGAAAAGCACAAGTCACTTTTTAAAGTTGTGTGTTTTTTTTGCACTGTTTTTGAAGGACTGAACATTACCTGGGAGGAGAGACCCACTGTGTAGAGTCACTCTTTAGGTGAAAGGAACATTTATAGGAACAAAATATTTTTCTATTGCACGCACAATCACTCTTCAGGTGATAGGCAGCACCATTTACCCTATATACACACACAACTTTTGAAGGGGTTAACTGTGTTCCCTCACAGTGTTCTAACTGTAGGGGGGATGGGCTCACTAAAACATGACAGATCACTGCGAGCCTTAGATTCCTGTAATGTTGCTAGGTAGAACAGGGAAATGCCTTGTTTACATCTCACCGTTCTGCCTCTCCGTGTCACGACCGCGGGCACGATCATGCGGCGGGTGCGTGCCCACTAGCCCGCAATTTAAAGGGGACGTACAGGTGCGCCCATTTGCACAGCTGTGCTATTGTGCTGACGTTCATCGTTGTGCACTGGTCGGAAAGCGGTTAAGGACATCAAAAAACGGTTCATCAATTTTCAATGCCATAAATTGATTCCTCAAAAGCCAGGATTCCTGAAAGCATGTGCAAAACTTTTTCAATACTATATGTTTTCTATGCAAGTCACCAATGATATACAGAAGAAAATGCGATCCTTGCAAGAAGAACTGAACAAATTAATGGGGTGGGCAACTACATGGCAAATGAGGTTTAATGTAGAAAAATGTAAAATAATGCATTTTGGTGGCAAAAATATGAATGCAATCTATACACTGGGGGGAGAACCTCTGGGGGAATCTAGGATGAAAAAGGACCTGGGGGTCCTAGTAGATGATAGGCTCAGCAACGGCATGCAATGCCAAGCTGCTGCTAATAAAGCAAACAGAATATTGGCAGGCATTAAAAAGGGGATCAACTCCAGAGATAAAATGATAATTCTCCCACTCTACAAGACTCTGGTCCGGCCGCACCTAGAGAGGCAACCTGTATGCTTGCACTTTGTGAATAGCCTGTGGGTCTTGTGTATCTCTGGTAGCGTTCAGCCTTCCTATACCTCCACGATACCCGGTGACACACACTGACTCCATCAAGTACCCATTCTCCTACCCTGACTTGTTTTGGGCTCTGAAATCGAGAGTCTATCGTCCATGCATTGGACTAAGGCATTTATTTATGCCCATGAGGTAAGAAGGGGTGTTGTTACCATTTGAACTACAGTCAACATGCTTTTGTGTTCTTCTATCTAATTGTGAAGATTTTTGAACTTTTTTAGTTGAACCGTTACCAATTTTTTTTATACTTATGGAATTTTTTACACTTTTTTGAACACTTTTTTGGAACATTTTGCACAATTGAGCTGCTCATAGATAAGCTGGATAACTTTGTATTGTATAAATTTGTCACTGGTTGGAAGTTTTATACCAGCCTGTTGGTTTTAGTAGCACGTGGGATTACTTAGTTTCCCTTATTATCACCAGTGCCAACAACATTTTTTATCTGGATGTGTATCATTATTGTTTGGTTATTTTAGCTAATTGAGGTCATGTGCAAGATCACATATAAAATTCTTTATATTTACTTTACTGTCATTAGGTGATTTGTGATCACTGTTCGATTTTGCAGCATTTCCGCATTTTATTTTCTAGTTCACTTTAATAGCGCAGAGGTCCTTTCACTAAGATTTACGTTATTCACCTGGAGTATGCTGTCCAGTTCTGGGCACCAGTCCTCAGGAAGGATGTACTGGAAATGGAGCGAGTACAAAGAAGGGCAACAAAGCTAATAAAGGGTCTGGAGGATCTTAGTTATGAGGAAAGGTTGCGAGCGCTGAACTTATTCTCTCTGGAGAAGAGACGCTTGAGAGGGGATATGATTTCAATATACAAATACTGTACTGGTGACCCCACAATAGGGATAAAACTTTTTCGTGGAAGGGAGTTTAACAAGACTCGTGGCCACTCATTAAAATAAGAAAAGAGGTTTAACCTTTAACTACGTAGAGGGTTCTTTACTGTAAGAGCGGCAAGGATGTGGAATTCCCTTCCACAGGCGGTGGTCTCAGCGGGGAGCATTGATAGCTTCAAGAAACTATTAGATAAGCACCTGAATGACCGCAACATACAGGGATATGTAATGTAATACTGACATATAATCACACACATAGGTTGGACTTGATGGACTTGTGTCTTTTTTCAACCTCACCTACTATGTAAGAATGAAAAGCATTGCCCATGACATCTGAGATGTGGCCAGGTTTTTGTCTTTTATGAACGCTAAATATTTAAAAGGTTAATCAATTTATTTTAAGCCATAAAATACTTCCTCAAGAGCCATATAACAAGTTAAAGCTTGTGCAATACTTCATGACATATTGGTTGAAAAGTACAAATTTGTCTATACAAGATCCTCAACTTATCCACTACTGTATATTTTCTATGCAAGTCACTGATGATACATAGAAGAGAATGAAAAGCATATCCCCATGACATCGTTGGTAAAAAGGTTTGAATCCTGTGAGGAGTATCTTCAGAAATCCCGCCGAATGCCACAGGCTTCTGGGGGCAGCAAAGGAGTCCTTTCTTAAAGCTATTGGTAAAGCCCAAAACAATCAAAATATTGGATTTGAGTGTCAAAGTTGGATATTATTATCTAGAAGCTGTTCTGGTACTTCAACATCTGCAGAGACCAGGGGTGGGTAAGAATATGACCGAGTGAGAGAAGACAGTGAACCACCAATATGCCACTTCTGACCATACAATGTCTTGTACAATCATTGGGTGTTCAGCTACATAGAGACATCGATGAACTAAGTTGACAGAAAAAGAAGAAATGATGTTCAAGGTATATTTTGAGTGATGCGGACCTTGCTGGAAAAAAAAAATATACTCTGCAGAGAACACATTCCTTTTATCATCATTGGGGCAGAACATTTACAGGTACAATGTGGAAAATCACTTAGAGATATCATGAGAGGTTCAGACTACCACATGTAACACGCCAGGTCATTAGTCCAGTGATGTGAGGCGTGGACAATGTTATGACTGTTCTGATGTTGTGATTGTTTGCTAAATATCTTTTGCACACAAATCTGACAGCAGGTCAGTGTTATAGAGAAACGGTAATGGGCACCTGTCAAGCTAATTTCCAGGTCACAAAAGTTGGTGCAAGCAGTACAACCAGCGTCCAAGCAAAAACCTCAAGAACCAAAAAAACCTGCATGTTTCTCCATGCAACCTTAACCACTTCCGGACCGCCAACCGTCATAAGTCAGTAATTTGAAGGAGGAGGAGATCATTGTTATGGCAGAAGCTAGCTATGAGTAAGCGCTCAAATTAGAGTGTGAAACGCGTCAGCTGTGCCTGTACAATCTGCCTAATTGTCCTGTATTTTTGATGATCCAAGTTTTACAATAAAGAAGATTTCTCAGCTTTATCCGGTGTGCGGCATCCAGATTTTCTTTTTCTACATCCTGCTCCAATTAAGATAAAAGTGGTCTCAGTGGCGGATTCCCCGCAAGATCACTTTTATCGCCGGCGGGAGAAGGCTCCCCCTCCCACCGTGATCCGGTGCCCTCCTCCGCTTACCGGAGCCGTCGGCAGCGGCGGAGGCGTTCGCGTCTGTCCCCTGCCTGGGTATGGAGACAAGTGAGGGGAAGATGGCCCCCACCCGTCTCTATATCACTGCAGGGCGGAAGTGACGTCAAAATGTCAAGATTCACTAGATGAGTGGTACAATTTTTTTAATGAAAAAGGTATAGAGGTTTTACAATTTTTGATCAAAAAGAAACAAAGGAAAGTGGCAATTATAAATCAAAAGATCGCTGAAAGCAAGTGATATTAGAAGCTTAAAAACATTCACCTTACTTTCTGACACTAACCAATCAGCTCAATAGAGTGTTGGAACAAAAAGATATGGAAACTAAAAATAGGAAGAGAAGAAAATACTTAAGGGATATAAATGACTATAAAATTGGAACAGGCTTATAAATGGCAATTAACTAACAAAGATAACCAACAAGGATATGTTGCCTCATCGCCAGATAGGGAGGTGTGTATTAGAACTCCCAATAGAGAACCTAGATACAGATCTCCAGATTCACACAGACAAGATAGAAAAAATGGGTATGCATCACAAAAACCATACAAAGAAGAACAAAATGGGTCCAAGGACCCCCAAACCGTGGTGGAGGAACAAACAGAATAATTCCAAAAAACCATACTGGAAGAATGGTGAAATAGAAACCAGCAACCAAGGAGTCAACCATATAACCAACAAAATTACTATGGAAATGCGGGTAATTATGGGCATTATGACCAAGCCAATCAAGGCTATGCCAACCTAGATAGAAGAGACACCAGAGAATACGCTCAGTACCCTTACTTACAGGGAGATAAGCGTCATCATCGGGATCAATATCAGAGTGATAACAGGAGAAGTCCAATACACACACAAAATAGATACGAAGTATTAAGAGATCATAGAGAAGATGACTCACGTTCTTTTTTAGACCAACGCAGAACCCCTCCATATCCAGAGAGAACCCCACTACGAAACGAGAGAACAGGCAACACAAGAAGCCCAAACAGAAGAGGCGATGCCGAGGAGGACTCAAGGCCAAAAAGAAAAAAGAGAATAATTGGAGAGGGCATTTACAATCTTAGTGGAATTGAGCTCACTAAATCGGAATTGATCACTTTGGATAAAGGTTTAAAATATGCACCAAGAAAAAATCTGAATAAGTTTGAAACATATGTGGATTTACAGAAATATACTAGAAAACTAAACATTCAGAAGTACATGATGAACAAAGTACCCGTGATAGAAAGAAGATCTACAACCATAACAGATAGAATAGAATACACTGAACTAAGAAACAAATCACTGTTCAACCCGCCAGTATCGAATAATGAACATATTAAAGTATTTAACAAAATGGTAACTCAGGACATTGAAAAACTCAAAATCAAAAGAATGCAAAACCCACAAGTAATCAAGAGGGGCATTAAGGAGTTGGAGGAAAATAAAAAAAGTTGTGATAAGACCAGCAGACAAAGGCGGAGCTATCGTAGTGCTTTCCAAGGAATATTACGATACTGAATTAGCTGACCAACTTGGTGATATCAACACATATATAAAACTACAAGGGAACCCGACCAAAGAGTAGAAGAGCGAACTACATGAATTAATACAAAGAGGAAGGATGAAGAATATACTGACTAAAAAGGAAGAGAAGTACCTCCTACCAGATATATGTAGAGTACCTATCATATACACTGTACCCAAAATCCACAAAAAACAGACCCACCCACCTGGAATACAATTTTTCGATGCGAGATTGGGGGAGTATGTGGATAATTTTATTCAGCCATTAGTTCCAAACACCCAATCATATCTAAAGGATACTAAACACCTAATTCAAATCTTGGATACTGTTGAAATTGAGCCACATGAAAATGATTTAAATGCAACTGCAGATGTAACATCGTTGTATACGAGTATTGCACACACGGATGCCATAGAAGATACCAAATGGGCACTGGATACATAGGGCAATCTTGTATCAAAACAAAAAAAGGTTCTTATTGAGATGTCTAGCATATGGACTACAATATAATTATTTTGGCACAATATGGAGTATTATAGGCAGCTGAATGGGATTGGAATGGGGGCGAAGTACGCTCCCAATGGGAAGAAGTGATGTATTCCAATCCCCCAAATGAGCTGGTTCTGTTCAAGAGATTTATAGATGACTGTATAATCATCTGGAAAGGAGATAAAAATAGTTTAAGCCAGTATTTTGAAAAATTGAATAATAACCAAAAAAAAAAAAAATCAGGCTCTCGTATGAGATTAGTAACAACAGCATAAAATTTCTTGATCTGGAAAGAACTCTTGAAACTAATGGTTTCTCAACAAAGAAATTCTTCAAACCAGTCGAACACAACAGTTATATTCCAACAGACAGTTGCCACTACGATCAACATACCCAAAGGACAAATGATAAGAATTAGAAGAAATTGTAGCAATGAAAATGCATTTGTGGAACAGGCAAACATAATAGGGCCCAAACAGTCACCACAGGGAAATGGCCAACTACGAAAAAGAAAGGAAAGAGAGGAAGGAGAGGGGGTAGAAGGTTACAAAAGATCCAGACCCCAGTAGGTACAGGCATCTACAATCTGAGTAGCTGCACATGAAATGAAAATTTGCTCCTGTACAGAACCTTCAGTAAATTCCAGATTTATGTGAACATTCACAAATGTATTAGGAGTTTAAATATAAAATTATATTTTTTATCTAACCCTGTGAAAACTCCTGCAGTTGATGTAGGAATCCACTCCAATCTTCGTAATAGGTCCACCTTTAACCCTTTGAACACAGATAACACATATCTGAAGGTATTTAAAAATATGGTGTTTAATGATGTGGACGGGATGAGGATAAGGAAGGTGATGGATCCTCAATATATTAGGAAGGGCATGGAGTCACTAGAGCAGCGGAAGGAGATCATCATACGCCCTGCCGATAAGGGAGGGGGTCTTGTGATCCTGAACAAAACCGATTACCAAGCGGAGATGAGCCGGCTACTCAGTGACAGAGACACATATAAAATTCTTACTAAAGACCCTATGCTGAACTTCAAAGATGAATTACATGTGTTGGTTAAGGAAGGCAAGGCTAAGGGCGTATTGAATAATAGTAATATAGGAAGCAGCATATTTGGACCCCTTGTTCTGTAGGACCCCTATAATATACTGTCTGCCTAAGATCCATAAGGATTGTGCCAACCCACCAGGTAGGCCTATCGTAAATGGAATAGACTCTGTCTCATCCAGAGTGGGACAGTATATTGATTCCTTCCTGCAGCCACTAGTCTTTAAGACAGATGCATTCCTTAAAGATACTAAGCACATTATACAGGTCCTTGAATCTATTAGCTGTTCACCATCTAGCATTTTGGTTACTGCTGATGTCAGCTCTTTGTACACTATTATTGGGCACGAGGACGCATTGTCCTCTGTACAATGGGCTCTGACATCCTCTGACCTTCCTAGAAAACACAAAAAATTCCTCCTCAGTTGCCTCAGTTTCTGTTTATCACGAAATTATTTTTGGTATAACCGACAGTTCTACTTGCAGACAAGAGATGCGATGGGGGCTCGTTTTGCTCCCAGTGTGGCCAATTTGTTTATGGCCCACTGGGAGGAAGAGGTTGTCTTCACCAACCATCCCCCCTGAGCTAGTCTGCTATAGGAGGTTTATCGATAACCTCATTCTTATATGGGAAGGAGACCATTTCGGTTTGAATAGGTTCATTCAATCCATGAATGACAACTCCAAGAATATTCAGCTTACTTGGATTACCAGTATGGTGCATTTCATTTTCCTTGATCTGGAGATCTCTAAAGAGGGTGATCACTTTTGTGTGCGCAACCATTTTAAACCAACTGATCGAAATTCCTATATCCCCCTGGGGAGTTGCCACCATAGGTCATGGTTATGCAACATCCCTAGAGGTCAATTCATCAGGCTTAGGCAGAATTGCACTAATGAGGATGATTACGTCTCCCAAGCCCAGGTTTTTGCCTCTAGGCTTCACCAAAAGGGATATGAGAAATCTGCCCTGCATAGCGAAATAGAACGACTGCGTAACATGGATAGAAATGTATTGGTATCCAACCAGATTAGAGATAATGATATTGGTGTTCCTAACTTTAAAATGGTATTGGATTTTAATGTTCAGCATAAAAAGTTTGAGAGGATTGTTCTAAAAAATTGGTCCATACTCAGATAAGATAAAGTTTTGGGATTTATATATAAAAAAGCCCCCTCCCTTCGTGATCGCTTGGCACCTAGTGTCGTTGATCCCCCTACTCAATCAGAAAATCGGTTATTCTCGTTCCTTTCAGGATTTTATGCCTGCGGGAAATGTACTGCCTGCAAGCATTCAAAATGTAATATTAAAAAACGAAAGAATTTAGTGTCTTCAGCAACTAAGAGTATAAAATTCAGCAACTTATCACATGTTCCACCATTGGTGTTGTTTACATGCTCGAATGTGGTTGTGGTCTTCAGTATATTGGCAGGACCTCCAGACCCCTCCACGTCAGATTGGGCGAGCATGTGAACAACATCAAAAAGGGACTTAAAACTCACAACGTATCAAGGCACTTCAAATTATTTCATAATCAGAACCCCAGGGGTCTTATGTTTTGGGGGATTGAAAAAGTCACCAAGCATTGGAGAGGGGGGAATTTTTTGCGTCAGCTCAGCTGTAGGGAGTCTCACTGAATTCATCAGACAAAAGTTCTTGTACCTACCAGCCCCAATGTTGAGTTTGATGTTAATTGTTTCATTTCTGATCGTTAGGTTGTGTTTCATTTATTTTATTCAATTTTTTGCATATATATACTGTACACGAGGGTCAGCGGAAGCACGGTCAGATGTTCTGTGATCTAGCAGATTTGTTGTCCCTTTCACCCTTCGGGTTGGGTCCCAGCTTGGTTCTCAAGGCGGCGATCTTCCTTAACTACTTTGGTTCTCTCAGACCCGGGGAGGTGTCCCGAGCGGGTCTTCACGCACCAGGTCTCCTCAAGGGTAGTCTTACCAGGTTTCCTGATCACTATGCTCTTCAACTCCCCAAAAAAAAGAACCGGCAGACAGGGCAGGGTTTTGTGATTAGGTATTACACTACCAACACTGTCTGGTGTCCAGTAGAGGTCTTGGATCAGCTTGCCGCCTTGTTTCCAGCAGCCCCTCTCGATAGCCCATTGCTTCCCTTCCCTACACAGGCTCTTACTTCCAGTCAGTTTATTAGGATTCTGATTGCTAACTTGGGGTTGAACCCGAAACAGTTCACGGGCCATTCTTTTAGGATCGGGGCAGTATCTGTGCCATCCAAGCAGGGGGTCCCATCCCATGCCATCAAATACATGGGACGCTGGCAATCATCTTGCTATAGTCGGTACATTCCTGATCCCCATGTGGAGGTCAAATGTGCTTTTGCTACTTTGTTGAATTAAGTTATGTGTCATGTTTTTTCATTAAATTCCACTTACTGTACCTAGTTGGTCTGTCTTTTGCCCTCTTTTAAGCTTACTCTCATGGGCGACCATGGCACACCCCAGGTCACCATAGTTGGGGTTATGTCTCCTCCAGTATTCTGACTACAAGTTAAAAGGCTGGCCATTGGCTAGTGGCTTAGCATACCTACCCGCAGTCTATGATGGTGGGATATTGCGCCAACCACGCACTGCTGGATTGACAACATAGGGTGGTGTTAGATTGCATAAGCCCTCTGGATGTGATGCGACTGATGCCGTGCATCAGACCAGTAGGAACGAGCATGTGCAGGGTTAATACTCGTAGGTGCATATAAGGATGGGAGCTGCTCTGTGTTGCCACGCCCTCTGACAAAGTGATGACAAAACGCGTCAGTGAGTGACCACGCAGCACCCTACGCCGGACTGTTTACCCAGCCCGGGATAACCGCTTTCATGAGATAATCAGCAGAGCGGTGAGAGGTGGACATATGATAGTGACGAGAGATTTGGAAGTTTTATATGCCTGTTACATGCCTTTTTGTATTTTAAACATTGTAAGTGGGCATTTGTAAGGGGGAGAATTTTATCATTGATAAATTTTACTGGATTACGCTATGTGTACATTTTTCCTTTTGCTTGCTGTGAGCAATACTCAGATGGAGAGACGCAGTGCCTGCTGACAGAGATTGTGTAAAACACAAGCGTAATACCTATGGTTGTCTGGTAAGTTCATTACCTTAGGGGATTGTTGCACACGAGGTGTTCAGCTGAATTTAACCCCATATGAACTTTTCTGATGGACAACCCATTATTCATGAAATTTTAAATTGGACATTAATATTTCAATCCTTTTTTTTGTGATTGTTTAGCGCTGCCAATGTCATAGTTTTTCTGTAGCATATTTTTCTGATTATCGATTTATCGTTATAGTGTCTGCTTAGGTTGTTTTGAAAGATCATTCTATGATTTCATGAGCGCTAGGGGGGAGGTTTTAATCTTTTATGCTTGACTATTTCTCATTACATACTGATATAACATTACGAGATTCAATACCCAGCACCAACAAATAGAACATATTATCAGAAAATATTGGCCTATTTTGAAAGAAGATAGAGTCCTGTCCAAAATTTTACCAAAGAAACCCAGGTTTGTGTACAGGAGAGCTCCCACACTTTGAAATCATCTCGTTCACAATGTAATTGACCCTCCCTTCCATGCAGAATAAGTAAGAAACTACCTTGTAAAAAAGGAATCATTTAAATATAGGGTTAACAATAGGGAATACCAAATATGAGAGTGGATCACTTGCAAAAGTACCCATGTTATGTATGTTATTGAGTGTCCATGTCATCTTCAATATGCAGGTAGGACCACCTGACCACTGAATGTGAGGATTAGGGAACACAACAACATAAGGAAGGGGTTCCTGAAGCATAGCCTCTCAAGACATTTTAAAGGAAGTACACCAAAAAGATCCCACAGGACTGATTTTTTATGGGATAGACCTAGAAAAGGACCACTGGAGAGGTAGTAACAAAAAAATCCTCGTATCACAAAATGAGACAAGGTGGATATACAGGTTGGGGTCCTTGGCGCCTGGGGGCCTAACCTTGATATTGACCTTAAATTGCTTCATATCCAATTTTTGAATATGGTCCTTTATTAGCTGATAAAACTGTCTCACATAAGAAGTAATTAGCCAGGGGAGGTGTGACTAACCCACATAAGAATTGAATGGGTGGGTTAGGGACACCTTGAAATATCATGGGGAAACACTAACAAAGATTTGAGGGTTAGTAATAACAAACTTAGAAATCAGAGCTGATGAATACAAATTAATAACTAATAGAAGACAGTTCACAATGTCATAGCGTTTTTATGGGTTAATATCTGATGAAGATAGAGCTGGAAAACCATTCAACCATATAAAAACTATTATTATCATCTAAACACTAATAGTCATATCATCTAAAGACACATTGTTTCCTGAGTGTTGTATAGTTTAATTTCAGTTGTCCCAGTATATATATTTTTAATAATGTTTTATAATGTATGTATTATTTTTTACTGGATAATATCCGTATTGTAGTATAGAGCAAGTCTGCAGGGAGTAATTTCTTGCTTAACCACTGGGGGCACATGGCTTACGGCGGGTGGGCCCCAGTGAGGCACAGCCAGCGCATTAAAATTGACAAAATCTCCCTTTGGAATTTATGTGTCTGTTGCACTGTGACCCAGGTGTGACACACGAGCTATAATTTAAGACCGGGAATATGCAAATCCTCGTTTTCCAAATCATGACCATAGAAGGTATAACCTGCAGACCGTTCAATATAAAAAAGGGTGTAGGGTGTACCAAGATGGCACCGCCTCAGACGACGTGCTATGACGAAGCGCACGCTGGTCGGGAGCTTGTGCGTTACAACCAGGACACGCTAGCCGTATACCTGATTGAGTCAGGTTTCTTGGATTAACTTGTTTTTATATATAAAAGTTTTTAACAAACCATCAGGATTTACACTATGAGGTTCTGTTTTGTTTAGTTTGTGATATTCACTTCTTATGTGGCATAAGCGCAGGATATCCTCATAAAGAGATCCTGCCCAGGAAGGGGCCGAGAGATTATAACACCCCAGTGTCCGTGGAGCCAGAGGTGAAGGTGACCATTCTGGAGACATCTAGTAAACAGCTAGTAAACCCAGTACATGCTTCTTACCCCTGCAGGGGTGCTAGAATAGGGAGAAAACTTTTTTGGGGAAGAGAGTTTAACAAGACACGTGGCCACTCATTAAAATAAGAAAAGAGGTTTAACCTTAAACTACGTAGAGGGTTCTTTACTGTAAGAGCAGCAAGGATGTGGAATTCCCTTCCACAGGCGGTGGTCTCAGTGGGGAGCATCGATAGTTTCAAGAAACTATTAGATAAGCACCTGAATGACCGCAACATACAGGGATATACAATGTAATACTGACATATAATCACACACATAGGTTGTACTTGATGGACTTGTGTCTTTTTTCAACCTCACCTACTATGTAACTATGCAAGAATGAAAAGCATTTCCCATGACATTTGAGATGTGGCCAGGTTTTTGTCTTTTATGAACGCTAAATATTTAAAAGGTTGATCAATTTATTTTAAGCCATAAAATACTTCCTCAAGAGCCATACGAGTTAAAGCTTGTGCAATACTTCATGACATATTGGTTGAAAAGTACAAATTTGTCTATACAAGATCCTCAACTTATCCACTACTGTATATTTTCTATACAAGTCACTGAAGATATATAGAAGAGAATTAAAAGCATATCCCCATGAAATCGTTGGTAAAAGGTTTGAATCCTTGATGAGTATCTTCAGAAATCCCGCCAAATGCCACAGGCTTCTGGGGGCAGCAAAGGAGTCCTTTCTTAAAGCTATTGGTAAAGCCCAAAACAATCAAATATTGGATTTGAGTGTCAAAGTTGGATATTATTATCTAGAAGCTGTTCTGGTACTTCAACATCTGCAGAGACCAGGGGTGGGTAAGAATATTACTGTGTAGAAGTGGGAGAAGACAGTGATCCACCAATATGCCACTTCTGACCATACAATGTCTTGTACAATCATTGGGGTTCAGCTACATAGAAACATGGATGAACTAAGTTGACAGGAAAAGAAGAAATGAGGTTCAATGTATATTTTGAGTGATGCCAACCTTGCTAGAAAGAAAGAAAAAAAAAAAAAAAAAAAAAAGACTGAACACATTCCTTTTATCATCATTGGGGCAGAACATTTACAGGTACAATGTGGAAAATCACTTAGAGATATCATGCGAGGTTCAGACTACCACATGTAACACGCCAGGTCATTAGTCCAGTGATGTGCGGCGTGGACAATGTTATGACTGTTCTGATGTTGATGTTGTGATTGTTTGCTAAATATCTTTTGCACACAAATCTGACAGCAGATCAGCATTACAGAAACAACGGTAATGGGCACCTGTCAAGCTAATTTCCAGGTCACAAAAGTTGGTACAAGCAGTACAACCAGCGTCCAAGCAAAAACCTCAAGAACCAAAAGAACAAAAGAACCTGCATGTGTCTTCATGCAACCTTAACCACTTCCGGACCGCCCACCGTCATAAGTCAGTAATTTGAAGGAGGAGGAGATCATTGTTATGGCAGCAGCTAGCTGCCATAACCCCAGTATCCTCGTCTTCAGCGAGCGGTCCGTTTTAAAGATAAAAGTGGTCTCAGCGGCGGATTCGCCGCAAAATCACTTTTATCACGGCGGGAGGAGCCCCCCCCACTGTGATCCGGTGCCATCCATTTCTTACCAGAGCCGTCGGCAGCGGCGGAGGCAATCGCGTCTGTCCCCTGCCTGGGTATGGAGACGAGTGAGGGGAAGATGGCCCCCACCCGTCTCTATATCACTGCAGGGTGGAAGTGACGTCAAAATGTCAAGATTCACTAGATGAGTGGTACAAATTTTTTAATGAAAAAGGTATAGAGGTTTTACAATTTTTGATCAAAAGGAAACAAAGGAAAGTGGCAATTATAAATCAAAAGATTGCTGAAAGCAAGTGATATTAGAAGCTTAAAAACATTCACCTTACTTTCTGACACTAACCAATCAGCTCAATAGAGTGTTGGAACAAAAAGATATGGAAACTAAAAATAGGTAGAGAAGAAAATACTTAAGGGATATAAATGTCTATAAATTGGAACAGGCTTATAAATGGCAATTAACTAACAAAGATAACCAACAAGGATCTGTTGCCTCATCGCCAGATAGGGAGGTGTGTATTAGAACTCCCAATAGAGAACCTAGATACAGATCTCCAGATTCACACAGACAAGATAGAGAAAATGGGTATGCATCACGAAAACCATACAAAGAACAAAATGGGTCCAAGGGCCCCCAAATCTTGGTGGAGGAACAAACAGAATAATTCCAAAAAATCATACTGGAAGAATGGTGAAATAGAAACCAGCAACCAAGGAGTCAACCATATAACCAACAAAATTACTATGGAAATGCGGGTAATTATGGGCATTATGACCAGGCCAATCAAGGGTATGACAACCTAGATAGAAGAGACACCAGAGAATACGCTCAGTACCCTTACTTACAGGGAGATGAGCGTCATCATCGGGATCAATATCAGAGTGATAACAGGAGAAGTCCAATACACACACAAAATAGATACGAAGTATTAAGAGATCATAGAGAAGATGACTCACGTCCTTTTTTAGACCAACGCAGGTTGGACAGAACCCCTCCATATCCAGAGAGAACCCCACTACGAAACGAGAGAACAGGCAACACAAGAAGCCCAAACAGAAGAGGGGATGCCGAGGAGGACTCAAGGCCAAAAAGAAAAAGAGAATACCGTATATACTCGAGTATAAGTCGAATTTTTCAGCACATTTTTTTGTGCTGAAAGTGCCCCCCTCGACTTATACTTGAGTCAAGCACTTTTCTGCAGCAAAAAATTTCATTTTCTGAACCAACTTTGCGGCCCCGTATCTCAGGGCCACTTGGTGCTAGGAACCCCAAATTTGGTGTGCAAACCCAGCGGAACTGGTACCATAACATATCCAAAGCTGGGGTTCCTAGCACCAAGTAGCCCTGAGATACGGGGCCCCAAAATCGGTTCGGAAAATGTCATTCTCTGCTGAAGAAAAGTGCTTGACATTTTCTGAACTGATTTTGGGGCCCCATATCTCAGGGCCACTTGGTGCTAGGAACCCCAAATTTGGTGTGCAAACCCAGTTGAACTGGTGCCATAACATAGCCAAAGCTGGGGTTCCTAGCACCAAGTGGCCCTGAGATACGGGGCCCCAAAATTGGTTCGGAAAATGTCATTCTCTGCTGCAGAAAAGTGCTTGACATTTTCTGAACTGATTTTTGGGGCCCTGTATCTACTGGCCACTTGGTGCTAGAAACCCCAGCTTTGGAAATTTTATGGTGATAGTTCCACTGGGTTTGCACACCAAATTTGGGGTTCCTAACACTAAGTGGCCCCGAGATACGGGGCCCCAAATTCGGTCAATTGTGTCCTTCTGCAGCAATGTCATTTCAGGACCCTTTGGGTTCAGAGACCCCAAATTTTGGCTGCAGCTAGGGGGCATCTAGGAACCCTTAACTACTGAGTTTGAAGTTCAGGGGACCTATGGCTGCAAATGGGCACAGTGAGGCATGCAAATGGGCATTGTTGACCCTCTTTTCCACTTACAGTAGCTGTGCATTTCTCACCCTTGTCTTATACTCGGGTCAATAAGTTTTTCCCATTTTTTTTGTAGTAAATTAGGGCCTCGACTTATACTCGGAACGACTTATACTCGAGTATATACGGTAATTGGAGAGGGCATTTACAATCTTAGTGGTATTGAGCTCACTAAATCGGAATTGATCACTTTGGATAAAGGTTTAAAATATGCACCAAGAAAAAATCTGAATGAGTTTGAAACATATGTGGATTTACAGAAATATACTAGAAAACTAAATATTCAGAAGTACATGATGAACAAAGTACCCGTGATAGAAAGAAGATCTACAAACATAACATATAGAATAGAACACACTGAACTAAGAAACAAATCACGGTTCAACCTGCAAGTATCGAATATTATAGTATTTAACAAAATGGTAACTCAGGACATTGAAAAACTCAAAATCAAAAGAATGCAACACCCACAAGTAATCAAGAGGGGCATTAAGGAGTTGGAGGAAAATAAAAAAGTCGTGATAAGACCAGCAGACAAAGGCGGAGCCATCGTAGGGCTTTCCAAGGAATATTACAATACTGAATTAGCTGACCAACTTGGTGATATCAACATATATATAAAACTACAAGGGAACCCGATCAAAGAGTGTAAGAGCGAACTACATGAATTAATACAAAGAGGAAGGATGAAGAATATACTGACTAAAAAAGGAAGAGAAGTACCTCCTATCAGATATATGTACCTATCATATACACTGTACCCAAAATCCACAAAAACCAGACCCACCCACCTGGTAGACCCATAATTAATGGAATACAATCTATCGATGTGAGATTGGGGGAGTATGTGGATAATTTTATTCAGCCATTAGTTCCAAACACCCAATCATATCTAAGGGATACTAAACACCTAATTCAAATCTTGGATACTGTTAAAATTGAGCCACATGAAAATTATTTAAATGCAACTGCAGATGTAACATCGTTGTATACGAGTATTGCACACACGGATGCCATAGAAGATACCAAATGTGCACTGGATACATACAGCAATCCTGTATCGAAACAAAAAAAGGTTTATATTGAGATGTCTAGCATATGGACTACAATATAATTATTTTGGCACAATATGGGGTATTATAGGCAGCTGAATGGGATTGGAATGGGGCGAAGTACGCTCCCAGTGTTGCCAACATTTTTATGGCAAAATGGGAAGAAGTGATGTATTCCAATCCCCCAAATGAGCTGGTTCTGTTCAAGAGATTTATAGATGACTGTATAATCATCTGGAAAGGAGATAAAAATAGTTTAAGCCAGTATTTTTAAAAATTGAATAATAACCAAAAAAAACATCAGGCTCTCGTATGAGATTAGTAACAACAGCATAACATTTCTTGATCTGGAAATAACTCTTGAAACAAATGGTTTCTCAACAAAGAAATTCTTCAAACCAGACGAACGCAACAGTTATATTCCAACAGACAGTTGCCACTACGATCCCTGGCTCATCAACATACCCAAAGGACAAAATGATAAGAATTAGAAGAAATTGTAGCAATGAAAATGCATTTGTGGAACAGGCAAACATAATAGGGCCCAAACAGTCACCACAGGGAAATGGCCAACTACGAAAAAGAAAGGAAAGAGAGGAAGGAGAGGGGGTAGAAGGTTACAAAAGACCCAGACCCCAGTAGGTACAGGCATCTTCAATCTCAGTAGCTGCACATGAAATGAAAATGAGATTCGTGTTCTAGATAGGGGACTTAAATTTGCCCCTGTACAGAACCCCAGTAAATTCCAGACCTATGTGAACATTCACAAATGTATTAGGAGTTTGAATATAAAATAATATTTTTTATCTAACCCTGTGAAAACTCCTGCAGTTGATGTAGGAATCCACTCCAATCTTCGTAAGTCCACCTTTAACCTTTTGAACACAGATAACAAATATCTGGAGGTATTTAAAAATATGGTGTTTAATGATGTGGGCGGGATAAGGAAGGTGATGGATCCTCAATATATTAGGAAGGGCATGGAGTCACTAGAGCAGCGGAAGGAGATCATCATGTGTCCTGCCGATAAGGGAGGGGGTCTTGTGATCCTGAACAAAACCGATTACCAAGCGGAGATGACAGAGACACATATAAAATTCTTACTAAAGACCCTATGCTGAACTTCAAAGATGAATTACATGTGTTGGTTAAGGAAGGCAAGGCTAAGGGCATATTGAATAAAAAGGAAGCAGCATATTTGGACCCCTTGTTCTGTAGGACCCCCTATAATATACTGTCCACCTAAGATCCATAAGGATTGTGCCAACCCACCAGGTAGACCTATCGTAAATGGAATAGACTCTGTCTCATCCAGAGTGGGACAGTATATTGATTCCTTCCTGCAGCCACTAGTCTTTAAGACAGATGCATTCCTTAAAGATACTAAGCACATTATACAGGTCCTTGAATCTATTAGCTGTTCACCATCTAGCATTTTGGTTACTGCTGATGTTATCTCTTTGTACACTATTATTGGGAATGAGGACGCATTGTCCTCTGTACAATGGGCTCTGACATCCTCTGACCTTCCTAGAAAAACACAAAAAATTCCTCCTCAGTTGACTCCTTTTCTGTTTATCACAAAATTATTTTTGGTATAACCGACAGTTCTACTTGCAGACAAGAGATGTTGCAATGGGGGTTCGTTTTGCTCTCAGTGTGGCCAATTTGTTTATGGCCCACTGGGAGGAAGAGGTTGTCTTCACCATCTGTCCCCCTGAGCTAGTCTGCTATAGGAGGTTTAAATCGATGACCTCATTCTTATATGGGAAGGAGACCATTTCCGTTTGGATAGGTTCATTCAATCCATGAATGACAACTCTAAGAATATTCAGCTTACTTGGAATATCAGTATGGAGCATGTCATTTTCCTTGATCTGGAGATCTCTAAAGAGGGTAATCATTTTTGTCTGCGCAACCATTTTAAACCAACTGGTCGAAATTCATATATCCCCCTGGAGAGTTGCCACCATAGGTCATGGTTATGCAACATCCCTAGAGGTCAATTCATCAGGCTTAGGCGAAATTGCACTCATGAGAATGATTACGTCTCCCAATCCCAGGTTTTTGCCTCTAAGTTTCACCAAAAGGGATATGAGAAATCCGCCCTGGATAACGAAACAGAACGAGTGCGTAACATGGATAGAAATGTATTGGTATCCAACCATATTAGAGATAAATGATATTGGTGTTCCTAACTTTAAAATGGTATTGAATTTTAATGTTCAGCATAAAAAGTTTGAGAGGATTGTTCAAAAAAATTGGTCCATACTCAAACAAGATAAGGTTTTGGGTCCTCTTCTGCCATCACGTCCATCATTTATATATATAAAAAAGCCCCCTCCCTTCGTGATCGCTTTGCACCAAGTGTCGTTGATTCACCTACTCAATCAGAAAATTGGTTATTCTCGTTCCTTTCGGGATTTTACGCCTGTGGGAAATGTACTGCCTGCAAGCATTCAAAATGTAATATTAAAAAAACGAAAGAATTTTGTGTCTTCAGCAACTAATAAAGAGTATAAAATTCAGCAACTTATCACATTGTTCCACCATTGGTGTTGTTTACATGCTCGAATGTGGTTGTGGTCTTCAGTCTATTGGCAGGACCTCCAGACCCCTCCACGTCAGATTGGGCGAGCATGTGAACAACATCAAAAAGGGGCTTAAAACTCACAACGTATCAAGGCACTTCAAATTATTTCATAATCAGAACCCCAGGGGTCTTATGTTTTGGGGGGTTGAAAAAGTCACCAAGCATTGGAGAGGGGGGAATTTTTTGCGTCAGCTCAGCCGTATGGAGTCTCACTGGATTCAGACAAAAGTTCTTGTACCTACCGGCCTCAATGTTGAGTTTTATGTTAATTGTTTCATTTCTGATCGTTAGGTTGTGTTTAATTTATTTTATTCCAATATAATATAATATTATATATATATATATATATATATATATATATATATATATATATATATATTTATATATGCTGTACACGAGGGTCAGCGGAAGCGCGGGTTTTGTCATTTTATTTTAGTATTTTAGTTATATATTTTTTTTATCCTGTTTCACAATTTATGATTTTATTCCCCCATGTGATTATCTATGTGGAGGGTAATATGTGCCATTTGTCTCACTGGATGGTATTTCTATTTTAATATTTAGCTTTTTTTCTGTCCACTTCTGGCCCTCGTTTGGTTGTGTATCAGGTATTATGGTTATCATGTGTAATTCCTGAACCGACCTGAGGTGTCGGTCTCTTTTGTTTCCATGGTTTCCTTGGAGTGCTGACATCTCCGTTGATCGGAGGTGTCACGTAAGGGTATTAATAGCGGGTGTAGTACGTCACTCCGTCACCGCTGATGAAGTCCTGCCCCCTGGGACGTAACGCATACGGAACCACCTGACCTTGTGACGTCACCCACATCCTCCGTTTACCCTCGTGGATTCATGTCATTGTCTGCCTTGTCACCTTAGCACTGGGGATACAGTGCTCGCTATGTAAGTGCAATTACTTTTTTTAATAAATGTTTACTTTATCCTACGGAGAGCACTATATTTTATTATCATCATTCCATGTCACATATCCATCGGAGTTCCTGGTCACCACTTGGATCTCATGTTAACATTACACAGCCGTTCCTAGTGACTCCTCTATGCAGCTGACCAATTTATCTACCCTATTGAAGGGACTGCCTGTATGACCTGACTGAGTTACTCAGGGGTCCACATGCTGAGGTGAGCGGTTAGGACTCAGTGTTGGTGGAGGTCGTCGCGTGATCACCGCGTCTGTCATTTTTAGGATCACCATGCATGGACATTTGATGGTGTTCTTCTATAATGGACTTTTCTTTATTTTGATAGATGTGTTTTGTTTATGCGCTGCACTGCTTTTATATATTTTACTCACTGGGATTTGATATTTTGGCCCTCAGTGTTCAGCTGCTGTTTTGTGTGATTCTTGCGCTGATCGATTTCCTACATATATAAATAGGGAATAAATTTATAGAAAAGGGATACAGTGAAGACTTCATAAAAAGGAAAAATTCAGGAGGTTCTGGAAATACCAAGAGAGTCCCTTGTAGTAGATAAACAGAAGAATAAAAAGAATCAGCAAGATATCCCTATAATTTTTAATAATGTTCAAACACAAAAAAATTGAGCAGATAATTGGAAAACACTGGTCATTATTAAAAGCTGATGTACAATTAAGCAAAATTTTACCGGACAAACCACACTTTATATATTGATATGACTGATTTCTGATTGGGACTCTAAAACAAAGTTAATACTGCAGCTGCAGGAACAGATTCACAGGACTCAATCACTGTGTTTAAAATGTCCGTTCTGTCCAAAATTTATTATTACATGTTATTTTATACATAGATAAGAAAGGGGTGGTGTGAGATGTCATTAAAAGCTAACAAATAGAAATATGTTATTAAAAGTGAACAAATAGAAATATATTATTAAAAACTAGCGAATAGAACAATTGCAAAAGTAAAACCTTGAAAAGGGAGGGGGGAGTAGAGAGCGTTTAGTAGGAGAAGTGTCTGTGTGTTAGGTGAAGGTTACAGAACACATTTCAACAGTGTGAACAAAATGGATTCTCTTGTGCTTAAATGAACAGTACAGTGAATGTCCATGTCAATATAGAAGAGCTCCCACACTCAGAGATTTGATTTTTTAAAAATGTTCCAGATCCTCCAAAAAGAAATCATGATTTTACTTTTTTTCAAGGAAAACGTTTTTATCCATGCAAGAAATGTTTTGCGTGTCGAAATACAAATCAGAAGGGACAAAAGTGGAATAAATTTGTATCTAACACCACCAAAAAAGGAATATGGAATAAAAGACTTCATCTCATGTCGCACAGAAGGGGTAGTATATATGCTGGAATGTTCTTGTTCTTTACAATACATAGGAAAGACTAAACGTCCCCCATGGAAAAAGATTACGTGAGCATGTACAGAACACAAAGTCAGGATTCCCAAAGCATAGTGTATCCCGGCATTTTGCTGAGGTACATGGAAAAAACGCCACGGAGCTAAAATTCTGGGCCATTGAGAAATATAAACCCTACTGGAGGGGTAGTCATAAAATCAGGGAATTGAGTAAAATGGAATCCAGATGGATATATGAAATCAATTGTTTTGCACCATTAGGACTAAACATTGATTTCGATCTAAACTGTTTTATATCTGATTTTTAATCTCAAACATTTTTTTATTAAGTAGGACTCCCTATTTTTATACCCATTTTTTGACCCATATGATAATAAAGTAATCCTGCGATGATTTTTTAGGTTTTATGTGGAATTTTTAGGTTAGATTTTTACCACTAGATGCAGTAAACATGCATTTCGTTTTTAAATAAATGAATGTTTGTTTGGTTTAACGGTCTAGGATAAAGCACATATTGTAACAAATTGTATTTATTCATGCACTCGTATGTATTGACATCTATTATTAAACACACTGCACTGGCAGTTTAAACGGAACAGCAGGATGTTGCAATGAATCCGAAGTCACTATGGCAACCCACAAACAAAGTGTGGCTATAAATCCCCACGTTTGTCTCAAGGCTTCATTCCCTTGAGAATGTCACGTGACCTGTCACGTGACCTGTGATACAACGCATCGGGAGGAGGAGCCAGTGACGTCAGCCACGAGCGTGCGGCTACACGAGGAGGCTGAGAGGAAGAGTGAGCCTGACTGTCATACACGCTTACACCTACTGGGCGTATGTGAGTGCATTGGCTTTAGTTTGCTGACACTATTTTTGCAGTGCTACACTATTATTTTCTCTTCTATTACATGTAGGCTACGAAGAATAGGACAGAGAAGGGTGACCTGATCAGCTGTTTGACTCAGTGTGAGCAATACAACCAGCGTCCAAGCAAAAACCTCAAGAACTAAAAGAACCTGCAGCGTCCAAGCAAAAACCTCAAGAACTAAAAGAACCTGCATGTGTCTCTGTGCAATCTTAAAGAAAATTAGACATTCCACCAGGATCCAGAGATTAGGCAAAAGTACTAAATGAAAAGTGGAACACATTTCCTGAGAGCTACATTGCAAGATGTACAAAGAAGAAGAAGAGCTACATTGCAAGATATACAAAGAAATACTTGGGATCACCGCTGTTCTGGTCAGGGCTTTTGTTTATTAACCGCTTGCCGAAGAAAAGAGGTTTAACCTTAAACTATATAGAGGGTTCTTTACTGTAAGAGCGGCAAGGATGTGGAATTCCCTTCCACAGGCGGTGGTCTCAGCGGGGAGCATCGAAAGCTTCAAGAAACTATTAGATAAGCACCTGAATGACCGCAACATACAGGGATATGTAATGTAATACTGACATAAAATCACACACATAGGTTGGACTTGTGTCTTTTTTCGACCTCACCTACTATGTAACTATTTAAGAATGAAAAGCATTTCCCGTGACATTTGAGATGTGGCCAGGTTTTTCGTCTTTTATGAATGCTAAATATTTAAAAACCTAAACTTTAGGGACATCAGAAAGGTTAATCAATTTATTTTAAGCCATAAAATACTTCCTCAAGAGCCATACAACAAGTTAAAGCTTGTGCAATACTTCATGAC
Organism: Lithobates clamitans; assembly: GCA_037952925.1. Classification (NCBI taxonomy): domain Eukaryota; kingdom Metazoa; phylum Chordata; class Amphibia; order Anura; family Ranidae; genus Lithobates; species Lithobates clamitans. The sequence continues at coordinate 398,767 of JBBGZY010001272.1, read as the reverse complement.
ATATTGGTTGAAAAATACAAACTTGTCTATAAAAGATCCTCAACATTTCCAATACTGTATGTTTTCTCTGCAAGTCACTAATGATATATAGGAGAGAATGAAAAGCATATCCCCATGAAATTGTTGGTAAAAAGGTTTGAATCCTTGATGAGTATCTTCAGAAATCCCGCTGAATGCCACAGGCTTCTGGGGGCAGCAAATGAGTCCTTTCTTAAAGCTATTGGTAAAGCCCAAAACAATCAAATATTGGATTTGAGTGTCAAAGTTGGATATTATTATCTAGAAGCTGTTCTGGTACTTCAACATCTGCAGAGACCAGGGGTGGGTAAGAATATGACTGTGTAGGAGTGGGAGAAGACAGTGGACCACCAATATGCCACTTCTGAGCACACAGTGTCTTGTACAATCATTGGGGTTCAGCTACATAGACATTGATGAACCAAGTAACAAGTTGACAGAAAAAGAAATGAGGTTCAAGGTATATTTTGAGTGATGCCAACCTTGCTGGAAAAAATAAAAAAGGACACTGCAGAGAACACATTCCTTTTACAACCATTGGGGCAGAACATTTACAGGTACAATGTGGGAAAACCACTTAAAGCGATATCATGAGATGTTCAGACTACCACATGTAACACGCCAGGTCATTAGTCCAGTTATGTGAGGCATGGACAAGGTTATGACTGTTCGGATGTTGACAAGTGATTGTTTGCTAAATATCTTTTTGCACACAAATCTGACAGCAGATCAGTGTTATAGAGAAACAATGGTAATGGGCACCTGTCAAGCTAATTTCCTGGTCACAAGAGTTGGTGTAAGCAGTACAACCAGCGTCCAAGCAAGAACCAAAAAAGAACCTACATGTGTCTTACATGTAACCTTAAAAGAAAATTAAACATCCCACCAGGATCCAGAGATTAGGGAAAAGTATTAAATGAAAAGCTACATTTCAAGATGTACAAACAAATACTTGGGATCACCAGTGTTCTGGTCAGGGCTTTTGTTTATTAAAACTTGCAGAAGATTCCTTCTCGTGTGGTTCCGCCCCCATTCAATTGCCTTTCCCCCCAGTTCCAGTTCACTCGCCTATCAGACGCACCTGCACTTAAATTTTGATGCCTCATCTACTACTACTTCATCATGCAAAGTAAGTCACTTGCCTCAACCCCCCTAACCTTAAAATGTATATCACTAAACACGAAAGGCCTTAATCTCCCGGAAAAGAGAACACAAGTGTTATCCTCGCTCACAAAACACAATGCCCACTTAATTTACTTACAAGAAACGCACTTCCGTTCGGATTCTGTACCTAAACTATACAATCATATATACCAATCTGGTTTTCACGCCACTAACCCGACATCCAAGACTAAAGGGGTCTCTATCCTAGTATCTAAACACGCAGATTTTCACCTTCTTGATTCTCTTGTCGACCCTGACGGTAGGTTCATCTTTCTTAAAGGCACGTATGCCTCAAAACCAATAACACTGGCCAATATCTACTGTCCCAACGAACATCACGTTACTTTCTTTAGGAAGACCTGTGAACTTCTATCGTCTTTCCAGCAGGGAATGGTACTTCTTGGAGGGGATTTTCATGTCCCCTTGAACCCGGTCCTCGATTCTTCCTCGGGCACATCTAATCTACCCAATAAAGCCTTCCGCCAAATAAAAGCGGAGCTCCAGAAACTTACCTTACATGATGCCTGGCGAACCTTATCCCCCTCTGTCAAAGACTACACCTTCTTTTCGCCCCCCCACCAGAAATATTCCAGGATTGACTATTTTTTCCTTTCCCAAACAGACTTATCCTGCTTACAACAATCTACTATAGAACCTATGTTTCTTTCCGATCACCACCCGATTACTATCACGCTCTCCTTTCCTGAAACTTCCACTAGGACAAAAATTTGGCGTCTCAATCCCTCCCTTTTAAAAGACCCTGTGGTTGTTGACCACGTACGTGAACGCATCTGCTTGTACTTTGCAGAAAACACCACCCCCCTGATATGTCTCCTATCTCCCTCTGGGAAGCACATAAATGTGTGATTAGAAGTGAACTACTGGCCTTATCCGCAAAATACAAAAAAGAATCCCAAGCAAAGATGAACGCCTTAACAAAAACTATTAAATCGTTAGAACTAACACACAAACAGACTTGCGCACAGTCTACCCTTCGGGAATTTACTAAAGCCCATTCCTCACTTTTGGAGGAATTGGGCATACTCTCTAAGCGTCGGTATGTTCTGGGCCAGAGGATCTTCTACGAACATGGAAATAAATGCGGTCTCTTACTTGCCCGTTCGGTCCAGGCCTCCAAACCCTCCTCTAGAATACACCACATACGCGATGCACGGGGAACGCTTCTAGCCAAAAATGAGGACATTGCAGGTGAATTCGAGAAGTTCTACTCAAAACTTTATAACCTACAACCCTGCCGCTCAAACCAGACCTCCGCTGAAATCCACACTAATAACATCAGAGACGTCCTATCCCAATATAGCCCAAAAGCATTAACCCCCCCAACAGGTCCAGGAGATGGAATGCCCTCTTTCGGGAGAAGAATTGGAGATTGCCATTAAGCAAATGAAACCGGGTAAGAGCCCAGGACCAGATGGCTTCACCCTCCAGTATTACAAACTGTTCGCTGATGTTCTTTCTCCAAAGCTTCTCTTGACCCTCAACGCACTAGCAGACCCTCTCATGCTCCCAAGTAGAATGTTATCGGCCCATATATCTGTTATCCCCAAGGAAGGAAAAGACCCAGCTATAAACCAATCTCCCTCCTAAATGTGGACATCAAGCTCTATGCGATGTTAGCTAACAGGTTGCTTCCTCTAGTACCTGGCATTATTTCCACAGACCAAGTGGGGTTTGTCACTGGAAGCCAGGGACAACACCATACGCACTTTAAACATTCATCACTGGCTGACATCCTCAAAATCTCAAGGCTTTTTTCTTTCCCTGGATGCGGAGAAGGCGTTTGACAGGGTGGCCTGGGACTACATGCGCGAGGTACTCATGGCCCTGGGCCTAGAGACTCGCATGCTAGCACATATGTCCTTGTATTCTGGTCCCACTGCGGCCGTAAGGGTCAACGGCCATCTGTCGAGCGTCTTCTCCATCTCCAATGGCACACGCCAGGGCTGCCCCATATCCCCCCCAATATATATATTAACTCTTGAACCCTTCCTTAATAGGCTACAAAATAATTCTAACATATGGGGAGTGAATGTAAAAGGAAGGGAATACAAAGTCGCAGCTTTCGCAGATGACGTCTTACTTTCTCTGACTTCCCCTCCGAACCTCGCTTCCCAACCTCCTTAAAGATATTGAAACCTTTGGTATACTGTCCAATCTCAAAACCAATCACGCGAAATCTCAGGCCCTAAACATATCCCTCCCTCCGCAAGAAGTAATCCATTGTCAAGACTCCTTTCCCTTTAAGTGGGAGAAGGAGGCGATCACATACCTTGGAATTCAGATCCCATTCCGTCTCTCGGACCTTTACATGAAAAATTTCCACACTGCCTTACTCACAGCTCAAAAACACCTGAGGGACTGGATGGGACTGAACGTTTCCTGGTTTGGCCATTCAGCTCTAATTAAAATGATAGTCCCCCCTCGCATTCTATACCTAATTCAATCTGTACCGATCCTCCTACCACCAAAATTCTTTGCGAGCTATCAGAAAGCCTGCTCTGCCTTCTTATGGAAAAACTCCCCACCGCGTATTAAATATTCCCGCCTCACACTATATAAAACCTTCACATTCTGGGACACTCGCTCCTACCCCGGGACCCTTAACTACTCTAAGAGGTAACCCTGCTTTTCCTCCAGGTGACTCCCAGCATTTTCTCCGCCAGGAATGGCCCTTTGAAGATGTCTTAGCCTCTCAATTTTTCTCGGGCGGGATGCTTATCCCTTTAGAGAAGGCAAAAGCCATCTCTAAGACCATCACTTTCCCCTTCTGGACATATAGGCAAATACGGCACTTTCTCATGACTCACACACACCAAACTAATTGGACGAGACAACTTACGCCCTTCGAAGACCTCTGCCACCGCAAAACACCACAGAGACACCTTATTTCCCTCTTATATATCTTCCTTTCTGAGGAGACCAAACACGAACCACATCCCTCACAAATAGCGTGGAACAGAGACCTACAACTATCTTTGACCAAGGAGGAAGGGAACACCGTATACGAATACGGCCACAAAGGCTCAATGAATGTGGCTGTTCAAGAAAACTGTTACAAAGTGAAGACCAGATGGTATAGGACCCCATCACACCTCCAAAATTTTCCCCTACCATCCCTAACATATGTTGGAGATGCGAGAAGTCAGTTGGAACCATGTTCCACATTTGGTGGGAATGCGAGAAAATACAACTTTTCTGGAAAGAGGTCCATAGTCTCATATCTCATGTCACCACATTTACCCTAGATTACTCCCCGGCTCAGTTTCTCCTTCATCACACGTCTTTATCAAAAAAAATCTATTACAAATCCTTAGCCATGCACATGGTAAATGCAGCTAAGCTCTGCATACCAATGCATTGGAGTTCTAAAAACGCTCCGACAATTAGGGAATGGTTGTCAAGAATCTCAAACATAAAAAACATGGAAGAATTGATCCATATTTCCCAAGATAGAATACATAAATTCACAACCACCTGGGCATGTTGGAATCACTTCACAACATCAGACCGTTTCCGCCAACACGCTACATAGATTGGACTTGCATATGTAGTTTTAGGCCTCCTTGGGCTACTGGAAAAATAGGGGGGAGGTGGTTGGCGGAACAACACGAGAACAATCTACCAACACCCCCTCATTTTCTACACCCCTCCCTTAACTATTATATCTATCCCCTCTCTCCCTTCTCTCCACAACCAAGTCCCTCCTCATTCCCCCTTCCTGGCTACCTCTCCTGCCCTCTTTTCCCCCCTCTCACTCTTACTTTCTCTTCATCTTCCCCATTCTCCCTTTTTTCACCCACAGTAGGGTTATATCCCTTTCTTTCCCTCGAGGTCAACTGCCCTGAATTCGACCACAACCGTTAACATACCCACCTTTCCCTCCCTCCTTACACCTATCCTGCTGTCGCTAATTAGGCCGTCTCAGGTATACAATGTGTACTACAAAGACCTGGTGCAAGCCTTCTGGCTACCCCCTACCCTTAGCAGCCTGGCGGGGGGGGGGGGTGAAATTGAAAAAGAGATCCTCCACCTAACTACACCTGGTTTAATCCACTAGTCTTGCTCCTGGTCGACTCATACCAGATTGTTATACTAAACTGTATCCTAAGACTGTATACCCAATAATCTGTTAATGTTGTGACTTTATCGAGTGAATGGAATGCATTTTTTGTATATTCTCTCTTTGCTTATATAAATAAAAATCTTTTATGGAAAAAAAAAAAAACAAACTTGCAGAAGAGACCAATGATTTGGCTTTTCTTTGTCTTCCTGTCACCGGTCCATCCTAGAAAATACTTTGCCTGCCTCCCTTTAGCTTGTTGGGAAACATTTTAGTTCCTAATATGTCAGAGGAACATAGACAAAACATGTTCTCCTCCACCCTCTGGCTTATTGGGAAAAGTTTTTCTCCAATGTGCCAGAGAGACACGACAATACATGTTGTACACCCGCTGTCTGAGTTGGGGCCCATTATCGAGCCATGCTCCCAGCCTCTGTTACCCATGACCTGGAAGCTCTTCTGGACAGAATGTTCGCCTTCAATTCAAAAGAACTACAGCAGGAAGGTCAAGGAATAATATATTATTCGATATATTGACCCTGAGATCAAGAACAGGTTTGCGGTGATGGCTATGCATAAAATTTGGGGACTTGCAGAGGACATTCTGTCCAGTAAATCGAGAACTGCAAGTTCTGCTGCGGCGAGTATTGGCAGAAACCTCAAATCTGGAGCAACAGAGGTAGTTTGTTATAGTATCCAAGCTCCCCATGATGTAATCTACTGGAAATTACATTTACAAGCTTTGGAAGCTGCGATCTTCAAGGATAATCTCAGTAATGAGGTTGTCCAGGGGATTCTTATATCGTATCTGCATCAGTTGATCCGGGAGCATGATAACCCAAATAGGTAAACATTATGGGATTCCATTAACTGTGTTCCCCCTGTTATCGAGGGGGCATTGATCAGTGACAGTGCACCGGGATAAACAGTTGCAGATGTCTTTGACTTATATGTCGGCTTCCCAGATCGCAATATGTTTGAGGAACTCGATCCTGCTTGGAAGCTAGAACAGATTGACGAGATTGGGTATACGACCGTCATCTCATATATTATCATGTTGGCCAGTAAGGCAGTCACTGCTAGCGCGGCATGCTTAGCCACTGCAAAAAAATTCAATGAATCTTACACCATCCAGTCCCATTGGTTTCCCTCTCAGCGTGCTAGAACACATTGCAATATTAATTCGGAATCATAAAGTCGTGAGGCGGGCCATCGTGACATTAGTGGTGGCAGTTGACAATGCCGGGAATACGACAAACCTAAATTCCTCAGTTGCGCCCATGCCGGCACACATCTCAAAACGGCTGGCTTGACCGGTTTTCAAACCGTGTGCCAATTCGTGATAGGAACTAGGTCCCCAATATTGGCGGTGTCTTCTTACAGAGCCCAGGTATCAACCTTTATTAGCTTAATGGAGGCCTATTGTGAACAGGGCTCAGACGCACCATTTCACAAATTTCCAGGATCTCCTTTGGCTCCCCGTTTCAATGCAAGTAATTTTGAAGCACTGTACGCCTTCGCGTTAGGTTATGCATCTGTGCATACCACAACGATGAGCTCATTTTCTGCCGGAGAAGCAGTTGCAGATCAAATAAGCCACAAAGTAGGTCGAGCACATGCATTAAGATCGGCCAGCAATGTGTCTCGGGAATTTGCCCAAACATTAGGGTTAGAAGCTGACGATGTCAATCGCATTGCTGGGCTACATGATGAATTCATGAGAGATCCAGCAGATGCACCAGAGGATTTCCGGGTTTAATATCTAATTGATATACTAATGCATTTCAGATTACAGGTATTCTGTTCTCAGGAGGTTATAGGACCAATTTATTTTTACTTTTTTATACTATACAAGATAGGAGTTACCTATTATTTAAGATGAGAAAAACCCTTAATCATTGTCTCTATGATGATAATATTAAGAAAAAAAAAAACTACAGCAGGCAGAGGTACAGAAGTATTTCCTCATGTGGAAGGAACTTGAAGAAGGTGGATTTGGAAGAGTATTCTTGGCAAATGAAGGAAAAACAGGTCCTGTGTTTTTTTTCTTAAATAACCCTAAAAACGTAAAATCTAAAAAAAAAAATACACATTCTTGCAAGTTGTAAAATTTTGTACTGTGATGTAACTTGCTGTTTTTACTAATTTTTGTACGTACAGAGTTAATACAGCTGCCTACAACCTGTATCCTTGCACCTTGTGAATAGCCTGTGGGTCTTGTGTATCGCTGGTAGCGTTCAGCCTTCCTATACCTCCACAATACCCGGATAACTACATGGGAGGAACAGTAGTGGATTGAGAAGCCCTTAGCCCCATGGTTAACGTATGAGAGCTTGATTAGGTTCTACCTGGATGCTGCAGAAAGACCAACTTACGTTTTGTGATACCTGTTGATGCTCATTTCTTCACATCTATGAGGTGAGAGTTCTGTGAAACCACTGCCATATGAGACCGCCTGTGGAGTTGCTTATAGACCTTTTTTTGACATTTTTTCACAAATCCACCTTTTACTCATCCACTGCTTTGATACTTTTATTCTTCCTGGAGGACTATACTTTATTGCCCTTATTTATAGTCCACTCAGTCAGTTGGAGCGATTTACATATGGTGCACATCCCTTGTGCACTTAAAATAAACAATTCCTCAAGTAAATGTGAATAATGTTTATATAGTGTTTTGAGTGATTTTATATGACCGCACAAGATCACTTTATAATGTATTTGTATGCTTTGTGTATTGTGAATACTTTTAGGTTTTGCTGCTGGTTTTATACATTAATATCACATATTTCTGTTTAACCACTTCAATACTGGGCACTTAGACACATTCCTGCCCAGACCAATTTTCAGCTTTAAGTGCTGTCGCAGTTTGAATGACAATTGCACGGTCATACAACACTGTACCCAAACTAAATTTTTATCATTTTGTTCCCACAAATAGAGCTTTCTTTTGGTGGTATTTGATCACCTCTGCGGTTTTTATTTTTTGCAAAACAGATAAAAAAAGACCGAAAATTTTGAAAAAAATAAGTTTTGCTTTTGTTTAAAAAATTTGTAAATAAGTAAGTTTTCTCTTTCACTGATGGGCACTGACAGGCACTGATAAGGCGGCAGCGATGAGGTGGCACCAATGAGCGGGCACTGACGGGCACTGATATGCACTCATGGGTGGCACTGGTGGGCACTGAAAGGCTGCACAGATGGGCACTGATACATGGCACTGATGGGCACTGATACGCAGCACTGATGGCCATCCCTGGTGGCACTGGCAGTGGTAGGCATTTGAGTGGGCACTAATTGGCAGCTGCCTGGGCATTGATTGGCAGCTGCCTTTGCACAGATCAGTATTTCCCGGGGGGTCTAGGGGGCATACCTGGTGGTCCAGTGTGACTGGTTTCCCTGGTGGTCCTGGGTAGGATTCGAGGGGGGACTGTGCTGATAATCAGCACAGACCCCCCCGTCAGGAGAGCAGCCGATCGGCTCTCCTCTACTCGCGCCTGTCAGACGCGAGTGAGGAAAAGCCGATCACCGGCTCTTCCTATTTACATTGTGATCAGCCGTGATTGGACACGGCTGATCACGTGGTAAAGAGTCTCCGTCGGAGACTCTTTACCTAGATCAGAGTTGCGGTGTGTCAGACTGACACCCTGCAACAACAAGCGCCGTGATGCGCGCCCCCGGGGGCACGCAGCGGCTCAATATCCTGTGGACGTCATATGACGCCCAGTCAGGATATTGAAATCATTTTGCCGCCGTCATTCTGCTATATGGCGGGCGGCAAGTGGTTAATAGGCACATTTTATATTTACTCCTAGTAGCGTGAAGGACACTTTTCACTTATATAATAAAGAAAGGCACCTGTACATGTTTTTCTGACTATAAATGGGGGATTGTTTAATTATGAGACCAGTACAGCATTTACTAAATCTGTATAAATCTATTATGTGTCTCTATTATGAATTCATGGTGGGCAAAAGCAAGTTATATTGTACATGACACATGTATAGTATTATGGGAGGTGCTCAAGGATGTGGCAATGAGAAAGCCTACTAACGAAAATTGGTCCAACATTGCCCAAGTGTTTTGGAATCATTGCAATTTTCCTAATTTTGTAGGAGTGATCGATGGAAAGCATATCAGGATCGTGATTGCCAGTGGCTACTTACTTTATTTTGTTCTTTTGGCAGTAGCGGATGATAACTACTGATAACTACTGCTTTACATAGGGTCGACATGTGGGAGCAGTTTAGACTGAAGTATATTTTCACACTCTTCCTTTAATCAAATAAAGACTTGGACTTCATGAATGTCTCACTATCCCCTCTTTAAACAGAGACCTCCTACGCCAGTAAAGAAAAAGATACTTAATGAACGTCTAGATAGATTCAATAGAATTATCCTAATTAACCCCCTCCAGATCCGCGCTACAGCCGAATGACGGGCTACAGCGCGGATCTACATTGCCGGGGGGCTGTCAAAAGACGTCCTCCTTTTTGCACACTCCCCACGTGCCCCCTGCAGGGCAACGCACTGTGATCACCAGCTCCTTACCACCTGATCAGCTGTCAGCCAATGACTTTAGGAGCTTGTTTGAGGACCAAAGCTTGTCAAGTGAGTTTAAGGAAAATGATAAATGGTCCAACAATTGCCATCAATATCCTGACTCTTTATCTGCTGGTAATAATTATTATAAACAAAGCAGAGGAATAGCTAGGGGCGCTGGGTTTGCACCTAGCATGGAAAATCTATTTATGGTGGAGGACTCAAATACTACTTGAAAATAATCCCCAACAGCTTGTCATGCACTGTAGGTTCATTGATGATGTTATAGGTTTTTGGAATGGGGATGAAAGTCTCAAGAACTTTACAGATGAATGTTATCATGATGAAAAAATAAAGAAGTTCCCACATGGGATATGAGTAGAGAAACAGTTCACTTTTTAGATCTAGAGATTATGGGCAAATGTGAAGGAATATGTACCCGGGCGTTCTTCAAATCAACAAATAGGAATAGGTACCTTCCCAATGACAGCTGCCATTATGACTCGTTGTCAGGGAACCAGTACTCGTGCAGCTAATGCTCATGTGCCAGTGCACAAATGGACTCTAGGTTAGTAACATATGCACACTTTCGTGTGCCAGTGCGCCTGCACATTGGGGCACGCTCGTACACGTCCAATCCCGGGAATGGTGACAAGCAGCCCATTTAAAAGTGTGTGCTGATCACTGGATGTGCTTCAGCTCCCTGTGATCCTTGTCCCTGGGCGTCCTGGTTACCCAGCTGCCTGACTACCCATTACCAACTCAGCCTGTTCCTGGATATCCCTGACACTCTCCTGATTGTGACCCCCGGCTTGCTGCACAACATCTCTCCATCTTCTGTGCTTGGCTCAAGACTCTGCACCTACTTCTGCCTATTCCTGTATGACCTTGGCCTGGCTCCTGACCAGGACTCCTTCTCCAGTTGTCTGACAGTGTATGAAGTTGGCTCTAGCTTCCAGACTAAGATTCTCTGCCTGCTCCTCCAGAACCTGGTTACCTGATCTGCTGTCCTGGTCCTACCTGGCATTTGCATGCTATCAGTGCATGGACGGCTTACCATTGCTGATCGTGAGGTGTTCACCTATCTGCATCAACCACCAACCTTGCAGAGCATCTTTGCTGACCATCACATGCCATCCAGGTTCCTGGCACCTGTGCTACCCTGAGCCTCGCACATCTGTTCCCACATTCAAGTGTGTTTAGACCAGAGCCACAAAAGGAAGCTCTCTCACCACTTCACCCTCCATCAAAAATGTACGTGACTTCCATAGCATATCAATGTTCCAAATGGACAATTTCTTAGAAGAAATTGCACAAGGGAAAGTGATTATATAGAAGAGGCTTCAAAGATCGGAAAAATACTCGAGGTTACACAGATTGATGGAGATGAAGTGATTACAGATAAACAGATAAGAATAATCATCATAAACTGGTGGGGAGTCTTATGCCCCGTACACACGATCGGATTTTCCGACGGAAAATGTGTGATAGGACCTTGTTGTCGGAAATTCCGACCGTGTGTGGGCTCCATCACACATTTTCCATCAGAATTTCCGACATACAAAGTTTGAGAGCAGGATATAAAATTTTCCGACAACAAAATCCGTTGTCGGAAATTCCGATCGTGTGTACACAAATCCGATGCACACAGTGCCACGCATGCTCAGAATAAGGTAAGAGAGGAAAGCTATTGGCTACTGCCCCGTTTATAGTCCTGACAAACGCGTTTTACATCACCACGATCGGATTTTCCGACAAATTTGTGTGACCATGTGTATGCAAGACTAGTTTGAGCCAACATCCGTCAGAAAAAAATCCATGGATTTTGTTGTCGGAATGTCCGATCAATGTCCGACCGTGTACAGGGCATTAGACTGCAATAAACCATCTAAAAAAGGAAATCAAGAAACACTGGCCCAAATTTTTGGTAGAAAAAACCCTCTGGAGTATATTACCAGATAAACCCAAATTCATATACAGAACAAACACAGAATATATGACCACATTGTGAGGACCGGTACAGATCCAACAAGTGAAAGTGCGGTCATGTCATTCCATGGAATATCCCTGTGGGAGGCGCTATGGCTGTACCGGTGGGAAGAATATTGTAAAAAAAGAAGAAAGTCTTTCCAATCCAGAGTGACCAGGAGAGAATATTTTATTAGGGATTGGATTCCATGTCATATGGAAGGAGGGGTGTACTTAACCCCTAAAGGGGAGCAGTGAGACCTAATTTTCCATATAGATCAATATCTCCAGGTGAGAGAATAAGGCGACGGATCAGGTGGGATCCACATTTTTGGATTTAGTCACTGGGATTGCAATAAACATGTTGGACTTTTATTTCAATTTCATTGATTAATTTCACAAAAAAAAAAAAAAAAATTATATATATAAAAAAAATGTTATTACACATATACACACACAAAATAAATATATATATATATATATATATATATATATATATATATATATATATATATATATATAATAGCTTCTTTTGAAAATGTGACACTAATGGACAAACACAGGAGTTTTTCCATGTACTTTGTTCGCATTTTTTATTTATATTGTACATATAGCGATCTTGTAAAAAAAAAAAAAAAAAAAAAAATTTCCATCTCGCAGGTTTTTTTTTTTTTTTTTTTAAATATGTGATACGTTTTTACATTTACTACTAAAAAAGACCGATGAAGCCAGAAACTACTAAATTCAGAGACCAGACACCAAGACATAATTTTGTATCCATTTCTAAAGAATCACCCATTTGTATATTGACCCAAAACATCAGTTTATACTTGCGGTTTAGAGGGGGGGGGGGGGGGCAGTAAAATCAAGCAGCTAAGCCGCATTATTTCTAAACGTAAGCTACAAAGGCACTGGGAAAGGATTGCACACTTGTAACAGCTGCAATGCTTTGCGGTGCAGGAAGAATACCCCCATGTTGTATTTGGAGGTCAGTACTTCCCACTAAATAGTCAAGTGAATGAGAAAGCTGGTAAGAGGTCTCCTCAACTCCCTCTGAAAAGTGATCTGATAGGGATTGCTCTTCAAAGGGTTAATGCAAGTGTAAATGAGCCCAGTGAGTGGAAGGCATTGCTACCCTTTACTTCCAAGATACAAGAGATGGCAGAAGAAGATCAAACATCTCGCTCCCCAACCAAGATGTCTCTTTATATCTGTAAAATCCTCCAGAGATCTGCACAGCCCACACAGCTCTGGTAGCACACTGCGGGGGAGGGGATTTATTTAGGGAATTGGACTGTTGACTTTACAAGGTAAGTTGCATTGTGAATGAGGTGATCCTGTGCAGATTTTCATCATCCAATCATGTGCAAGCAAAACTATTTTTGTTTTTATTTCCTCGCACATTGTTGAGCTTTCTTTGCAAAGTGAAATTTCTCCACAATCACCAATCTCCGGGGAAAATTCCCATCCAAATTGCAAAGTGACCACCCTACATGTCATTAGTAAATCCCCCCCACCCCCCGTCTGTTCCATTCTCCATCCCGGAACATTCTTCTCCATATAATCCAATGTTTGTATCAGCGGCTCTATAAGGACTCATTGACATGGAGATGTAAAGCTCTGCAGTATAGGAGGTCTGCAGTATAGGAGGTCTGCAGTATAGGAGGTCTGCATGAGTCAAAACTAGAGTTGCCACCGCATCCCTTTAAACCAGAAGACATATGAATTACACAGGTTCTGAGACTAATTTAATGCAGATAAGGCAGCAAGTGAATTTAATTACCACCTTAATCAGCCACAGAACCTGTGTAATAGGTGTTCTGTTTTAAAGGGATGAGGTGGCAACCCTAATCTAAGCCCAGTCCTATAGTAATCAATGGGGCCATACACAGCTGTGTCTACAAGCAGAAATCTGCCCCCCATTTAGCTGGGTACATAGGTGGGACATCACTACCCCCAGATCTGTACATTTAATTCTTAGAAATGCAGCACAAGCCATTGGAAGAATTGTACGGGTCACAATGTCAGGACTACAATTCGGGATTTTATATCCCATCTTCTACTAGTCCGGCCAGCAAGAGCCGGCATTCCGGGACCAAAACATGCTGACGTCCCTCTGAATGGAGCCGCAAATCACAACCAACTTTCTACATCTTCTCTTATTGCTAGAAGATCAGAAGAGACAACTAAGTCCTATTTATGAATGATTTCCCTGGACTGAGCTCTGTCTCTGATATAGAAATCTCCCTGTACTGATATACAAGTTGGTTCTCTCCCTATACTGAGACAAAGGTCATCTCTGTGCTGATATATCAATCAAGACTTTCCCTACATGAAGCTTCAATGCTCTCCCCACAGCACACCTCCCTCTACCAACACACAAATGGCTGACTGTTCCTCCTCTCCACCCAGATATAGTCAGCACTGACCCCGCCCCCTCATCACATGACCAATACCAACCAATGAATGTGAAGGTGCCAAAAATCTTTGCCACTCCCTAATCACATGACCTTTCTCATACTATTCATACTAATCTATAGCTCCTCCCTTTCACCAATTAACCCTTTTATGTCATTCTCTCTCTTGGCTGATTTACCGTATATACTCGAGTGTAAGTTGTTCCGAGTATAAGTCGAGGCCCTAATTTACCACAAAAAAAATGGGAAAAACTTATTGACCCGAGTATAAGACGAGGGTGAGAAATGCACAGCTACTGTAAGTGGAAAAGAGGGTCAACAATGCCAACTTGCAGCATCACTGTTCCCATTTGCATGCCTCACTGTGCCCATTTGCAGCCATAGGTCCCCTGAACTTCAAACTCGGTAGTTAAGGGTTCCTAGATGCCCCCTAGCTGCAGCCAAAATTTGGGGTCTCTGAACCCAAAGGGTCCCGAAATGACATTGCTGCAGATGGACACAGTTGACTAAATGTGGGGCCCCATATCTCGGGGCCACTAAGTGCTAAGAACCCCAAATTAGGTATGCAAACCCAGTGGAACTAGCACCATAACATTTCCAAAGCTGGGGTTTCTAGCACCAAGTGGCTCCGAGATACAGGGCCCCAAAAATCAGTTCAGAAAATGTCAAGCACTTTTTTGCAGCAGAGAATGACATTTTCCGAACCAGTTTTGGGGCCCCGTATCTCAGGGCCACTTAGTGCTAGGAAACCCAGCTTTGGAAATGTTATGGTACCAGTTCCACTGGGTTTGCACACCAAATTTGGAGTTCCTAGCACCAAGTGGCCCTGAGATATGGGGCCCCAAAGTCGGTTCAGAAAATGTCAAGCTCTTTTCTGCAGCAGAGAATGACATTTTCCGAACCGATTTTGGGGCCCCGTATCTCGGGGCCACTTAGAGCTAGGAACTTCATCTTTGGATATGTTATGGTACCAGTTCCACTGGGTTTGCACACCACATTTGGGGTTCCTAGCACTAAGTGGCCCTGAGATACGGGGCCCCAAATTCGGTTTGGAAAATGAAATTTTTTGCTGCAGAAAAGTGCTTGACTCGAGTATAAGTCGAGGGAGGCACTTTAAGCACAAAAAAATGTGCTGAAAAATTCGACTTATACTCGAGTATATATGGTATACAATTTTGATCTAAGAAACCCCCCCCCCCCCCCATATACACGGCCCCAGTCAGAGTACTGTGAATGAAGAGACAGGTATGGAAAGCCTTTCCAGATGACAGCTTATAGTCCCCAATGTAATATGAGGGGGGCGCTGGTGAGCATCCTTGTAGTTCATTGATTCTTCCTGGAATGAAATAATTGCCTGTATTGGAGGTACGGGGGAGACATTTACACTGACAGTCTGCAGGAGCCCGACATTGTACTAGAGATCTGATGATCCTAACTGTAATGTTTTATCGATTCCTAAGAAAAAAATAGTAAATACACTTTTACCAGCAAAAAAAAATGTGCATTTATTTTTATTTTTTTTTTAAAGGGGAACTTATCCTTTAATCATTATGTGAATATCCCAGCCAGTATCTTAGAAGGTTGTTCTGTTATTACATTACTTCTGTGCAACATTTTGTGTGCCAATTCAGAACCCAAATTCATGTTCTTCTGGTGAGCAAAACTTCCCGCTGATCACTTTTTATTTTCAACCAATTCATGAGAATCATGGACAACTTTCCACAAGAAACATGCCGCTTTCCACCATTACTTCCAGTATGATCGGGGTAATGGGTTGTAGATCGGGGTAATGGGTTGCAGATCGGGACAAATACAAGAAGACGGAAAATCTAGAAGTTTAGAGTAAGTTGGCTGGTTGGTCTCCTGGATTATCCTCGGTGTTCTATTCTGTGATCCTGTGTGGGGGAAGGGTCTTATGTCACACCAGGTACGGGTGGGGTGATCCACATTCATTAATCAGATAGACCTTCCTCAGGTGTGTCTCCACCTCTGGTGATCTTCTACATCTCAGAGAAATAAAACATGGAGAGGAATTTATACCGTAGCATTTTAGTGAGAGGGACAGAAGAGTTTTCAGAAACTATATATATATATATATATATATATTTTTTTTTTTTCTCGATCACAGGATCAGGTCTTTATTTTATAGATCATACTGTAATTGTTGTTTATTTTCATGTTGACAAGTTCTCCCCACATAGGTCAGTCCCATGTAACATTTAGTCTCCTCCATGCACACTAGCGATTTTTTTAAGCTCTTAAAAGCTGTTATTAGCATTTTATTTTTTTGCTCATAGAAGCTAAATAGTGTTATCCTATGTGTGCATGCACACTACTTTAGGCTATTCACATTTTTTTGAGCTTTAGCATCTAGGAGTAGAAAAAAAAAATAGTTTTTGTAGAGTTTCCTGAACCTTTTTTTTTTCCCTGCAGAAACACTTCTAAATGCTACGAAGGCTCCATCATGCACATTGGGCCTAAGGCTCTGTTTCCATTACTGCGAGTTGTTGACACATGTGAAGTCGCATGACCAGTCAAAATCCATGTATTTCAATGGTCCCTGTTCTAATTGGTGCGACTCCAAAAAAGGTTTTTGTACTACTTTGTTCCGACTTCAGTGTGGCTTGTTCTTCCATGGAAGAAAATATTACAGCGCACACATGCAAAAAAGACATTTACCTCCAGCAAGGCTAGTTTAAAACACCTAAACATTTTCAAAAAATATGGGGATTTGGTCACGCCATATTGCTATATGGTGCTAAGCCCACTTACAGCGACAAAGTAGTGTAGGACCCACTGATTATGGGGTACTTTGTCGCTGTAAGTGGGCTTAGCACCATATAGCAATATGGCGTGACCAAATCCCCATATTTTTTGAAAATGTTTAGGTGTTTTAAACTAGCCTTGCTGGAGGTAAATGTCTTTTTTGCATGTGTGCGCTGTAATATGTTTCTTCTATTGTATGGTCTTATGGCTGCACCAGCTTTAATGCATCTTTTAGGGTGTGCCCCCCCCCCAAATATCTTGTTTGTTCTTCCATGGTTCTCACCAGTTACATGATAATCGCATCAAAAATCACATTGCAAAGTCTCACTGTAAATCACGCGACTTTGGGGCCGCAAAAGTGGAAGCCGAGCCTAAAAAAGAAAAAAAAAAGTCTCATCTTGGGAGTAAAAGACGCTCATAAAGAGCATTTTTTGTACAAAGTTTAGAAGAGTTCTACATTTTTTTCTGCCACTAAGCTCCAATCAGAAACGCGAACCAGAAGACTGTGGGACATTAAAAAAAGCCCTGCAAGCAGCATCTTTGCAACGCTTTAGGAGCTCTGTATACACCACTCCTAATGAGCCCCTGGCCATTGAAAACAATGAGCAGTGGAGCTTTGCGGGCACTTTTAACCCTTTATTCGGCTGCTAGCATGGTTAAAAGGGCCTGGCTAGCGGTCAAAAAGTGCCTCTAAAATGACGGTAAGGCTCCATTCACACTAGTGCGTTTTTTGATGCATTTTGCAGAAATGCATGGGAATTTTTTACATGGGTTCCCATGGAACATGTTCACATCAATGCCTTTTTGTACCTCTGCGTTTTTGGAAAGGGTCAGGGACTTTTTTTCATGCAAAATGCAGCGTTTTGCATGTAATAGAATTCAATGGACCAGCATCAAAAACGCAAGTGCAGCGTTTTTGATGCGTTTTGGGCTGTAAAAACTGTAAAAAAAAAAAAAAGAAAAAGAAAAACGCCACAAAAACGCTGTAAAAACACTGCAAAAACGTGGCAAGCATCACAAAAAAAACTCCAAAGACGCTCAAAAGCAACATGCATAGATGTGAATCGAGCCTAAAGTGGTGCTTTACCGCCGACGCCTCAGTGTGAAAGTGCCCGAAGGGTTTTTCTTTCCTGCTTCTAAACATTGAACTCAAAATATGTCTAAACGTCCCAATGTGCATAAACACCTAGGATAACATTGAGCTGCTTATTTTTATGTGCATTTTGGTGCTTTTTTAACATGTATTTTGGCTAATTTTTTTAACCTGTGTTTTGGTGTGCATTCCGGAAACACATGCAAAATGCACGATATGCTTGCAGTGTTTTTATTTGTTAATGGCACCCCAAAAGTGTCCAGCAAATGTGCTGTTTGCCAAAATACACATAAAATGAAAATCAAAATGCACGTAAAAAAAAAAAAGTGTCCAACTACACGCTAAAAGAAGCACCAAAACGTGCGTTACAAACCACACCCAAACGTGCGTTACAAACCACACCCAAACGTGCGTTACAAACCACACCCAAATGCGTGTTAAAATAACCTGGGCCAAAATGTGTGCTAAAGGGCGTATTTAAAAAAAAGTGCCAAAATGCACAATATGAAAAAAAAACCACAGCCAGATGCGCGGTAAAAGAAAAAACGGCAAAATGTGTGTAAATAAGGCTAAAATGATCCAAAAAAAAAAAAAAAAGGGCCAAAATAGACATTCAGCCCGGGTTCACACCTATGCGAATTAGATGTGCGTTTCCCCGCATCTAATTCGCATAGTAGGAGAATGTGTCTCCCTATGGAGCCGGTTCACATATCTCCGGGGCGGCTGCGGAGCGCACTGCACAGAAACGCCGTGCGTCTTTGGCTCCGTTTCAGGGCCGAATTCAGGCATAGAATCGGCCCCGATTCATCCCTGAAACGGGGAACAGGGACGCACACAGCGCTGCTGTGCAATCCGCAGCACGTTATAGTGTGAACCCGGGCTTAAAGAATGTGCCAAAATGTGTGTAAAAAAACTGAGTTAAAAAACAAAACAAAAACAAAACACAAAATAAACAAAAAAAAAATATAACAAAAAAAAAACAAAAACAAAGAAAAGAGTGCCAGTGCTGATTATTTTCATGTAATTACACGGCTCTTATAACTTTGGTGTCACTTTTAATCCTCAGCTGCTCTGTAATCACACAGGTGTATCCGGAGATCACAGCCCCTCCCCCCTTCTACTCCGATCTCAGAGGAAAAACTTCTCCTCTTCTCCTTCTGAGAACAAATCTTCTCCACTTCATAAACCGGGGACAGAGGAGAAGATTTATCTCTGAGAACTGAAATGAGATAAATGATCTCTGTATGATAAACGTGTAATATTATCTATCCTGACTGTTTATCAAACACAGATAATCCTCGGGATCCCGGCTGATCTCTGGGGTGTTCTGGTTTATATAGCTGAGATAAGGAGCGGAGAACACGTTCTTCTCATCACATTCGTTCTGTCACAATCGTCCACATTATAAAAGTGAGATCTGAAGATATCACAGATATTACACTGAAATATCTCCCTTCCAGATTCACCAATTCAGAGGAGGAGAACCTGGGAGAGAAGCCGCTGTGATTAGAGGAAGAAGGCTTCTTTCTTCATAATATCAACACCACTGCGTTAAAAATGAATATTAACAACATATAAATATATATGTAGGTGAAGGTGTGTATATATATATATATATATATATATATATATATATATATATACACACACATACGTACACACACACACACAGTATATACACACAGTTCTCACATGTCTGAAAACACGTAATTACATGTTCTTCTAACCACTTAAGGACGGAGCCTCTTTTTGAGATTTGTTGTTTACAAGTTAAAAACTGTTTTTTTTTTTTGGCAGAAAACCCCCAAACATTATACATTTTTTTTTCCTAACACCCTAGAGAATAAAATGGCGGTCGTTGCAAAAATTTCTGTCACACCGTATTTGCGCAGCGGTCTTACAAGCGCACTTTTTTTTTGGAAAAAAATACACTTTTTGGAATTATAAAACAAAAGGACAACAGTAAAGTTAGCCCACTTTGTTTTTGTTTTTTTATATTGTAAAAGATAACGTTACGCCAAGTAAATTGATACCCAACATGTCACGCTTCAAATTTGCGCCCGCTCGTGGAATGGACGACAAACTTTTACCCTTAAAATTCTCCATAGGTGACGTTTAAAAAAATTCTACAGGTTGCATGTTTTGAGTTACAGAGGAGGTCTAGGGCTAGAATTATTGCTCTCGCTCTACCGATCGCGGCGATACCTCATATGTGTGGTTTGAACACCGTTTTCATATGCGGGCGCTACTCACGTATGTGTTCGCTTCTGTGCAAGCGCTCACAGGGATGGGACGCATTTAATTTTTTTTTCTTATTTATTTTACCTTTTATTTTTACACTGTTTAAAAAAAAAAAAAAGTGTCACTTTTATTTCTATCACAAGGAATGTATACATCTCTTGTAATAAAAAAAAAGCATGACAGGACCTCTTAAATATGAGATCTCAAAAAGACTTCAGATCTCATATTTACACTAAAATGTAATAAAATGCTGATAAAAGTGATCTTGCAGCGAATTCACGCCGCAGAGACCACTTATATCTTGAACCGGACCGCCGGCTGAACACAAAGATACCAGGGTTATGTAGCTAGCTGCTGCCATAACGATATTCCCCTTCAGTTAGGACGTATATCGGCGCACGGCGGTCCCTAAGTGGTTAAACTTTAGTTTCACTTTTTGAACTCGGCTGCACCGTAATCTCACAATATCTCACGAGATTCCAGGCGGCCCGCCCACTTTTACACCGATCTCCGCCGTTCTCAGAGGAAACACTTCTCCTCTGTTCTCCGCTTCATAAACCGGCTGCAGGGGAGATCATTTTCCTCTGAGAAAAAACCTCTCAGTTTAACCTCTTCCCGACCGCCTGACACAGATATACATCGGCAGAAGGGCACATACAGGCAGATTAACGTACCTGTGCGTTTCCCTTTAAGAGGCAGCTTGCGGGCACGCGCGCGCCCGCCGGGAGCTCCATAATCGCGGGTCCCGTGGACTCGATGTCCGCAGGGATACCCGCAATAGTCTCACGGAGAGGAAGAATGGGGAAATGCTGATGTAAACAAGCATCTCCCCGTTCTGCCTAGTGACACTGATCACAGCTCCCTGTAATCAGGAGCGGTGATCAGTGATGTGTCACACATAGCCCCTCCCCCCTACAGTTAGAATCACCCCCTAGGACACACTTAACCCCTACAGCGCCACCTAGTGTTAACCCCTTCACTGCCAGTCACATTTACACAGTAATCAATGCATTTTTAATTGCACTGATCGCTGTATAAATATAAGAATGGTCCCAAAATCACGCCAAAAGTGTCCGATGTGTCCGCCATAATGTCGCAGTCACGATTTTAAAAAAAATCGCAGATGACCGCCATTACTAGTAAAAAAAAAAATTATCAACGAAAATGCCATAAAACTATCCCTTGTTTTGTAGACGCTATAACTTTTGCGCAAACCAAATGCTTATTGCGATTTTTTTTTTACCAAAAATATGTAGAAGAATACGTATCGGCCTAAACTGAGGAAAACAAATGTTTTTTTTTTTTATATATTTTTGGGGGATATTTATTATAGCAAAAAGTAAAAAATATTCAGTTTTTTCAAAATTGTTGCTACTTCTCTGTTTATAGCGCAAAAAATAAAAACCGCAGAGGTGATCAAATACCACCAAAAGAAAGCTCTATTTGTGGGGAAAAAAAAGGACATCAATTTTAATTGGGTGCAACATCACACGACCGCGGAATTGTCAGTTAAAGCGACGCAGTGCCAAATCGCAAAAAGTGCTCTGGTTAGGAAGGGCTGAAGTGGTAAATAAACCTACACCTCGGGTGTACTTTTATCAAACAGAGATAATTTTTCCCTGAGAACTGAAATGAGATAAATCTTCTCCTCTGTCCCCGGTTTATGAAGAGGAGAAGATTTGTTCTCAGAAGGAGAAGAGGAGAAGTTTTTCCTCTGAGATCGGAGTAGAAGGGGGAGGGGCGGCCTGTGATCTCCGGATACACCTGTGTGATTACAGAGCAGCTGAGGATTAAAAGTGACTCCAAAGTTATAAAGAGCCGTGTAATTACATGAAAATAATCAGCACTGGCGCTTTTTTTTTTTTAACTCACATTCTTTAAATGTGTGTTTTGGCCCTTTTTTTATTGTTTATTTCTGCTTTATTTACACACATTTTGCCCTTTTTTTAACACACACCTGGCTGTGAGGGGTTTTTTTTTATTGTGCATTTTGGCACTTTTTTAAACACACATTTTTGGCCCGGTTATTTAAACACTCATTTTGTTGTGGTTTGTAACGCACATTTTGTTGTGGTTTGTAACGCACATTTTGTTGTGGTTTGTAACGCACATTTTGTTGTGGTTTGTAACACACATTTTGGCACTTCTTTTAGCGTGTAGTTTGAGGCTGGGTTCACATAGGAGCTCACAGCAGGAGTCCCGTCCGTCCTCGTTCAAAGTTTCAGCCCAAATTTTTGGCTGATTTCAGACCTGAAAACGGACCAAAAGACGCACAGATCACACCAGAGCCGCCACGGAGATGTGTGAACTGGCTACATAGAGAGCCGGTCAAAATCTCCTGCTATGTGAATTGGATGCGGGGGAAACCTGCATCCACATCGCACTGGTGTGAACCCAGCCTCACAGCCTTTTTTTTAACGTGCATTTTGATTTGCTTTTTAATGCGTATTTTGGTAAACCGCACATTTGCTAGACACTTTTGGGGTGCCATTAACAATTAATGGCACCGCAAGCATATTATGCATTTTTCATGTGTTTCTGTAATGCACACAAAAACGCAGGTAAAAAAAAAAATTAGCCCCTCTCCCGCCATCGATAAAAGTGATCTTGCGGTGAATCCACTGCAGAGACCACTATTATCAGAAAGCGGACCGCCAGCCAAAGAAGAACATACCGGGGTTATGGTAGCTAGCTGCTGCCATAACAATGATATTTCTCCTCAAAGTTAGGACCTATATCGGCGTACGGCGGTCCGTAAGTGGTTAAAAAAACTAGCCAAAATGTGTGTTGAAAAAAAGCAGCAAAGTGTGCAGTAAAAACCATAGCAAAATGCAGACAAAAAAAAAGCCCAAAAAGCCAAACTGAACATTTTTGGGGGGCATGGATCGTTGTGCATTTTGGAACGTTGGTAGAGTATTTGTCGAATGACAAAATGTGTGGCAAAATGCATGTCTGCTAACTGCATTTGGGGTGCCATTAACAATGATGGCACCCAAAAACGTATTTTAACAGAATTTTACAGCAATTTGGATTTGTGGCAAGAATTGCGCAATTCTGCCAACAACTCTGCATTGCTCAGATGTGAATGGGTCCTAAAAGAAAATACATTATAACTATATATATATATATATATATATATATATATATATATATATATATATATATAAACATATAGAGTTATTATTTATATCAATCTTTAAGTTTGCTATTGCTGATATTAGGAAAAAAGAAGCCTCCTTCCTCACATCACAGCAGCTTCTCACCCATATTGTCCGCCTCTGAGCTGGAGAATTTGGGACGGAGATATTTTACAGAGACGGCCAGGGAGATCTTTACATCTCACCTTCATAAACTGGTCATCTATGTAAAAGTGAATGACAGAAGGGTGTCCTGTGATGAGAAGAACATGTTCTCCACTCCTCATCTCACCTTCACAAACTGGTCATCTGTATAAAAGTGAATGACAGAAGGGTGTGTCCTGTGATGAGAAGAACATGTTCTCCACTCCTCATCTCACCTTCATAAACTGGTCATCTGTATAAAAGTGAATGACAGAAGGGTGTCCTGTGATGAGAAGAACATGTTCTCCACTCCTCATCTCACCTTCATAAACTGGTCATCTGTATAAAAGTGAATGACAGAAGGGTGTCCTGTGATGAGAAGAACATGTTCTCCACTCCTCATCTCACCTTCATAAACTGGTCATCTGTATAAAAGTGAATGACAGAAGGGTGTCCTGTGATGAGAAGAACATGTTCTCCACTCCTCATCTCACCTTCATAAACTGGTCATCTGTATAAAAGTGAATGACAGAAGGGTGTCCTGTGATGAGAAGAACATGTTCTCCACTCCTCATCTCACCTTCACAAACTGGTCATCTGTATAAAAGTGAATGACAGAAGGGTGTGTCCTGTGATGAGAAGAACATGTTCTTCACTCCTTATCTCACCTTCATAAACTGGTCATCTGTGTAAAAGTGAATGACAGAAGGGTGTCCTGTGATGAGAAGAACATGTTCTCCACTCCTCATCTCACCTTCATAAACTGGTCATCTGTATAAAAGTGAATGACAGAAGGGTGTCCTGTGATGAGAAGAACATGTTCTCCACTCCTCATCTCACCTTCATAAACTGGTCATCTGTATAAAAGTGAATGACAGAAGGGTGTCCTGTGATGAGAAGAACATGTTCTCCACTCCTCATCTCACCTTCATAAACTGACACACCTGAGAGATCAGAGTGATCATCAGGATCTCCGCTCTTCTCTGTTTGATAAATGTACACCTTGGTGTAATAAATGAGGACAAGATTATATTTCTCTTTATTTTGTGTTTAATTGGATAGAACTTTATTTATTGACCTTGGTTGTTGGCAAGTTTTTTTTTCTGTTTTAGTAAAACTAATAAAAATGGGAAAAGTCTGAAAGATGCGTATACATGATACAGGAGGCAACTGAGGGAGTTGTGAAGTGACCAGGCAGAAAGCTCTCCAGCACCGTATGTGCATGCTTAGAACCTTGAATTTGTATGTGCCACCATAGAAATATCAGAAGAAGTCATCATATGAAAGTGGGGATAAAGGTCTAAAGAATGCAGGTGTTCTAAAACATTTAATTTCACATCCCAAAGCTCCTGGGAATCATCGGAGGAGGAGGATATGGAATCTGAACCTTTGGCCAGGAGCAAGCACAAACCCCTCCACCAACTGCTCTTCAAGCTCTTTACCTGTCCCCAAAAGCGGGAGAAATCATTACTCCAGTAGCAACCCTGCAAGTGCAACATAGGAGAGTGGAAGCAAGGGCAGGTCCCAGGCACAGAGATAAGAAAAAATAATAGACCTAATGTTAGATTTCAGGCGAAAAACTGACGATAATAAGGCACCCTTTTCATTTCTTTTTTTAAAAACAATAGTTTTTTCATGAGCAGTGATTTTAATGATGCCTAAAGTGCAACAATAAAACAAATTACTTTAAATATAGTGCCTGGGGGGTGCCCTTAGTCTGTCTGTAAAGTGGTGCATCTGTACTGTGTATAGAACCTGATACAGCAAAAATTACATTTCTAATGAGTCAATTCCCATTTAAAATGACTCATGGTTGCAATTGCCGCCACCCGGTGGTGTTGAGTCCCCCCAAAATCCCTACTAAGACCCTTATCCGGGCATGTAACCTGGTGGGTCAGAAAGGGTGGGGGGAGCAAGTGCCCCCCCCCCCCCCCGAACCATGCTAGGCCACATACCCTCAACATGGGGTGGTGGGTGCATGATGCTATCAACAAAGTATCATGTTGATAGGGAAAAGAGCCTCATTCCCACAACCCTGGCCTGTGGTTGTGGGAGTCTGCAGATGAGGGGGCTTATTGGAATCTGCAAGCCCCCTTTAACAAGGGGGCCCCCCAGGTCCCGCCTCATGTGAATGAGTATGGGGTACATAGTTCACCTACCAACTCGCCAAAAGTATCATGTTGATAGGAAAAAGGGCCTCATTCCCACAACCCTAGCCTGTGGTTGTGGGAGTCTGCAGATGGGGGGCCCCCAGATCCCGCCTCATGTGAATGAGTATGGGGTACATAGTTCCCCTACCAACTCGCCAAAAGTAGTGTCAAAAAGTAATTCCTTTACTATGTCCCCCGATGTAAATCCATCGTCAATCGCCGCACCCCAAAAATAAAAAAACAACTGCTCCCGTTGTTTATGAAGCCTGGCCACCTTCTGCAGGCTCCGTCGTTTGACAATTATTATATAGATAAGGGGGAGGCCCTTGTCCCCCACCCCAACATGGGGATAACCGGCTTATTCTGAACCCTGATTGGGCAAAGCTTTAGGGTGCAAAATGCACTGTGTAGCACACAACGCCTGGCGTTCAGTGGAGCGAACACCCTGCAAATTCAGGTGTTGGTAGAAAGGGCAGAATAGCCGTAATCATGAGGGGCGTGACCGGATGCAGGTGTGAGCAGTGAGTGAGTGCTCTCTCCCGGCCCTGATGCTGCACCAGTGTTTCTGCCTGAATGGGATTGTCTGTGTGAGAACCCAGTGAGCTCCAGAGTCCTGACTATTGATGCATTGAGGCTTTCCTTGCTGGAATATTGTGGGACGGCAGGCTGACTGACTGGGGAGACAAGCGCCTAGAGAGAAGGATACAAGAAGGCTGAAGGAGACTAGTCGCTTTATCTCCCTGTTGTACGGCTGAGTTAAGCGGAGCTCGGGACCTGTGATGGTGGCGTCGCTGGGTTGCTTAGCAACGCCACGCCGCAGCTGCGGGAGGCTTGTTATGCTGACTAGAAGTAAGTGAGGAGGCCGAGAAGATCAGCTGAGCGGTGCAGAGAGCCAGGAACGAACGCCGACGCCGTTCCCGTGGCTGTGACTGGCTGTGTTTGGCTGACTGGGGATATACTACTGACACTGTGGAAGGCTGGGACAAAAACCCTGTTGAAGTACTGCTGAGGCCCTATAGACCCCCCAAACGCCGATGGAAGAGAGGTAAAGACTTTGAACATATAACCATATATAACAGAGACTGTATAGTAGAGTGGGGAGCTTGGGATTTGCCCTTTGCTATATAAATACCGGTCTGCTAAAGTGAGGAAGGACTGTCTGCTGAATCTGTTAATCTGGTGGGTTACAGGCTGCTAAACTATTTTAGCTGGCTATGACCAAGAGGAAGGGGGAAGAACAGCTACAGCAGCCCCTAGAAAACATGCCTGTTCAAACCACCCGGGCAGCCAAAGAAAAGGAAAAGGGGTCTCAAAACGCATCTGCATTATCAGCTGCTGCGAAGCTGGAAAAATTTGCACACAGTGCTACGCTATCTCCAGCCAAAAATAATCAACTGACCGCGGGAAAATCTTCAGCGGGGGGCCTAGGGGATAGAAGGAGTCTGGGGAAAGGGCCGGATAGCCAGTCAGCCAGCACAAGAGCAACAAACAAAAAAAGTCCGGAGAGGGAGCAGCCCGGAAGAGCAGGGGATAGTAGCCCCACTGTAGATGTAGTTTGTGACCAAGAACCCACCTTAAAAGAGGTATTATGTGCCATAAATGCATGCAGAAGCTCGATAGGCGGGATGTGGGAAGAGCTGAAAGCTTTGAGCGAGGAGTTTGGTAGCATTAAACAAGAACTCCAGAAAACAGTCGAGAGAGTTAAAACGGTGGAAGAAAGGGTTAGCCAAGTAGAAGACATCGTAACCCCAATGCGACTTGAGTTCAAAAAAATGCAAGCACAGTTAGACGCTAACAGCCTTAAAATGGATGAATGGGAGAATAGGTCCCGAAGACAGAACGTAAGAGTGATGGGTCTTCCTGAGAAAAGTGAGGGGTCCTGCCCTGAAGAATTTATGGAAAAGTGGCTTAAAGAGGTGTTCGGGGCTGAGGCGTTTTCACAGTTTTTCTCTATTGAGCGTGCCCACAGAGTGCCGTCTAGACCAGCATACTCAGGAGACCGCCCGAGACCAATGATTTTAAGATTTTTTTGTTATAAAGATAAGCTAAATTTGATGCAAAGGTCTAGAGAGAAAGGAGATATTTTTTTCAATGGTGCTAGAATAGCGATATATCCAGATTATTCCCCAGACTTACAAAGAAGAAGAGCAGGCTTTCTGGATATTAAGCGCACATTACGGAACCATAACATCTCATATGCGTTATTGTATCCAGCACGGCTGCGCATAGAGGCTCTAGGAACTATCCGTTTTTTTGAATCTGTCAAAGGTGCTACGGACTGGTTTGAAGAGAACAAAAGGAACTTATAAAGCTGAAGTCGCATACAGATGACTGATGGTGTTTTGTTGTTTTCCTTTTTTTTTTTTTTTTTGCCGCAGGGCCGGGAGAGGTTGGGTGGATTATGTGTGGGATGAGAGTATGGTTTAGATTGATGATAGGTGTTATTGCAATCTTTGGGTCAGTGGATCCATTGGGGGGGGGGAGGGGGGAGGAGGGGGGAGGATGGTGGGATGAGGGGAATAGAGTGGTCACAAGGAAGGCTCCCAGGGCACGCCGAGTAAGGCAAGGGAGGGGGCAAAAGGGATTATTTAAAGTAGGGGATAACACAGTTGTATTAAATAGATTTGTAATACATAGCACGTGGATAAAAATATTGGTTTATAACTATTTGAATTTTTTGAGATTGAACACAATGAGAAATTTATGTCGGTATGGAAGGGGGGGGGGGTACGGGGGTAATATTCCTCTGGACCCACCTGGTCCCCTTCCCATAATAACAGCACTGAGTGTGGCAAGAAGGGGTATTATTGATTTGAAACAGAAGGTTAATAGGCTAGGGGGAAAAAGGGCACATGTGGTGAACTGGTATGACCAGTCTAGATGTTGGAGACTTCTTCCTTGTAATTCTTTTCAAAAAAGCGCCAGGTTAAAACAGCATAACTGTATGCCTTTGAAGTATCGATCTATCAGCAGAAGGATGGACCTATCCCAGTACCTGCATAACTGGCATAGCTCTTTATTGAAGTACAATTTGAATGAAACCTAGATCATTTGGAATTAGTTCTTGGAACATTAGAGGTATGAGTGACCCTAGGAAAAAAGCCACTGTGTTCCAGGAGCTAGAATCATGTGCTACTGAGGTGATGTGCCTGCAGGAGACCCACCTGACTGACGAGACTAAGTTATTAATTAGAAGTAAAAAATTTCAATTACAATATCACTCTGTGTACTCCTCTTATTCAAGGGGAGTGAGTATTTTGATTAGGAAGGGTCTGGTGTTCTCCTGCAGGGATATCAGTATTGATAAATTAGGATGTTTTATTTTTTTGTATTGTTTGATTGAGGGAAGGCCTTTTGTTATAGTAAATGTGTACATCCCCCCACCTTTTAAAATGGAGGTTCTGCTTTTGCTATTAGGGTTCCTGGAGGATAAGAGAGAGGTCCCAGTGGTGATAGTTGGGGATTTCAACACAGTTCTTGATAGTAGGATCGACAGATTTCCGCCAGGGGTTAGTCGAAATAGAGGATCAGAGGGAAGGCTGGCACAGTTCCTTGAGGAGGTGGGGTGGTGTGATATTTGGAGGGCTCGTAATCCCACCAGTCAGCAATATTCTTGCTTCTCAGGATCCTACCAAACGCTTTCCCGTATTGATATGGCCATAGGTAATAATGAAATCCAACCCCTAATTCAAACGATCGAATACCGCCCAAGGGGAGTGTCCGATCATTCGCCACTGATATTGACAATAACCATGCGGGATAACGGGGGCCCGAGAATGTGGTCACTAAATCCAACATGGTTGGGACTGATAGGGAACAGGGACGAAATTAATGCAAGGCTGAAAGAATTTATTGACTTTAATACAGGTACTGCATCGGGGGGTGTGATGTGGGACTCTCTGAAAGCGTTTCTCAGAGGGCTGTTGATTCAACAGATTTCCAAGTTAAAGAAGCAAACAAGGGCAAGGGAAGAGAGTATTAGGGAAGAGGTTCGGGAATCAGAAAGAAAATATGTACTAGATCCAACTATGGAAAATCGAAACCAATGGGTACTGAAGCAGCAAGAATATAAAAATGAAGAATTTAAAAGAGCAGAGAATAGGAAGATTTTCCAGAGGCAAAGGAGTTTTGACGAGGGGGAAAGAGTTGGTCGGACGCTGGCTATGTTGGCCAAAACCAACTCTCCCTCTTCAACAATTCCTATGATCAAAACAAAGAAAGGGGACATCTCATCAGACCCGGGGATAATTTCTGATACATTTGTAGAGTTCTATAGGGATCTATATAAGAAACGCCACTCTCCTGTACAAGAAGAGATGGAGGAATTCTTGGGAGGAACTGTGTTGCCGGTGCTCTCGGACACAGACATGAATAGTCTGGAAGCCCCAATAACACTGGAAGAAATAGAGCAAGCAATAAAGAATATGCAGAGCCAAAAGTCCCCGGGCCCTGATGGATTACCAGTTGAGGTGTATAAACAATTTGGGGAGGTTTTGTCCCCAGAACTTCTGAAGGTATTTAACTGGTCAGCTGAAGCTGAGACTTTACCATTATCAATGTATGAGGCTATTATAGTACTGATCCAGAAGGAGGGGAAAAACCGGCTGGATACATCATCATATAGACCAATCTCGTTGTTGGGCACGGATGCCAAGATCCTGGCAAAGGTCTTGGCCACCAGGCTCAATAAATGTATACCTGGTCTGGTACACCCGGACCAGTCTGGGTTTATTCAGAATAGGTCTACTAGTAAAAATATAAGAAGAACCTTTCTGAACGTCCAGACGCCGGTAAAAATCGCAGGCTCCAGAGTTGTCTTGTCCCTGGATATCGCCAGGGCATTCGACTCTCTGGAGTGGGATTATTTATGGTGGGCGCTGGGAAAATTTGGGTTTGGTCCCCGGTTTATAAAGTGGCTTAAGATAATATATCATCACCCCAATGCCAGATTAAAAATAAATAATTCATACTCAGAGCGGATTTCCCTTGAGAGGGGGACTAGACAGGGGTGTCCTTTGTCGCCTCTGTTGTTCGCCCTGGCAATGGAACCGTTCGCAGA
Source organism: Lithobates clamitans (assembly GCA_037952925.1). Classification (NCBI taxonomy): domain Eukaryota; kingdom Metazoa; phylum Chordata; class Amphibia; order Anura; family Ranidae; genus Lithobates; species Lithobates clamitans. The sequence continues at coordinate 367,988 of JBBGZY010001272.1, read as the reverse complement.
GGTAATAAGAAAGTCCCCAGGCCTACAGGGTTATAAAAGAGATGACGGTGAGGAAAGAATTGCACTCTATGCCGATGATGTGCTACTGTTCTTGGGGGATATGGGGCCGTCATTAGTTAGGGCGATGCAGTTGGTGGAGGGGTTTGGAACGATCTCAGGACTATCAGTCAACTGGGAGAAATCCACAATTCTCCCACTTGACTCGACTACGGGTTCCTTTCCGCAGAAAATACCTCATCTTAGAGTGGTGGAGAACTTTAAATATCTGGGTATAGTAATAACTAATACCCCAACGCAGTATATTAGAGACAACTTAGTGCCGTTGCTAGAAAAGTTTAAAAGGAAAAAGGAGATCTGGTGTCGACTCCCTCTATCTATGGCAGGGCGCGTAAATTTGATCAAGATGATCTGGATGCCACAATTAATGTATATATTACACAATTCACCAGTTTGGATTGGGAGGGAATGGTTTATAAAAATAAACTCCCTCTTTCGTGAGTTGATCTGGAAGAAGGGCCAGGCCAGGATTAGTCTCCAGACGCTGCAGCGCCCTAATAGGGAGGGGGGACTGGCGGTGCCCCACCCATATAGATATTTTCTGGCGGCCCAGATGCAACATCTGGGGGGAAGTGAGTGTGGGGGAGAGCTGAACACATGTGCGAAAATCATGCTGTCAGGGAATCCGCATAACTCCCTGTCGGGGGCACTGGAAGCCGGGACACTGGGAAATGTACTCCCAACACACAAGCTGGTTACAAAAGTATGGCGGTCAGTGAAGATAGAAATGGGCTATGGGGGGCCCACGGAATTCTCACCTATTTGGCAGAATAGGCAGTTACAAGAACTGAACTCTATAGAAGTAAATAGGATCTGGGAAAGGGCGGGCATAAATAGATTGAAGCAAATATTTGATGGCAACTCATTAAAATCTTTTACAGACCTAAGGCAGGAGTTCGGAATTCCCAAAGAAACATTTTATTTTTACCTCCAGGTTAGACACGCGCTAGAGAAGCAATTCAGGACTGCGGTACTGGAATGGTGTAGTGCACCTATGCTTAGTAGGGTGGTGAGGGCACCCGGCCTTAAAGGGCTGATATCAGGGACATACGCCCAGTTAACGGAAAGGGCAACTAGTCTGACCCCACTCTTGCGGGCAAGGGAGGGGTGGGAGGCCGATGTGGGGGAATTGAGTAATGACCAGTGGGAGAAAGTACTAGAGCTCGGCCCACTGGTATCTCTCTCCCCGTCGCAACGGGCATCGCACCTTCTATTGACACACAGAGCCTATTATACCCCCAAGAAACTGTATAGATTTGGAAAAAGACCAGATGACAAGTGCCCTAGATGCCTGGAGACAGGCGACCTTGTACACATGATGTGGAGGTGTCCGAAATTAGTAAGGTATTGGACTGAGATCCTAAGTATTATAGAAGCTAGGCTTGGGAAAAGAGTGGAATACGAGGCCAAGGCGTGTGTACTGGGGCTATTTAGTAAGAACATGGGGGAGGATCACATAGGTATAGCAATAGTGCGGGGGCTATACCAGGCGAGGAAGTTGATTGCGAAGGCATGGTTATCAGCAACGCCCCCTACTTCGGAAGAATGGGTTAACACAATGAACGCGCTGGTCAGAACAGAGAGGACTATATACGGTAGAAGGGGGAATTATAAGAAATTTTCAAAGATCTGGGGTTTGTGGTGCCAGGGTAGAATTATATAATACTCTAGTGCTGGTAGGATCCAAGGGAAACGGTATTTAGGAGTATGTACATGGTCGGTAATAAGGAGTGTTAAAGTTAAGAGATTTTTATATTCTTGGAAAGCAACTGTGGGGGTGGGGGGAGGGATTGGTTAAAAGAGGGTAGAGTAAGGGGTTGATATTTTCACTCGTTTTCTTACTTAACTCGATTTGGGACAATATATGTATCAATGAATTGTCCTTGATTGTCTGATTTTATAATGAAAATTGTATAACTTGAAAATTAATAAAAATGACTTGAATGAGAAAAAAAAAAAAAAAAAAAAAAAAAAAAAAAAAAAAAAGAAAGGGCAGAATAGCCAATGTTCGGCCCAAACTCATGGTTGGGCTGAACCATTTGCCCAACAATAGTGATTATCAAGTGTAGATACTTTACTCCTGATGAACTCAACAAATACATCAAAATAGTTCCCTACAAATGGTCAGACAAGACAGATGCTCCACAGCAAGTCAATCTGAAGTTTGCAATATGGAAAAGAGAATGTTCATGAAAATTGTTCACTGCTGCCATTCTTGCCCCTCCTAATTAGAACAAAAATACCAGAGGGTCAACCACCTTGAGAACTACTACTAGTGCTTAAAGCGGAGTTCCCCCCAAAAATGGAACTCCTGCTTTTCTGGTTCCTCCCCCCCTCCAGTGCCACATTCGGCACCTTTCAGGGGGGAGGGGTGGGGAGCAGATACCTGTCTAATACAGGTACTTGCTCCCACTTCCAGAAATAGATGGCCGCAGATTCCGCTGCGATCTATACCATGTCCGGCCCCTCCTCTGCCCCCCCCCCCCCCCCCGCTGTCTTCTGGGAGACACACAGGTTCCAGAAGACAGCAGGGACCAGCGAGGACACGCAGAGCGACTCGCGCATGCGCAGTAGGGAACCAGGCTGTGAAGCCGCAAGGCTTTACTTCCTGATTCCCTTACCAAAGATGCTGGTGCCTGCACCCGGGAGCCGAGGGACAGATCGGCTTTCGGGTGAGGACATTGCGGGCGCCCTGGACAGGTAAGTGTCCTAATATTAAAAGTCAGCAGCTGCAGTTTCTGTAGCTGCTTTTTTTTTTTCTCAGTGGAACTCCGCTTTAAAGACATTGAAGACATTGAGCTTGTTGTATGTCATATTTACGCAGAGAGACTATTTGTTTCCTAGACAGTAAAATATCTGAACACAGAAACAGGTTTCAGCATGTTTTCCCCTCAGGACATCGTTATCCACAACTCATCAGTTTTTGGTTCACCGGTGTTACTGTGGACTATGCGGCTTGAAGACAAACACATTTTTTTTAAGCATGTTGTTAGGCACACTCACAGCTTTCAAAATATTCTGCTGTCATTTTCCATGAAACAACAGCTAATCACCCGTTAGTTTTATATCTCCAGTATGGTCCCAGTGTTGTGAAACCTGTCTTGCAGTCTTCAAAAAGGTCTACGGTTACTCTGCTAACAGAAGACATCCAGGAAGGTTTGAAAGCTAAATTCCCTGGACAGAAAAGTAGTCAAATAGCCAACAATGTGTGTTACACAGGCACTAAGTATACAGTTGGAATGGTTTTGGCTAATGGCTCAACAGGTTGTCTGACGTTGTAAATATTTGTGTGATAAAACAAGTGTAGTAGCAATCTGGGCAAAAACAAAGGGCTAACAGCAAGGAACAACATGGGAAGGGCACAGGGTGGCAATCTGGGCACAAAAAACAGCACAGGTAAAGTTTACAGGCACAGCAAAGGGTTTATGGCAGCGAGGTCAGCATAGGCAGAATCTAGGGACACAGGTCAGGAATACAGGCACAAAGACTTAATGACAGGCAATAACAGCACTGGCAATGTCCAGGGCACAGGGCAGCAATGGGTTAACAGAAGGAAAGAATAGTACATGCAGAGTCCTGGGACACAGGGCAGCAATTCGGGCACAGGAAAGGGTTAACAGTAGTCAAGAACAACAAGGGTAGGTCACGACACTTAGACATCCACTCTGCAGCAGGTGAGAGGTCTACATAGTAGGCCAGGAGGTGGTCCGTGGAGGTGATCAGCAGAGCATTGGCAGAGGGAGGACTGGATTATGGATGCATGGTGAAGATGGGTCCAGGGTGGCCTGGCCATAGCCAAAGGGCAGAAGGAGAACTCGATCCTGAGTGCAGGGAGGAGAGGGGTCCAGGGTGACCTGGCTGCAGCCAAGGACTACCAGGAAGGTTGCTTGCAGGGCAAAGAGCAGAGGGGAACTTCTTTGAGGGAGCCCCAGATCAGATATTTAACCCCTTAGGTGGGACATGATTGCCAAGAAAATGGGCAACCAAGCGCTTAGCATTGCGTTGCTCCAGCAACAAGCTCTTCCACCTTCTGGCTTGGGTGTGGCTGAAAGTGCAGCATTTGTTTCTTGGCAAATGAGAGCAACATGAGGCAAGTGGAGGCAGCATGGCTCCGGTTAAGGTGACAGTCTAGCTTGCATGTGGGGAACCCACATGCAGGCACAGAAGGGGGACTAGACTGTCTGGTGCCCCAGCACATAGTGGGGTGTGGAGTAGCAGAACCTATGTGCAGGCACCAAGGTTCAGGATGGTGGTGAGCTAGCAGCTTTTCTGCCTGCACACAGGTGTTTTGGCCATAGCTGGCCGGGTTCAAGGGACAATGGGGCCCATGACAATCACATACTCTTCATTTATTCCTAATAATTGTATTTTAAATAAATATGCTTGTACATTGTGCAAAGGTATAGAAACATAGGTATGATGATAGGAGGAGCCCATTGCCTACCACTAACAGATATGAGCCTCTTAGAAACTATATTGAGGAAGAACAATCAAGATCTTTTTTAGAGTTCAGCAGAAACGAAGATCCCCCACCCAAACAGGAATATACCAACAGAGAAAGAAGTCCAAACACCATAAAAGGGGATGCAGAGCAGGATGGAAAACCCAAAAGAAAAAAAGAGAGTACTAGGGGAAGGCATCTACAACCTTAGTGGCAAAGAGCTCACACGAGCAGAATTAATCACATTGGACAAAGGCCCTAAATATGCACCAAAAAAGAATATGGACAAATTCCAAATGTATATTGACATACAAAAATACACCAGGAAATTAAACATCAATAAATATTTACTATCCAAACCACCGTCTACATTGAACAACGGAATGGACCATGACAGAGGAGTACAGTATAGTAATTTAAGAAACAAGTCACTATTTAATCCACCCTCTACAAATAATGAACACATTGAGGTTTTTAAAAAAAATGGTGATCAAAGATCTGGAACAACTAAAGTTTAAGAGAATCTCGGAATCCCAGCATATACAACAAGGTATAAAACAATTGGAAACAAATAGAGACATTATAATCAGACCAGCCGACAAAGGGGGCGCTATTGTAGTACTAACAAAGGAATACTACCACCAGGATTTGATGGGACAACTTAACGACAATAATACATATCTGAAACTCAGTAGCAATCCTACTAGAGAATACAAACAGGATCTGTCCTCTCTGATTCAAAAAGGAATTAACAAAAATATTCTATCCAAAAAAGAATCCAGATATTTAGTACTGGATACATGCAGAGTTCCAATCATTTACACTATCCCGAAGATCCATAAGAATGCTGAGGCACCACCAGGAAGACCCATTATAAATGGGATTCAGTCGATCAATGCAAGACTAGGGGAATATGTGGACAAATTCTTGCAACCCCTAGTACCTAACAATAAAGCTTATCTACGTGATACTAAGCATTTATTACAAATACTAAAATCTCTGACCCTGGACCCTAATGGAAGATATCTGTTAGCAACTGCTGATGTTGCTTCACTGTACACAATAATTGAACATAGCGATGCAATAGAAGCATCTAAATGGGCTATGGATTCATTCAGCCATCTCATTTCTAAACAGAAAAGATTTCTTCTTAGAAGCCTGGCCTTTGGTATTCAACATAACTACTTCTGGTATAATGATAATTATTTCCGACAATTAACTGGTATTGGGATGGGAGCTAAATATGCCCCGAGTGTAGCCAACATATTCATGGCGAAATGGGAGGAGGATGCCATTTTCTCAAACACTCCAGAGGAACTGGTTCTGTATAAAAGATTTATAGACGATTGTACATTAATTTGGAAAGGTGATGAACTGAGTTTAAAATCTTTTTTCCAACGTCTGAATATGAACCAAAAAGATATTAAAACTTGAACATCAAATCAGTGGGACAAACATCCAGTTCCTTGATCTAGAAATAGAATTAGTAGCCAATGTCATAAGCACAAAAACTTTCTTCAAACCGGTGGAAAGGAACAGCTATATACCAGTAACGAGTTGCCACTATGAGCCATGGTTAATCAACATTCCGAAGGGCCGGTTTATTCGCCTGCGGAGAAATTGTTCAGAAAATAATGACTATCTCAAACAAGCTCAGTGGATAGGGAAGAGGTTTGAAGAAAAAGGGGTACAGCAAGTACTTTATAGAAGAAAAAATAACAGAAGTCAACCAAACCTCCAGAGAAGTGCTGACCCAAGATAAAATCAAGGAAAATGACAAAACAGATGACATACCTTTTTGATAATGGATTTTAGTGTACAACATAAGAGGATGGAGAGGATTATCAAAAAAACATTGGTCTATTTTAAAAACTGACACCACCTTGGCAAATATACTCCCAGAAAAAACGAGATTCATTTATAGACGAGCCCCGACTCTAAGGGACATTATAGCTAAAAATGTACCCAACCCACCCAAAAGAATAACTGATTTAACCTTTTTTCAGGGTAAAGGTTTTTATCCCTGTAAGAGGTGTTATGCCTGCATAAATACTAATCAAAATGGATACAAATGTCAGAAATTTTCCTCAACAAATACTGGACAAGAATTTGAAATAAGGGATTTTGTATCATGTAGAACGGAGGGGGTGGTATATGTTGTACAGTGCTCCTGCTCCCTCCAATACATTGGCAGAACGAAACTACCAATGTGGAAGAGAATAAGAGAGCATATCCAGAACATTAGAAAAGGCTATCCAAAGCACAGTGTTTCAAAACATTTTGACAGGTGTCACAATAGAGACCCGAGGGGTCTCCAATTCTGGGCTATTCAAAAGTATAAGCCTCATTGGAGGGGTTCCAATAAAGTGAGGGAACTCAGCAAGAATGAATCCAAATGGATATTCCAGATGGGTACATTAGAACCCCATGGTTTGAACATTGAATTCGACCTCAATTGTTTTATTTCTGATTTTTAGAGGATTCTCATATTTATAATTTTTCAGTCCAATATTCCGATAGTGATTTGTCCAATATTAGTTTTTTTTAGTGGCATTATTTGGTTCAGTTTTAGCTAATATCGTAATTATGTTTTTATTGATTCATTATGGCAGCATATCATCACGAAATTTTATTAAACTAATATTAATATTTTTATTATTATTTTTATTTAGTATTTTTTAATATATACATTTTTTATATTTTTGCATTATATATTGTCATTAATTTTTACTCCGCTCCTTACCGATTTTTATCAGTATAGCATGTGGATACCCCATTTCCGTGACACCCTATCTGATATACTGAGTATTATTAAACTATTCATTATAGGTCTATTGTCAATACTATTTGGGAGATTGCTTTGTTATATATCTCCTTTGAGATGTTATACCTATTTTTGACCACTGGAGGGAGTTGAATAATGAAACTTGATCATAGACACCCATTGGTGTTTATATTGCGTTTTTTATATTGCGTTTTTATATGAAATCAAGGTTTTTAATAAATTAACGATATTTATGTATGTCTAATAAAAGAAGGTTTCAACAGGAATGAAGGATATACAGGAAGCAGGATGATGAAAAACTCACGCTGTAGCCATGGCAACCACTCTGCCGTTGTGCTATAAAGCTGAGACAAGAGCTTGAGTTATCCTTGAAAAAGTCACGTGACCGTGACGCAACGCGTGGGAGGAGCCAAGGACGCTCTGCGCAGACTGGCAGTATCAAACAGTGTACTGCAGCGATTCTGCTCCTGTCTGAAGCGGCTGACTGCTATATAGAAACCTGCATACGCCTTATCACTATAAGGCGCACGTGAGTGGATCAGATACAAGTTTTTGCCTGTGTACCTGGTATCAAGATCATTGCACAATGATCTGTTTTTCTTTTATCTGCTTTATCTGTGAGGTCTGTTTGTGATCGTCACATCTGATGTGAACACAACCATAAGAAACAGTGTTGCTAAAATGTATCAATTAGCACCCCAATTTAGCAAGTGTGTGCTATTTTCTAGAAATTTGCTAGTGGGACTTGATTAAGTCTCTTTGTCCATCGGTTTCTAACACACAATAAATTCCAGTTTGATGGTAAACATTGTCAAGCCCAGGGTATGGCTATGGGTACTAAACGTGCCCCAGCCTATGTGAACATTTATTTAGGAGACTTAAGACTTGCCTGTTCAGTGTGGGGGGGGGGGCATCATCGGTGTGTCTGTCAAGAATTTCTTTCTTGGTACAGGTACATTGACGACATACTCATTTTTTGGACAGGCACTGAAGGAATGTTGAATCTGTATAATTTAAAATTCACTGTTGACTGTCACCCTAATGCCCCGTACACACGGTCGGACATTGTTCGGACATTCCGACAACAAAATCCTAGGATTTTTTCCGACGGATGTTGGCTCAAACTTGTCTTGCATACACACGGTCACACAAAGTTGTCGGAAAATCCGATCATTCTGAACGCGGTGACGTAAAACATGTACGTCGGGACTTTAAACGGGGCAGTGGCCAATAGATTTCATCCCTTTATTTATTCTGAGCATGCGTGGCACTTTGTCCGTCGGATTTGTGTACACGCGATCGGAATTTCCGACAACGGATTTTGTTGTCGGAAAATTTTATATCCTGCTCTCAAACTTTGTGGGTCGGAAAATCCGATGGAAAATGTGTGATGGAGAATACACACGGTCGGAATTTCCGACAACAAGGTCCTATCATACATTTTCCGTCGGAAAATCCGACCGTGTGTACGGGGCATAAGACTTACATTTTTGGACCCAATTATTAACCTGAGAGTTTTCACCCTGGAACCTTGATCTGAAAAATATGCTTATGGGTCAATGTTTAAGGGCCTGTTGGAACAGTACATATCAGGCTGATTTCAAATATGAAGCTCAGAATTTGCAAGACGTTTTTGAAACGTGGTATAGGAGAAAATGGCTGAGTGGAGCTTATAAAAAAGCAACAGGCATCTACTGACAGTTATGTTTCTGCTGGCAGCGCATCTAAGCAACTACAGATGTGACCCAGTTACCTTGGGCGAGGTGTCTCCTGGTCATATGTCCTGATCAAGACATCTCTTTACCAAACCAATGGCTTTGCAGTAAAGATGAATGTAAGCTACTGCAGGGCTCTGGATGCAGATGATGTCCCTGTACAAGGCACTGCCATCACCTTTTATGCCAAGGACTTATTACGCATTAAAGAGAAATACAACAATAACTGGTGGATTGGTTAAAGAAGGCCGTGAAATTGGCATCATTCCAAGCCCTCTGAGGCAGGAGAATATACAATTTCAGCAAGAACAGAAGAGTACAATTTCATGGAGGTAAATAAAGTTGAACATCTTCATCAGAAGAGAGCAAGTAAGAGAAATATATTATTTACATACACTTTAATTACAGTCAGTACTTTCATGTATTACCTCCATTTGCATCTCCAATGATCCTTTACGGTTAGATAAGGAAAAATCTATTCAGCTTTGCTGTTCCTCTTATTAAAGACTGAATTTGTGATTATGGTGTTTAGCTGCTATCACCTTCTGTGTAATGAGTAGGGGAAGCAGCTATGGAAACAATCTGATGTTCTGCCAGAGCAATACTGCACACAATATCTAAAATAGCCCTTTGGCTATAAGTTACCATGGGTGTGCATCCATGACATCTGAGGGCAGAGGTGGGAGATTGTTTTGTGGTTGTTACCTGGGTCTGTATTGGAGAATTTGAAGCTCCTTTGATAATTTGCCATAATGTTGGCTGATTTCCAAAGACATACAATGGAAAGAGATACATTGCATATATTCCACATCTGCGATGGGGACCTTTATTGGTTTCTACCTATCGAGCCTAAAGGTTTCCCCTCATTGTTTCTGCAAGAGTGCCCCCATGGGAAGCGGCTCTGCGTGGGGGGGGCACTCGATGAGAAGGAGGAGCCAGGAGCACCGCCGGGGATCCCAGAAAAGGAGGATTGGGGTTGCTCTGTGCAAAACCCTTGCACAGAGCAGATAAGTATGCCATGTTTGTTATTTTAAGGAAAAAGAAAATGAACCTTTACAAATCACTTTAAGGGCTCTTTCACATGAGCAGGACAAACTACTACTCTATTCAGATGAAGATTTTTAGGTGTGTGTGTAGTATGATGAAGGTCCATAAGAGTTAAATAAAATCCTGTGTACCTTTTATATATCAGAACTTGGACATGCCCGAGGTGTGGAGTGTCTGATGGTACAAAGTATTAAACATGAATATTTTATTGGCCAGGGTCATTAAACATGGCGGGGAAACATTGAGTTATGCTGGCCATACACTATACGAAAAATCAGCCGAACCCATTTTCGAAAAACGAACGGTCGGCAGTGAATGCAAACGATCACGTTATCAGGTAAGTAACGATTTTCGAACGATAAATCATTTATGAACATCAATGTATCGTTTTTTCGTTCGGTTTTTGCATATATAAAGGAAGTGTCAAAATGTGTTTGACCTCTGCACTGTGGCTTCTTGTGGTTCATGTATACGCCCAGAGCAACGTACGTTCGTTGGAATGAACCCTGTGCATAGTAGAGATCCACTGCACCACCTTCAATATGGATGTGGATGAGAGGACCATTGCCATAGTAATGCTTGGAGTGATGGCTATACAGCAAGCAGAGGAGCCTAGAATCAAAAGGCGAAGTTTATGGAGTAAAGAGTGGCTGAAGAACCGTGATGACTTCTCTCATATGAGATTGGTTCGAGAGCTGAAGGAAAACAATCCCGATGATTATCGTAACTATCTGAGGATGCCTGATGAGTCCTTTCAGCTGTTACTGAGTCAAGTGTCACCCCTCATAACATAAAAGGACACAGTCTTAAGACCAAGCATCACAGCAGAGCAGAGACTGGTAGCAACACCTCGTTTTCTGGCAACTGGAAGAAGTTTTGAAGACCTAAAATTCACCACTGGAATCTCTGCCCAGTCGCTTGGCCGCATCATACCTGAGACCTGCCAAGCCATCATAAGAATCATGCAAGACGAATACTTAAAAGGTAATGACACAGTGCTTTTATTTTTAACTCTCAAACACTGTACAGCTTGCTTTGTTTAACTTTGATTTTAGAAGCTCTAAACATATCAGTAAACTCAAACTAGTTCATAACATGTCAAACTGACAAACATAACATATTTTAAACCAAATGTATGTGATTCACAAAGATGTGTACTGATAATCATGTCCCCAGTTGCTTTGTTGACGATCCTGCTGTGTGAATGGTACGTACCACTGATGCATTTGTTATGGTAGTTGCGATGATTGTGGGTGTGTGGTTTTGTGCTCAGCTAAGTGTGTATTTGTGGTCAGCCCCCCCCCCCTTAACCCTTTATTAAGAAGTTGAGTGAGTAATGGTTCCAGTAATTGTTTTTGGTCTTCTGACATCCTGCGTATTTTCTTTGCAGCAAATGCACCCAGGTCATCACATTCATCCCTCTTCTGATTTAATGCTGCAGATGCTTGTAGTAGAAAGTTGCCTGTCAAATCTTGCCTTGTCTTTCTCTTTTTGGTCATGCTTACTGGTGGTGATGTGACAGTTTGTGTTTCATTGCCAAATAGATTCTGTAAAATAAAGCAAAATAAAAAAATGTATCAAGAACTAAGCCTTAAATATTTTTGTAACATATATTTTTACCTTTGCACAGCTATCGGCATCTGTGGAGGAATGGAAAGCAACAGCTAAACAATTTAACGACTATTGGAATTTCCCCAACTGTGGTGGTGCCATAGATGGGAAGCATGTTCACATAATGCCCCCAGCAAAATCTGGCGCCTTCTATTATAATTACAAAGGCTACTTTAGCATCGTTCTAATGGCAATCGTGAATGCAAAGTATGAGTTTATCTTTGTGGACATTGGCAAAAATGGAGGAAATTCTGATGGGGGAATAATTGAGAAAACCGCTTTTTTCCATCGTTTAAAAAATGGACTTCTAAATCTACCATCCCAAGAGGACACAGTGGAAGGACTAAACTAAAAAAATTTGGTCTTTTTTTGTTTGCTTAGCAAAAAATAAAACCCCCCAGTAGTGATTAAATACCACCAAAAGAAAGTTCTAATTGTGTGAAAAAAAATGTTTAAAATTGAATTTGGGTACAGTGTCGCATGACCGCGCAATTGTCATTCAAAGTGAGACCGTAGGCAAGTGGTTAATTGAAATTGCTATGTTCAACATCTAGTAGTGACTGCAAGTATTAATACTTGTCATTATGCAGAGAGGTCCTTTAGCAGGATGGGAACTCTCTCTTTCATTGTGAACTATCTAGTTCCCATCTTCACAAAGGACCTGAGCACTAGGGGGCAAAAAAAAGGGCCATCTGAGGGATGGGATCTATCCGGCTCACACTGAGCTAGCTAGATCCAATCCTCAAAATACCATGGCCATCTGCGGGATGGGAACTAGTCACAACCATGAAGATAATGGGTACCCTATCTCAATCCTGGGCAGACAGTTTCTGGGAGGAGCCCTTGAGAACCTATGATGGTAGAGTTGCTCCATAATGAAGGGATGGGAACCCTAGCTCAATCCTGTGCAAATGGTTGCTAAGATGAGCCCTTGGCCAGCTACTCTTCAAGATCTGAGACATCAAACTGTTGAAGCTGTGAATTCAATTACTAGTGACCAGTTTATTTGTGAGTGGCAAAAAAAATACCTTTTTGGTGCTTGTCGTGCAACAAATGGTGCTCAAGTTCAGTGCATACAACCTCAAGGACCACAAGACTTTTTAACCTTTCCCTATCCAGTGATGTGTGGAATGTGTTTCTATCCTTCACAGATTGTTTCAAATAAAAAGTTGGCATCTGCTCCATCTTTTTGAATAATCCTGTACACTGGCGGAAGAATGTGATATTGTTCTGCAAGCTTCTGCCTTTGGAAAACTAACAAATAGTGATGAAAAAAAATGGATTTTGGTCCACTAAAAAACCTCTCCCGAAGATTCAGAAAACACCCTTCTATGGTTAGTTCAAAGTCCTGCTGTAAATAAAGAGAAATACGCGGTGACTATTCACCATGCCAACTGTCTGACAGATGTGATCACTGCTTTTAGCAATCCTGAAATTCTAAGGAAAAACATACATATAAGACGTCTGTTTCCATATGGCTCAGAAGAATCTGGATGCGAGTCGGTTGACTTGAGAGATACGTTGTGTCATTTTTTGAAAGAATTTCACGAGTGGTGTACTTTAGAGAAGACTTGTAAAGTCCCATTCATAAGGCACAACTATACATACAAGACATGGAAGGCAATCACCAGAATCTTCCTCAACGTTTACAATAATCGTGGGTACCTTCTTATTAAACTTACATTTCCATTCATGCAGGAAGTCTTATTTGGAAGTATTTACGCTGAGGTTATTGAAAGCTTCTTGTATGCCAGCTGTTCCGAAAAAGATTCCTCATCACAGCTCTGGATATTTTTGACCAGTAGCTGATGAAGCAGAACTTCTCAATCTTCTTGATAATTATGGATGTTGATGTAAAATAACATCAACCAAATTACAGAAACTACACCGTTGTTGTTTTAACGATTTGCAGATGCAACTATAAGGAAAAAATTTAAAAAAAATCAGTTGGAGCCTCCTAATGTTATTTATAGAGGGTTTCCCTCTTTACACAATGATATTGCACCAAATGTACTGTATCCTCCTAAGAGACCTACGTTTTATGAGTCTTTAGTTGGGTTTTACTTGTGTTACTTGGGTTTTGTTGTGAATGTATCATTTGTCTTGCTAATAACTTTACAGGTAGGAAGTCTACATCATTTCAATCAGTGTCATTTCCACCTGCAACCAGCTCTCAGCTGTTCCTTCGCCACTGCCTCAATAAAATATATGTAATTTATTGATCAACAATACTTCAATCAACTCCCATTCTTTGAGCTGTGTGGATGTGTGTGCAGCTGCGATCCCTCTTTTTAAATGACAACGTTGTCTTTTTTAATGTCTTGAAAGATTATACTCAGACCGCTATTTTTGGTATTTCGTCATATTTGATATTATGGAAAAATGGGGGGAGAAGAAGAAAAAAATCATAGGGACTACTCCAATTGAGTCCCACCTCGCCACCACAAAAACTAATTGGACTATACTGGTACCTCATTGCTTTTGGGTGGACAACACACCCCAAACTTAGGATTAAAAAATTATTTCCCTTCAGATTTGCCACTAACTTAAAGTCTATGTTTCTAAGCTGAGACACCCTTTTTTTCCCTCTAATTTCCTTTGTCTGTTCATGAACCAGTTTGATCCAGTCATCATTAATTTTCCCTAGGTCATTGTTGGACTTGCTCCTAGTATGGTTGAGATTAGACAATGGTTGTTTTAGGCACAGCTTGGGGGGATTTTATGTCCAAAATCCAGGCAGGGTGCCTCACTAATTACAAGACGGATGATGAAACAAAAACTTTCTTGGATAGGATGTTTAATCTTTTAAAAAGAAAATCTCTCTTATATTGGCATATCCAATACTTTGAATTTTACGTCAAAGAAAAAGTTTACCCCCTAGGCCTTCGTATACAAATGTTTCCGACTATTAAGGACCCTTCTCCTGATTTCAAGAAAGCATGGGAAAGTAACCTTAACGCAATGCAGCTTGGAACTGATGAAACAATTGACCACACAATATCGATCAGATATGACGATGTTGGACGATGAAATTGAAAGATTGATAAATCAGTTTCCAAATATAAAAGTTTCAGCCCCCTTTACTGATAAGTGGAGGGAGGTAAAAGAACGTTTAGAAACTATCAACAAGGATATTATAACAAAAAACAGGGCAAATTCCTTCAGGACAAGTTAGCATTCTCGGAAAGATACGCGTATAAATGGTCAGGAAAATTGCATTCGAGAAGGAATAACTACCGCAATCGGAAACCCCCAAATGTTACAGTAACAGATTACACTGAGTCTGATTCTTCCTTGTCTTCTTTATCCTCACAGGTCACAACACAATCCACCATTCCACGTACACCCAGCATTCCACAGAAAAGGTCCCTCACGGGCGACAACCATCCCATCAAATTCCCCAAAAAGGGTAAACAACACGGTAAAACACTGAAAACACAATAGGCACCTCGAACGGGTTTGCAGACCCCCTCTGAGGGATCTACACAACCCACCTTACACAATATAATTCCCAAACTACTACAACCCAACATTCAGACACTTTTGTCACAACCTGTTTTTTTAGTGCAGGCAACTCCAGAACCCAACAAACAAGGGAATCTGGACGCGCATGTACAAAAGACCCCACACCCAGGCACTTCTCATAACTAGACACAATAGAGTCAAATGGTAGTGTCCACACATTGAACATTATCAATTTGACATCCTATTCACTTTCCCCTGAGGAAGAACAAGTCCTACAATTAGGACTGGGCTTTTGTCCCACGGAACCTATTAACATTTATGAGACCATAAAAGATCTCTATTTGCCAGGAATCTAACATTTAGCTATATTTTCATGATTGGAAAAAGCTTAAGTTGGAGAAAGAGTTGGCAGAAAAAAATTTCTCTATGGCCGAATTCCAAGCATTACGTGATTTAATGCTTTTGTATGACGAGGGAGTAGTAGACTCACAGGATGCCGATACTGACAATGATGTTTCTGAAGTAAATTTAAGCAATACTAATCCTAGTCTCACTCATAAAAGATCCCCCCAACAGTTTTAAACCTAAATCCCGAGTTTTCCCTGTTGCTCTTATTAAAGACTAAATTTATGGTTATGTAAATTCTAGAGTGGTTGTGGTGTTTAGCTGCTACCACCTTCTCTGTAATGAGTAGGGGAAGCAGCTATGGAAACAATCTGATGTTCTGCCAGAGCAATACTGCACACAATATCTAAAATAGCCCTCTGGCTATAAGTTACCACGGGTGTGCATCCATGACATCTGGGGGCAGAGGTGGGAGATTGTTTTGTGGTTGTTACCTGGGTCTGTATTGGAGAATTTGAAGCTCCTTTCATAATTTGCCATAATGTTGGCTGATTTCCAAAGACATACAATGGAAAGAGATACATTGCATATATTCCACATCTGCAATGGGGACCTTTATTGGTTTCTACCTATCGAGCCTAAAGGTTTCCCCTCATTGTTTCTGCAAGAGTTCCCCCATGGGAAGCAGCTCTGCATGGGGGCACTCGATGAGATAGAGAAACCAGGAGCACCGCCGGAGGATCCCAGAAAAGGAGGATTGGGGTTGGTCTGTGCAAAACCCTTGCACAGAGTAGATAATTAGGACGTTTTTTATTTAAAAAAAAAAAAAATGAACCTTTACAAATCACTTTAAGGGCTCTTTCATATGAGCAGGACAAACTACTACTCTATTCAGATGAAGATTTTTAGGTGTGTGTGGTATGATGAAGGTCCATAATAGTTAAACAAAATCCTGTGTACCTTTATATATCAGAACCTGGACATGCCCGAGGTGTGGGGTGTCTGATGGTACAAAGTATTAAACATGAATATTTTATTGGCCAGGGTCAATAAAAATGGCAGGGAAACATTGAGTTATGCTGGCCATACACTATATGAGAAATCGGCCGAACCCATTTTCGAAAAACGAACGGTCGGCAGTGAATGCAAACGATCACGCCATCAGGTAATGATTTTCGAACGATAAATCATTTATGAACATCAATGTATCGTTTTTTCATTCGGTTTTTGCATATATAAGGAAGTGTCAAAATGTGTTTGACCTCTGCACTGTGGCTTCCTGTGGTTCACGTATACACCCAGAGGAGCAACGTACGTTAATTGGAATGAGCCCTGTGCATAGTAGAGATCTACTGCACCACCTTCAATATGGATGTGGATGAGAGGACAATTGCCATAGTAATGCTTGGAGTGATGGCTATACAGCAGAGGAGCCCAGAAGCAAAAGGCGAAGTTTATGGAGTAAAGAGTGGCTAAAGAACCGTGATGACTTCTCTCATATGAGATTGGTTCGAGAGCTGAAGGAAAACAATCCCGATGACTATCGGAACTATCTGAGGATGCCTGATGAGTCCTTTCAGCTGTTACTGAGTCAAGTGTCACCCCTTATAACTAAAAAGGACACAGTCTTAAGACCTAGCATCACAGCAGAGCAGAGACTGGTAGCAACACTTCGTTTCCTGGCAACTGGAAGAAGTTTTGAAGACCTAAAATTCACCACTGGAATCTCTGCCCAGTCGCTTGGTCACATCATACCTGAGATTTGCCAAGCCATCATAAGAATCATGCAAGACAAATACTTAAAGGTAATGACACAGTGCTTTTATTTTTAACTCTCAAACACTGTACAGCTTGCTTTGTTTAACTTTGATTTTAGAAGCTCTAAACATATCAGTAAACTCAAACTAGTTTAAAATATGTTATCTTTGTCAGTTTGACATGTTATGAACCAAATGTATGTGATTCACAAAGATGTGTACTGATAATCATGTCCCCAGTTGCTTTGTTGATGATCCTGCTGTGTGAATGGTACCTACCACTGATGCATTTGTTGAGGTAGTTGCGATGATTGGGGGTGTGTGGTTTTGTGCTCAGCTAAGTGTGTATTTGTGGTCAGCTCCCCCCTTAACCCTTTATTAAGAAGTTGAGTGAGTAATGGTTCCAGTAATTGTTTTTGGTCTTCTGACATCCTGCATATTTTCTTTGCAGCAAATGCACCCAGGTCATCACATTCATCCCTCTTCTGATTTAACGCTGCAGATGCTTGTAGTAGAAAGTTGCCTGTCAAATCTTGCCTTGTCTTTCTCTTTTTGGTCATGCTTACTGGTGGTGATGTGAAAGTTTGTGTTTCATTGCCAAATAGATTCTGTAAAATAAAGCAAAATGAAAAAATTTATCGAGAATTAAGCCTTAAATATTTTTTTAAAATATATTTTTACCTTTGCACAGCTACCGGCAACGACTACTGGAATTTCCCCAACTGTGGTGGTGCCATAGATGGGAAGCATGTTCGCATAATGCCCCCAGCAAAATCTGGCTCCTTCTATTATAATTACAAAGGCTACATTAACATCGTCCTAATGGCAATCGTGAATGCAAAGTATGAGTTTATCTTTGTGGACATTGGCAAAAATGGATGAAATTCTGATGGGGGAATAATTGAGAAAATCGTTTAAAAAATGGACTTCTAAATCTACCATCCCAAGAGGACACAGTGGAAGGACTAAACTTCATATTTGTTGCAGATGATGCGTTTGCATTATTTGACCATGTGTTGAAACCATTTTCCCTTAAAAACCTTACACCTGACCAAAACATATTTAATTACAGGTCATCTCGTGCTAGACGAGTTGTAGAAAATGCTTTTGGTATTATGGCCAACCGCTTTCGTATCTTCCATACAGCAATAAATGTAGCCCCCCCCAAAAAATTGACTCTACAGTTCATTGTTGCTATGTGTTGCATAATTTCTTAAGGCGTACTAGCTCCACCTACATGCCACAATCCCTGGTGGACCGGGAAGATACTCTGTCTGGGGATGTCATGCCTGGTAAGTGGCGTAATGATACAGAAGGGTTATTAAACCTAGGCTCTGCCCCACCACGTCTCTCAAGTCAACTCGCTCGTCAGAATCGCCTGGATTATATGCAATATTTTCTGGGTCCTGGAGCAGTAGATTGGTAAAAAATCTCCAAATGATATATGTAAATTTGAGTGGCTGCATTTATCTCTCATTTAAAGGTGTCATGTTATATTTTCTTTAAAAAAAAAATAAATGTACAAAGGAACCACTATTTAACACCGTATTCTCCAAGCCTGCCTTGCCGTGCAATATTGTGTGTTTAGCTTCCTTTTTGATGTGTGCTCTAGTTTGTCTCTGTCTCTGTTACTGATCTTGGCGTGTTCCCGACTATCCCTGTTTGCCTGTGACCCTGACTTTTGGCGTGTTCTCTGTTATCCTTGTCTTTTAGTCACCCCGACATTTGGCTACCTCCTTACTATTCCTTGCTGTCCTGGGCTGCTGTTTCCTCTCCATCCTCCTGTAGCCTACCGTGAGCGTGAGCTGGGAGACCCTGGGGGCCGCGACCTGGAGCCAGTTGCAGCCCAGTCCATCCTCACCACTAGAGGCTCTGGTGAACACCTACTGGCTCTTAGACTCCGCCCTCTGGGGAATCTATGCTCTAACTCACTGGGGAATCCGTGTTGGTGCTCCAGGGGACCTGCCTTCCTGAACCACCCCGAGTTCCATCTGCAGCAGTCAGCCTTAGGGTCCACTATCATAGCGGTGCACTCCTGACCCCAACGGGGTGCATCTGTCACCTGGATACAGGTGACCTGACAGCATCCTTGTAGTTCATTGATTCTTCCTGGAATGAAGTAACTGCCTGTATTGGAGGTACGGGGGAGACATCTACACTGACAGTCTGCAGGAGCCTGACATTGAACTCGTGGTTTGCAGATCACAAACGCAATGCTTTATAGGTTCCTAAAGGAGACTCAGCTGATTACCGCTCGGAGTAAGGGGCCGATTGCGACCCCTTACCACATGATCAGCTGTCAGACAATGACAGCTGATCAAGTAATGTAAACAGAAACGGTAATCAGCTATTTTTTCTCTTCACACTGACAGCGTGAGGAAAAAATAAAAAACCTAATCACCGGCTACTGTCAGAGAGACATCGGTCCCGCACAAAAAGAGCCACCGCCGCCTCAACTGTGCCCACCAGAGCTGCCAATCTGTGCCACCTGGAAGTGTTGCCTACCAGTGCTACCTATCAGTGCCGCCCCCATCAGTGCCTCTCAGCGCAGCCTCATCAGCGCACATCAATGAAGGAGAAAAATTACCTGTTTGCAAAAGCTTATAACAAACTATACATTTTCGGCCTTTTTTTGTTTGCTTAGCAAAAAATAAAAACCCCAGTAGCAATTAAATACCACCAAAAGAAAGCTCTTATTGTGTGGAAAAAATGTTTAAAATTGAATTTGGGTACAGTGTTGCATGACCGCGCAATTGTCATTCAAAGTGTGACAGTAGGCAAGTGGTTAATTGAAATTGCTATGTTCAAAATCTAGTAGTGACTGCAAGTATTAATACTTGTCATTATGCAGAGAGGTCCTTTAGCAGGATGGGAACTATCTCTTTCATTGTGAACTGTCTAGTTACCATCTTCATAAAGGACCTGAGCACTATGGGGCAAAAAAAAAAGGGGGGCCATCTGAGAAATGGGATCTATCCGGCTCACACTGAGCGAGCTAGCTCCAATCCTCAAAGTACAAGGGGCCATCTGCGGGATGGGAACTAGTCGCAACCATGAAGAGGATGGGTACCCTATCTCAATCCTGGGCAGACAGTTGCTGGGAGGAGCCCTTGGGAACCTATGATGGTAGAGTTGTTCCATAATGAAGGGATGGGAACCCTAGCTCAATCCTGTGCAAATGGTTGCTAAGTGAGCCCTTGGCCAGCTACTCTTCAAGATCTGAGACATCAAACTTTTAAGCTGTGAATTCAATAACCAGCGACCAGTTTATTCATGAGTGGCAAGAAATGTTTTACCGTTTTGGTGCTTGTCGTGCAACAAATGGTGCTCAAGTTCAGTGCATCCAACCTCAAGGGCCACAAGACTTTTTAACCTTTCCCTATCCAGTGATGTGTGGAATGTGTTTGTATCCTTCACAGATTGTTTCAAATAAAAAAGTTGGCATCTGCTCCATCTTTTTGAATAATCCTGTACACTGGCGGAAGAATGTGATATTGTTCTGCAAGCTTCTGCCTTTGGAAAACTAACAAATAGTGATGAAAATTGATTTTGGTCCACTAAACACCTCTCCTGAAGATTGAGAAAACACCCTTCTTTGGTTAGTTCAAAGTCCTGCTGTAAATGAAGAGAAATACGCGGTGACTATTCACCATGCCAACTGTCTGACAGACGTGATCACTGCTTTTAGCAATCCTGAAATTCTAAGGAAAAACATACATATAAGACGTCTGTTTCCATATGGCTCAGAAGAATCTGGATGCAAGTCGGTTGACTTGAGATACGTTGTGTCATTTTTTGAAAGAATTTCACGAGTGGTGTACTTTAGAGAAGAGTTGTAAAGTCCCATTCATAAGGCACAACTATACATACAAGACATGGAAGGCAATCACCAGAATCTTCCTCAACGTTTACAATAATTGTGGGTACCTTCTTATTAAAAACTTACATTTCCATTCATGCAGGAAGTCTTATTTGGAAGTATTTACACTGATGTTATTGAAAGCTTCTTGTATGCCAGCTGTTCCGAAAAAGATTCCTCACCACAGCTCTGGATATTTTTTCCAGTAGCTGATGAAGCAGAACTTCTCAACGTTCTTGATAATTATGGATGTTGATGTAAAATAACATCAACCAAATTACAGAAACTACACTGTTGTTGTAACGATTTGCAGATGCAACTATAAGAAAACCATTTAGACATTTAAAAAATATCAGTTGGAGCCTCCTAATGTTATTTATAGAGGGTTCCTCTCTTTACACAATGATATCGCACTAAATGTACTGGATCCTCCTAAGAGACCTACGTTTTTTGAGTCTTTAGTTGGGTTTTACCTTTGCTGTGAATGTATCATTTGTCTTGCTAATAACTTAATAACAGGTAGGAAGTCTACATCATTTCAATCAGTGTCATTTCCGCCTGCAACCAGCTCTCAGCTGTTCCTTCCCCACTGCCTCAATACAGTATATGTAATTTATTGATCAACAATACTTCAATCAACTCCCATCCTTTGAGCTGTGTGGATGTGTGTGCAGCTGCGATCCCTCTTTTTAAATGACAACGTTGTCTTTTTTAATGTCTTGGAAGATTATACTCAGACCGCTATTTTTGGTATTTCGTCATATTTGATATGTTGTGTTTTTTCTAAATAAAATTTAATTAAACTCAACCATAGTGTTCAGTTACTGCGACCCCTTTGGTTTTTCAAAAAGGAAATTGAGAGGATCCAAAAAAACATTAAACATACTAAACAAGAGAAATTTAAACAAAATCTGCTTGATTGGGAAAGAGGTGATGTCTTTGATCCAACTAAACAAAAATAGAAGTAGGTCAAGGAGCTCTAGGCCAAAACAACATAGTTGTACCAACAGGACTGGGTCATCCTCTGATAGTCATGTAGATACTGGAGGTAAATCTGTCACCTTTGCTGAGGAACTAGAGGGGAAAAATGAAAGCTCTGTACCCCAAACAAATTTTAATCAAAAAAAGAAAGGGGAAGGAAGGAGGAAAAAGCACCCACAGACGGAAAGGGAAACAAAACAGAAGGGACAAGGAATCAGAGAAGTGGGAGACTCAGGAACCAAAAAAGATACTAGGTAGTAGTCCCCAGGACACATCAATAAATGATTTAAAAGTTGTGAACTTATCTAACTTCCATCTAAACGAACACCATACACAATTATTGCAAAAGGGTCTGTCCTTTAACCCAACCTCACCTATGAAGGAATTTGAGGTCTTTAAAGACCTAAATCTCTTTTTGAGAAAAGTCCTCTATAGGCTATGGCCAGAAAAGAATTCGCAAAAACAGGAGCCCCAGAACAAAGAGGGGATAATGGATGGGGATGACAAGGAGGCATTGGAAAGCCTCCTATCATTACTGGAGGAGAATATTGTTAGCGAATTAGAGGAGGAAATAAGTCAACCCATTAGGAGAACAGCTAATTTGAGAATTAGATCAACAAAAATGCCTTCATTAACAAAACATAGGTGGCTTAAATAGTTTTTGGACCTGGTCCAAAAGGACCTAAGCAAGATCAATTGGGATTGGCTAGGTCCACACAATTTAACCAGTAATGAACATAAGGCACTGAAAGAACTGGAGGAGGCCCCTGACCTGGTCATTAAAAAAAAGTGACAAGGGCGGGAATGTGGCCCTACTGAGTGAGACCCTTTATGAAAAGGAGATCCAAAGACAACTAGGTGATGAATCTACTTATATGAAGCTCAGTGGGAACCCATTCCTGACCCTTGTCAAAACACTTAACGGAAAATTAAAACTGGGCCTGGAAGCAGGTCTACTCTCAAAGGAGGAGTATGATTATCTCCAAGTAAATGAGTTCACCACCCCAACGTTCTATATTATACCAAAACTGCACAAATCAATGATGCAGCCCCTTGGGAGACCAATTGTCTCCGCCATAAAGGGCCTCCTGGAAAATGTGGGGCAATATGTGGACTCACTCAAAAAAATGGTCAACCATCTACCGTCGTTTGTAAGGGACACTAGAGATGTCCTACTCAGGCTGTTACATCTGTCCCTGCCAGAGGGAGTATTGCTGGTGGGGATAGATCTTGAAAGTTTGTATACTTCAATACCCCATCAGTGGGGGATCCAGGCTGCAGTACATTTCCTTGAACAGGAATACTCCCCTATTAGGGGCACATAATGAGTTTGTGGCTGAATTGCTAGAATTCATGCTCCATAATAATTACTTCCAGTTCTTGAGTATTAATTATCATCAACAAAGGGGCACCTGTATGGGGCACTACGCCTAGGCCTCTGGGAGGAAGAGGTAGTGTATAAATCCTTGATGTACCTCAGCCACTGTCTGTTGTGGCTGAGGTACATCGATGATGTCCTAGTGGTGTGGAATGGTACTGCAGAACAATTGACGGATTCTCTGTTACAGCTTAATGTCAACAATATGAATATTAGATTCACCTATACATACCACGAGACCACACTGCACTTCCTCGACTTACAAATTACCAGAATTGGTAATAAGATTACCACACGGACATATCAAAAAGAAACTGCAGCGAATACTTTACTACTGACACAAAGCCATCGCCCTACATCACTGATCCATGCAATCCCTACGGGACATTTCCTTAGGATCAGGAGGAATTGCTCAAAAGATCATCACTTCTAATGCCCCGTACACACGGTCCGACTTTGTTCGAACATTCCGACAACAAAATCCTAGGATTTTTTCCGACGGATGTTGGCTCAAACTTGTCTTGCATACACACGTTCACACAAAGTTGTCGGAAAATTCGATCATTCTGAACGCGGTGACGTAAAACATGTACGTTGGGACTATAAACAGGGCAGTGACCAATAGCTTTCATCTATTTATTCTGAGCATGCGTGGCACTTTGTCCGTCGGATTTGTGTACACACGATCGGAATTTCCGACAACGGATTTTGTTGTCGGAAAATTTTATATCCTGCTCTCAAACTTTGTGTGTCGGAAAATCTGATGGAAAATGTCCGATGGAGCCCACACACGGTCAGAATTTCCGACAACACGCTCCGATTGGACATTTTCCATCGGAAAATCCGACCGTGTGTACGGGGCATTAGAAAAAGCTGATGATATGTACAGGTTGTTTAGAGAGAGAGAGGATACCCCCATAAACCTCTTAGGAAGGCTAGGAATAAAGCCATAAAGTGTAAATGAGAGAAACTCCTACAAAGTCATGAAACTAAAAAAGACCAAAAAACTTACCCGAGGATTATTACCAAATTTGGGACATAATGGAATCAGGTCAGAGACACTCTAGGAAAACATTGGCATATCCTGAGTTCGACCCCTGGGATTGCTGATATCGTAGGGTTGAGACCCCTTATGACGGCAAGGAGGACTCAAAATCTGAATGATATACTAGTACATTCTGAATATCAGAAGACTCAGAATAAAAATTGGTTGAGTAATTTCAAGCTGACCCCTGGGATGTTTGCATGTGGTCACTGTAGGATCTGAAAATACGTGCACAAAACCGATGTGTTCGCCAACTCTGACAGGACGAAAGAATTTATGATCAAACAATTTGTTAACTGCTCTACAATTAGAGTAGTGTACATGTTACGTTGCCCATGTAATAAGATTTATGTTGGAAAAACAAAAAGACAGCTTTGGGTCAGAGTTGGCGAGCACATCCTAAGTATCAAGAAAAAAAGATGACGATTGACCACCATCGTTGCATTTTGCACAGTCCCATGGGAGTGACCCAAAGGGGTTAAAGGTAAAGGGTATATATGTACTTAATCTACCTATAAGAAGAGGTGACTTTGACACAGTGCTCTTACAAAAAGAGAACGGCTGAACTTGACTTGATTTCAGGCCGATTTGCCTGTGGGGGTTTTTTTGTTTTTCCCCTGTCAAGCTCCAGGGGGTGTGTTCAGTGTCTCCTACATCTGTGCTGTCACTTTTTTGCATCTCTTGGGCATTACACGAGGCTGAAATCAAGCAAGGTTCAGGTAGGTGATTGTTTTTCCACCTGTGAAGCGGCAGCCGGGCGTGGCGTTCCGCCATCTTCATCGCGTCACTTGTTTGTACCTCCCAGGGATCGCAAGAGGGTGAGATCAAGTCACGTTCAGATCCCGCATTATGGACTTCCTGTGGATGTGCGGGCTTCGGCACTGACTAGACGCTGCGGTTCTCCTGCGGCGTGTGTCGTCGTTCTGTATTCGCAAGACTCCTCGCAAAGCAGAACTGAGCAAACGTCATCACCCAGAGGAAAGGGAGTACCAGCGGATACCCCTTGGTGAAAGGGGCCCCAGGAAGGAATCCAAAATATAAAGCTACAGAAGGCCACATTAATGGACGGAGGCCTGTGAGATGAGGGTTTGGGGTCCCTGCCACATCCTCCCAGCCATGCTGCACACAGTCTGATCATACCAGCTGGATTTCTCACACCAGGACGGAATACAGGCTGTTTTTGGCTTGCCTTGCGGTAAGCGCAATATTTGTATGGTGGTGGATCACTGAGTGTGGTGTCTCTCTCATCTCCACTGCTGAGTTTGGCACATCTACATAAGGGTTTCTTTCTTGCTGTATTTATAATTTATGCATGTAAGTTTTCTACCTTCCTCTATCCAACCATCTTGCCAGTATTACACTATGGTCAGTTTCTTTTTATTTACATGCCTGTGAGACGGAAGTGTTGGGGTCCTTGCTATATCCTCCCAGATATACTGGATGCAGTCAAAGTACATCAGCTGGACTCCCCATTCCAAGACGGAATATAGGCTGTTTTCTGCTTGCCTTGTGGTAAGCGCAATATTTGTGTGGTGGTGGATCACTGAGTGTGGTGTCTTTCTCATTTTTTGCCACCGAGTTTGGTCGTGTTTACTCAAGGGTTTCCCTCTTGGACTGATTTTGACTAATTGTTGGATTCCCATTCACTACATATGGACTATATTTATTGATTTATGTATTAGATTTATATTTTTATATTATTGCAATGTTTTGCACATACACATGCACTTTCTAACAGGAAGGTTTGGTATAGCTTTTGGGGGGACACAACGCCATTTCATATGTTATTTTTGGCATAAGGGATCCCCTCACAATCAAAAACAGACCTGTGTTTTTTTGTTTTTTTTGTGGTGTAACCCATGCTAATGTTTAGTTTTAATATTTGCATTGGGTACCCCTTACAGACTGTGCAGTGCTTTGTTGGCTCAAAAATAAACTCCATCAATACTTTGTTACACTTTGCCACTGTGTGGTGACATGTCTAATTATAGAGAGACAGAGAAAGAGAAACATAGGTGTGGAGCTTAGTGTATGTGTATCCCCCAAACATTTAAAGATGTATTTCCTTTCTGGCAAATGTACAAAGATTGTTTAGTTATGTTTTTATTTTTGCAACGACAAATCTTTTCAAATGTAATTTCTCTCAAAAATCTCTGTCTACACAGATCCTCCTCCTCCGCAAATATGACAATGGCTTGTCCAATTATAGCAAGCAGACAATTGTCAGGAAAATCCAAAGTCAGCTGCATCAGAAATATCGGCACAGCGTCTCTGTCCTGCAGATTCAAAGGTCCTGGAGTGACATAAAGCGCCGAAGGACCAAGGTGCTGAGGCAGGCAGCAGCTCAAATTTCTGGTAAGTCTCTACGTAATAACTATCTGCTGCAATATGCATGTGTATTTTAACAACCTTTAAATCACTTTTGAATTGGGCCTTAAATTCTATTCTCTTTCTCTACTTGTTTTAGACAAAGCTGATGGACGCAAGGCAGTTGTCTGCTTTCTAAAAGAGTAGAGGAGGAGGATTGCAGTTTTGCAGTTTGTGACCCCCGGGACGGAGACACTTCAGCGGCTGCGGGAAGTAAATGTAGAGCAGAGGTTTGGGAATGTTTGGCTAGCTACATTTTGCTTCCTTTGGGGGAAGGGAGAACATTCCTAAATTGTTATTGGATTTTCCTTTTTTTTGTAACACTTACATCTGAACAGTTCTTTAGCAGCATTGTAACGTTCTACTCTTGGGGGGGGGGGGGGGGCAGCAAATATTCTTTCCCTTTTTGAAAAGCTTGTATTGCTCTTAAGATGGGGAAGATTGTACCTGCCATGTTTTTAACTATCCTGAATGGGCTACCTTCATGACAACTGTTTAACAGTGATCTGGGCTTGTCTACATCTAATTGCTTGGGACAAAGTGGTGTGATTGGACCAGGTAGCATTTGTGAGCTGGGCGAAAAAAATCACCTCACAGGTAGAGGAAGCAAAGCTGTTTGGAATCACCTGCTTCCAGAACAGCTTTGTGGAGCTTGAGTTGCTGTGAATGCATCTTAAACACAGGATCTTCAGGCTGCTTAAATTTACCAGAATAAGTAAGCCACTAGCTACTTTAGTGTGGGGGGGGGACCCTAGTGGATGTACAGGGACCTCCTGGTTCCAAACATGCCCAATAATTCACATTGATGTAATTGTGCCTGTATGTGCTGCCTGCCCCAAGGAAATGTCCAATGGACATTCCCCAATGTATTACAACCTTTGGCACTAAACTTGTTTTAGAATTGTGTATTTTGCTGCCATGATAAGTAGCTTCACGTTTGTGGACTAAAATTGAGTGTAATTTGCGCTGTTCTTTCTGTAGAAATGAGTGACGAAGAGGAGAAGTAGGAGCCCCCCCCCCATCCATCTCAATGTAAGTACCTTCTCAATGTGCTTGTCTGTTTTCTTTGTCTCTTGTCATACTTTGGAGGAGTGATTTGTTTGGTGTGTTTTTTTGTAGAAGCAGACCCATCTCCCACCGGGATTCAGGAGGAGGGAGAAGCCCATCTCATGGTAAGTACCTTCTCAATGTGCTTGTCTGTTTTCTGTCATACTTTGGAGGAGTGATTTGTTTGGTGTGTGTTTTTGTAGAATCAGACCCATCGCCCACCGTGATTCAGGAGGAGAGAGAAGCTGAGGCCTCCCCCCCATCCATCTCATGGTAAGTACCTTCTCAGTGTGCTTGTCAGCTTTATGTGTCTCTTGTATAACTTTGTTGGCTTATTTTTTTCTTGATTTGTTTTTTTTTGTTTTTTTTGTTTTTTTTGGAGCAGCAGCACTCTGTTACCCCAGGACTGAGGAGGAGACTGATAAAGAGGTCACCCCCTCTCCAGCCCAAATACCTTTCATGTTTAAATGTTCTCTGTGTCCCTGTTTTAACTTTCAAGACCACAAGTTTTTTTTTTTTAATGGTTGCTTTTTTTCATTTAAGTAGCACCAGCTGTCTCACCAATTATGGCTGAGGGCAGTGGGAGAGGGGGGTCTGGCTCACCAGCCTCCTGTAAGTCCCTTCAATGTTGGGTTGCCATCTCATCCCTTTAAACCGGAACACATAATAATTACACAGGTTCTGTGGCTGATTAAGGTGGCAATTAAACTCACTTAGTGCCCTATCTGCATTAAATTAGTTTCATAACCTGTGTAATTCATATGTGTTTGGGTTTAAAGGGATGAGGTGGCAACCCTACTTCAATGGACTATCAGGCATGTTTTCCATGGATGAGGAGGATGCCTCACCTCTGGCCCAGTGTAAGTACCTTCAATAGTATTTACATATGTAATGTGGGTACCATAGGGATGTGTATATGTGCAAATTACATGTTTTTAATGATCCAATTTTTGTTAGCTGTTGTATGTGACAGGAAGGTTGAATTGTTGAATTTGTAGGATTAGGAAGTTCAAGGTAATGTAAGGCTGTCCATCCAGGATCTGTCATTCTGTCCACCAAATGGCATGTTTATTATTTGCACACAGTTATTGCTGCTCGGTAATGGTTAACTTTGCCCTATTAGAATCTGGTCATGGTTGCTGTGGGGAGCATTGTTGGACAAAGTAGGTTTTATTCAGTTTCAGGAGGCCACCCTCTTCTAATTTGTTGTTTGGTTCCATGAATTGTACATGGTCTAGTTTCTAACTTGAAATTATATTTAGCTGGGTTTACCTCACCTTATCCCGCTGTTTACACCATTAAAAATGTGGCCGGCTTGTCTTCAACATTGTGGGTGTTATTATGGAGCTCCTTAACCCCTGGTCTAAACCTTTTTTTCTAGCTTGGTTCCAAGTGGAAAGGCCTTGTCAGGTGACCAGAGTGCCCCGAGGAGGTTGGTCCACCTCTGACGACTCTTTGGACAGCCTGCCACCTTCATTTGTCCCCCAGACACAGGGCCAAGTTGCTCAAGGTAAATATTTCCCTACAAGAGGCAGAAGTAAATAGGTTTAAGCCCTCATTCAAATTTAAATGGAGCGAATCTTCGATCCGATACCTAGGGATAAACCTTACCCCCAAGTTTGAGCGACTTTTCCAAGCTAATTTCCCTCCCATGTTCCACACACTAGAATCTGACATTCTAACATGGTCCAAATACAATATATCATGGTTAGGTAGAATTAATTCTATCAAAATGACGCTATTGCCCAAGCTCCTCTATTTGTTTAGGTCACTCCCAATAGACATTAGAAAACACTATCTTAAATCCCTACAAGGAATAATAAAATTCATTTGGGGTAAAAAAGGCTATAGGCTAGCCCGAAATGTGCTTTTTAGCCCCAAAACCAAGGGGGGACTGGGTCTACCAGATCTGTTTAGCTACTACCAAGCTGCAAGATTGGCCCAACTTTCAATGGTATACTTCAAAGTTGAGAAACCCGACTGGATAGATATAGAGAGACAAGCTATCCCGACACACACCATAGACTACCTCCTCTGGTGTCCCATGAAATCAAGGCCTTCTATATTAGCCCCAACATTGTCCCAATCCTTTAAATTATGGGACTCCGTGAAATACTTACCAGCTCTGACCTCACCTTCCCGCCCTTTGGACCACATTTTTCATAACCCCCGATTTGTACCGGGCATGGACATCAAGTCCTTTAAATGGTGGCTGGACAAGGGGATGTACCGTATAGGCCACTTTCTCTCGCCCTCGGGTCCAATTACGCTAAAGCATTGTGTAGATAAGCTTAAACTCCCAGGTACAGAGGTTTAGATTTGTCCAGATATCCCACTTTCTTTCCTCTCTAACGAAGGGACAGGCACTCCCTTTGGAATTTACATCTTATGAGCGTTGGTGCGGCCAAGCACTAGACATAAAGGGGGGGTATATCTCTCATATACGCATGTCTTGTGGAACCCACCACAAAATTTACATACATGGAATCGTGGGAGAAGGATCTGCAGGAGACCTGGAGCCTGGAGGAATGGCATCAGAGAAGATCCACAGCCTTTAAAGGTATTCTCAATACTGAATTGATAGAAGCTAATCTAAAAGTGCTTTTGCGATGGTACCTAGTACCCACCAGAATAGCAACTATGTTCACTTCTGTCTCCCCGTTATGCTTTAGAGGGTGTCAAGCTCAGGGCTCCATGATTCATATCTGGTGGGAATGTCCGAAATTAAGAGGTTTTTGGAACAAAATATTCGCGTTGATCCGAAAAGTCTCGGGTCTTCCTATCACTAAATCAGCCCAAGTGGCATTAATTAATGCACCAATCCCTAAGACAACGAAACACTCTCAAAAGTTGATATCCTTCATGCTGTTAGGAGCTAAAACTACTATAGCTAAGGCCTGGAAGCAACCCACAGTGTCTTTCCAGGCAGACAAAAGAAAGATTTCGTGGATTATGTCCCAAGAAAAAAATGGTCAGCTCTCTGATGGACACCACTAAGTCATTCAAGGCAACATGGGAGCCCTGGGCTGGACATTTAAGCATTTCCCTTATCCCAGGTATTCAAATGACACAGTCAAGATGAGTTAAAAAAAAAAAAAAAAAAAAAACACCTTGGACTGGCCACAACTATATACATCCATGCTAGCGTTCTCTTTCTTCTTCTTTTCTTTTTCTCTACCCTACCTTTCTGTTACTACAACGAATTGATATCACATTAGCAGTGTACCAGTTATGTTTAAATTTCTGATTTTCAATATGGTAGAATGTCTCATGTCGCCATCAGACTTTGTATAGTGAGTTCAAGTTTTAGACTCAAAACGGATTACTGCCAGATGGATGGGAACTGCTGGAGGGGTCTAATGGCTTCTCTAGGGGTTCCTTTCTCTACCTCTGGGGCGGTGGCAGGACCCTGGGAGTGGGGACAGTGGGGGTACCGGGTCATCCTTAACACTTTCCCTGGGATGGGAGGACTCCTAACACAGTGTGATCCCGCTAGGGGTGTTGGGAATGTCAACCCACACAGGGAACATAAGTAACAGCCTTACCTACTGTTTCATTGGCAAATGTAAATGGATTTGAATCTCTGTTTATTATCTTTGTACTTCTATAATATCAATCCCGTATTTGCAAGGGATCTGTCAATATACCTTTGTATTTTATTTTCTTCAATGTACTGCACTGCTCTTTAATAAAGCTTTATTTTAAAATTCAAAAAAAAAAAAAGATGAGCCCTTGGCCAGCTACTCTTCAAGATCTGAGACATCAAACTGTTGAAGCTGTGAATTCAATTACCAGTGACCAGTTTTTTTGTGAGTGGCAAAAAAAATACCGTTTTGGTGCTTATCATGCAACAAATGGTGCTCAAGTTCAGTGCATACAACCTCAAGGACCACAAGACTTTTTAACCTTTCCCTATCCAGTGATGTGTGGAATGTGTTTCTATCCTTCACAGATTGTTTCAAATAAAAAGTTGGCATCTGCTCCATCTTTTTGAATAATCCTGTCCACTGGCGGAAGAATGTGATATTGTTCTGCAAGCTTCTGCCTTTGGAAAACTAACAAATAGTGATGAAAAAAAAATGGATTTTGGTCCACTAAAACACCTCTCCCGAAGATTGAGAAAACACCCTTCTATGGTTAGTTCAAAGTCCTGCTGTACATAAAAAGAAATACGCGGTGACTATTCACCATGCCAACTGTCTGACAGACGTGATCACTGCTTTTAGCAATCCTGACATTCTAAGGAAAAACATACATATAAGACGTCTGTTTCCATATGGCTCAGAAGAATCTGGATGCGAGTCGGTCGACTTGAGAGATACGTTGTGTCATTTTTTGAAAGAATTTCACGAGTGGTGTACTTTAGAGAAGACTTGTAAAGTCCCATTCATAAGGCACAACTATACATACAAGACATGGAAGGCAATCACCAGAATCTTCCTCAATGTTTACAATAATTGTGGGTACCTTCTTATTAAACTTAAATTTCCATTCATGCAGGAAGTCTTATTTGGAAGTATTTACGCTGATGTTATTGAAAGCTTCTTGTATGCCAGCTGTTCCGAAAAAGATTCCTCACCACAGCTCTGGATATTTTTTCCAGTAGCTGATGAAGCAGAACTTCTCAACCTTCTTGATAATTATGGATGTTGATGTAAAATAACATCAACCAAATTACAGAAACTACACTGTTGTTGTTTTAACGATTTGCAGATGCAACTATAAGAAAACCATTTAGACATTTAAAAAATATCAGTTGGAGCCTCCTAATGTTATTTATAGAGGGTTCCCCTCTTTACACAATGATATTGCACTAAATGTACTGGATCCTCCTAAGAGACCTACGTTTTTTGAGTCTTTAGTTGGGTTTTACCTTTGCTGTGAATGTATCATTTGTCTTGCTAATAACTTTACAGGTAGGAAGTCTACATCATTTCAATCAGTGTCATTTCCGCTTGCAACCAGCTCTCAGCTGTTCCTTCCCCACAGTATATGTAATTTATTGATCAACAACACTTCAATCAACTCCCATCCTTTGATCTGTGTGGATGTGTGTGCAGCTGCGATCCCTCTTTTTAAATGACAACATTGTCTTTTTTAATGTCTTAGAAGATTATACTCAGACCGCTATTTTTGGTATTTCGTCATATTTGATATTATGGTGTGTTTTTGCTAAATAAAATTTAATTAAACTCAACCACAGTGTTCAGTTACTGCGACCCCTTTGGAAGGCCTTGCCCTTTCCTTTTTTTCTTATATGCAGTTTTTGTGGTCGCATGGACTGCGCCATGTTGTTGATACTACATGGTGAAAGGTTGAAGTAATTACTATATTAATTATCTAAATAGTTGTATACTAATAGTGCAGTAGATCGGGGCACCACAACATTTTTTTTCATTTTTGTCTTCTTCTGGATCGAGTTGATCCGTTCATTGCCCAGGAATCCCGCTAAACACCAAATTGTTATTTGTTGAACAGGAATTGAGTGTTATTCCTTCCAGGTTACAATAACTGAGTACATTATGGCATACGTGATTGATGCTGATATTGATCGTGAAATACACACTGCATTCTCCAGGGATGGGGAAGCAGATACCGAAAGAGAACCCCTGAAAAAATTTTTTAGAAATCATAAAAAACTGATTATCAAATTCCTTAACAGGAAATGGGATTTTTCATCCCTAAATTCACACATTGCTAATAAGGTTATTCCAAGGGGGTTGAGAAAAAGGGTAAGTCCCAGGTGAACATTTACACACACCCAGATTTCTAAAAATCTGGAAGGAAGAATGAGTTAATAGGGGCCTTAATGTAATGTGACTTATTGTCGCAGAGGAAGAAAAACAATTGCAGGAGGAACTTGAAAATAGTGCTAAACAACTTGAAACCTATAAAGATGAAGGTGAATTTGAAAAGAATAATGAGTTTTTCAAAAAGGAAATTGAGAGAATCCAAAAAAACATTAAACATACTAAACAAGAGAAATTTAAACAAAATCTGCTTGATTGGGAAAGAGGTGATGTCTTTGATCCAACTGAACAAAATAGAAGTAGGTCAAGGAGCTCTAGGCCAAAACAACAAAGTTGTACCAACAGGACTGGGTCATCCTCTAATAGTCGCGTAGATACTGGAGGTAAATCTGTCACCTTTGCTGAGGAACTAGAGGGGAAAAACGATAGCTCTGTACCCCAAACAAATTTTAATCAAAAAAAGAAAAGGGGAAGGAAGGAGGAAAAAGCACCCACAGATGGAAAGGGAAACAAAACAGAAGGGACAAGGAATCAGAGAGATGGGAGACTCAGGATCCAAAAAAGATACTAGGTAGTAGTCCCCAGGACACATCAATAAATGATTTAAAAGTTGTGAACTTATCTAACTTTCATCTAAACGAACACCATACACAATTATTGCAAAAGGGTCTGTCCTTTTCCCCAACCTCACCTATGAAGGTATTTGAGGTCTTTAAAGACCTAAATCTCTTTTTGAGAAAGTCCTCTATAGGCTATGGCATGAAAAGAATTCGCAAAAACAGGAGCCCCAGAACAAAGAGGGAATAATGGATGGGGATGACAAGGAGGCATTGGAAAGCCTCCTACCATTACTGGAGGAGAATATTGATAGCGAATTAGGAGGAGGAAATAAGTCAACCCATTAGGAGAACAGCTAATTTGAGAATTAGATCAACAAAAATGCCTTCATTAACAA
The DNA here is from genome assembly GCA_037952925.1 of Lithobates clamitans. Classification (NCBI taxonomy): domain Eukaryota; kingdom Metazoa; phylum Chordata; class Amphibia; order Anura; family Ranidae; genus Lithobates; species Lithobates clamitans. The sequence continues at coordinate 333,383 of JBBGZY010001272.1, read as the reverse complement.
AACATAGGTGGCTTAAATAGTTTTTGGACCTGGTCCAAAAGGACCTAAGCAAGATCAATCGGGATTGGCTAGGTCCACACAATTTAACCAGTAATGAACGTAAGGCACTGAAAGAACTGGAGGAGGCCCCTGACCTGGTCATTGAAAAAAAGTGACAAGGGCGGGAATGTGGTCCTACTGAGTGAGACCCTTTATGAAAAGGAGATCCAAAGACAACAAGGTGATGAATCTACTTATATGAAGCTCAGTGGGAACCCATTCCTGACCCTTGTCAAAACACTTAACGGAAAATTAAAACTGGGCCTGGAAGCAGGCCTACTCTCAAAGATGGAGTATGATTATCTCCAAGTAAATTAGTTCACCACCCCAACATTCTATATTATACCAAAACTGCACAAATCAATGACGCAGCCCCCTGGGAGACCAATTGCCTCTGCCAAAAAGGGCTCATGGAAAACGTGGGGCGATATGTGGACTCACTCAAAAAATGGTCAGCCATCTACCGTCGTTTGTAAGGGACACTAGAGATGTCCTACTCAGGCTGCTACATCTGTCCCTGCCAGAGGGAGTATTGCTGGTGGGGATAGATCTTGAAAGTTTGTATACTTCAATACCCCATCAGTGGGGGATCCAGGCTGCAGTACATTTCCTTGAACAGGAATACCCCCTATTAGGGGCACATAATGAATTTGTGGCTGAATTGCTAGAATTCATGCTCCATAATAATTACTTCCAGTTCTTAGGTATTAATTATCATCAACAAAGGGGCACCTGTATGGGGCACAGTGGGCTCCAGTCTACGCGTGCCTCCACCTAGGCCTCTGGGACGAAGAGGTAGTGTATAAATCCTTGATGTACCTCAGCCACTGTCTGTTGTGGCTGAGGTACATCGATGATGTCCTAGTGGTGTGGAATAGTACTGCAGAACAATTGACGGATTTTCTGTCACAGCTTAATGACAACAATATGAATATTAGACTCACCTATACATACCACGAAACCACACTGCCCTTCCTCGACTTACAAATTACCAGAATTGGTAATAAGAATACCACATGGACATAACAAAAAGAAACTGCAGCGAATACTTTACTACTGGCACAAAGCCATCGCCCTACATCACTGATCCATGGAATCCCTACGGGACATTTCCTTAGGATCAGGAGGAATTGCTCAAAAGATCATCACTTCTTAGAAGAAGCTGATGATATGTACAGGTGGTTTAGAGAGAGAGAGAGGCTACCCCCATAAGCCTCTTAGGAAGGCGAGGATTATTACCAAATTTGGGACATAATGGAATCAGGTCAGAGACTCTCTAGGAAAACATTGGCATATCCTGAGTTCGACCCCTGGGATTGCTGATATCGTAGGGTTGAGACCCCTTATGACGGCAAGGAGGACTCAAAATCTGAATGATATACTAGTACATTCTGAATATCAGAAGACTCAGAATAAAAATTGGTTGAGTAATTTCAAGCTGACCCCTGGGATGTTTGCATGTGGTCACTGTAGGATCTGAAAATACGTGCACAAAACCGATGTGTTCGCCAACTCTGACAGGACGAAAGAATTTATGATCAAACAATTTGTTAACTGCTCTACAACTAGAGTAGTGTACATGTTACGGTGCCCATGTAATAAGATTTATGTTGGAAAAACAAAAAAAGACAGCTTTGGGTCAGAGTTGGCGAGCACATCCTAAGTATCAAGAAAAAAAGATGACGATTGACCACCATCGTTGCATTTTGCACAGTCCCATGGGGGGGAGACCCAAAGGGGTTAAAGGTAAAGGGTATATATGTACTTAATCTACCTATGAGAAGAGGTGACTTTGACAGTGCTCTTACAAAAAGAGAACGGCTGAACTTGACTTGATTTCAGGCCGATTTGCCTGTGGGGGTTTTTTTGTTTTTCCCCTGTCAAGCTCCAGGGGGTGTGTTCAGTGTCTCCTACATCTGTGCTGTGTCACTTTTTTGCATCTCTTGGGCATTACACGAGGCTGAAATCAAGCAAGGTTCAGGTAGGTGATTGTTTTTCCACCTGTGAAGCGGCAGCCGGGCGTGGCGTTCCGCCATCTTCATCGCGTCACTTGTTTGTACCTCCCAGGGATCGCAAGAGGGTGAGATCAAGTCACGTTCAGATCCCGCATTATGGACTTCCTGTGGGTGTGCGCGCTTCGGCACTGACTAGACGCTGCGGTTCTCCTGCAGCGTGTGTCGTCGTTCTGTATTCGCAAGACTCCTAGCAAAGCAGAACTGAGCAAACGTCATCACCCCGAGGAAAGGGAGTACCAGCGGATACCCCTTGGTGAAAGGGGCCCCAGGAAGGAATCCAAAATAAAAAAGCTACAGAAGGCCACATTAATGGACGGAGGCCTGTGAGATGAGGGTTTGGGGTCCCTGCCACATTCTCCCAGCCATGCTGCACACAGTCTGATCATACCAGCTGGATTTCTCACACCAGGACGGAATACAGGCTGTTTTTGGCTTGCCTTGCGGTAAGCGCAATATTTGTATGGTGGTGGATCACTGAGTGTGGTGTCTCTCTCATCTCCACTGCTGAGTTTGGCACATCTACATAAGGGTTTTTTTCTTGCTGTATTTATAATTTATGCATGTAAGTTTTCTACCTTCCTCTATCCAACCATCTTGCCAGTATTACACTATGGTCAGTTTCTTTTTATTTACATGCCTGTGAGACGGAAGTGTTGGGGTCCTTGCTATATCCTCCCAGATATACTGGATGCAGTCAAAGTACATCAGCTGGACTCCCCATTCCAAGACGGAATACAGGCTGTTTTCTGCTTGCCTTGTGGTAAGCGCAATATTTGTGTGGTGGTGGATCACCAATTGTGGTGTCTTTCTCATTTTTTGCCACTGAGTTTGGTCATGTTTACTCAAGGGTAAACTTGGACTGATTTTGACTAATTGTTGGATTCCCATTCACTACATATGGACTATATTTATTGATTTATGTATTAGATTTATATTTTTATATTATTGCAATGTTTTGCACATACACATGCACTTTCTAACAGGAAGGTTTGTTATAGCTTTTGGGGGGACACAACGCCATTTCATAGGTTATTTTTGGCATAAGGGATCCCCTCACAATCAAAAACAGACCTGTGTTTTTTTTTTGGTTTTTTTTGTGGTGTAACCCATGCTAATGTTTAGTTTTAATATTTGCATTGGGTACCCCTTACAGACTGTGCAGTGCTTTGTTGGCTCAAAAATAAACTCCATCAATACTTTGTTACACTTTGCCACTGTGTGGTGACATGTCTAATTATATAGAGAGACAGAGAAAGAGGAACATAGGTGTGGAGCTTAGTGTATGTGTCTCCCCCAAACATTTAAAGATGTATTTCCTTTCTGGCAAATGTACAAAGGTGGTTTAGTGTATGTGTGTTTGCAACGACAATCTTTTCAAATGTAATTTCTCTCAAAAATCTCTGTCTACACAGATCCTCCTCCTCCGCAAATATGACAGTGGCTTGTCCAATTATAGCAAGCAGACAATTGTCAGGAAAATCCAAAGTCAGCTGCATCAGAAATATCCGCACAGCGTCTCTGTCCTACAGATTCAAAGGTCCTGGAGTGACATAAAGCGCCGAAGGACCAAGGTGCTGAGGCAGGCAGCAGCTCAAATTACTGGTAAGTCTCTATGTAATAACTATCTGCTGCAATATGCATGTGTATTTTAACAACCTTTAAATCACTTTTGAATTGGGCCTTAAATTCTATTCTCTTTCTTTATTTGTTTTAGACACAGCTGATGGACACAAGGCAGTTGTCTGCTTGCTAAAACAGCAGAGGAGGAGGACTGCAGTTTTGCAGTTTGTGGCCCCCGGGATGGAGACACTTCAGCGGCTGCGGGAAGTAAATGTAGAGCAGAGGTTTGGGAATGTTTGGCTAGCTACATTTTGCTTCCTTTGGGGGGAGGGAGAACATTCCTAAATTGTTATTGGATTTTCCTTTTTTTTGTAACACTTACATCTGAACAGTTCTTTAGCAACATTGTAACGTTCTACTCTTGGGGGGGGGGGGGCAGCAAATATTCTTTCCCTTTTTGAAAAGCTTGGATTGCTCTTACGATGAGGAAGATTGTACCTGCCATGTTTTTAACTATCCTGAATGGGCTACCTTCATGACAACTGTTTGACAGTGATCTGGGCTTGTCTACATCTAATTGCTTGGGACAAAGTGGTGTGATTGGACCAGGTAGCATTTGTGAGCTGGGCGAAAAAAATCACCTCACATGTAGAGGAAGCAAAGCTGTTTGGAATCACCTGCTTCCAGAACAGCTTTGTGGAGCTTGAGTTGCTGTGAATGCATCTTAAACACAGGATCTTCAGGCTGCTTAAATTTACCAGAATAAGTAGGCCACTAGCTACTTTAGTGTGGGTGAGGGGGGGGGGGGGGGTGGCACCCTAGTGGATGTACAGTGACCTCCTGGTTCCAAACATGCCCAATAATTCACATTGATGTAATTGTGCCTGTATGTGCTGCCTGCCCCAAGGAAATATCCAATGGACATTCTCCAATGTGTTATTACAACCTTTGGCACTAAACTAGTTTTAGAATTGTGTATTTTGCTGCCATGATAAGTAGCTTCACGCTTGTGGACTAAAATTGAGTGTAATTTGCGCTGTTCTTTCAGTAGAAATGAGTGACGAAGAGGAGCAGCAGGAGACCCCCCAATCCATCTCATGGTAAGTACCTTCTCAATGTGCTTGTCTGTTTTCTTTGTCTCTTGTCATACTTTGGAGGAGTGATTTGTTTGGTGTGTGTTTTTGTAGAATCAGACCTATCGCCCACCGGGATTCAGGAGGAGAGAGAAGATGAGGCCTCCTCCTATCCATCTCATGGTAAGTACCTTCTCAATGTGCTTGTCTGTTTTCTTTGTCTCTTGTCATACTTTGGAGGGGTAATTTGTTTGGTGTGTGGCAGACTCATCTCCCACTTGGAGTCAGGAGGAGGAACAGGAGGGAGAAGCTGAGGCCTCCCCCCCATCCATCTCATGGTAAGTACCTTCTCAGTGTGCTTGTCAGCTTTATGTGTCTCTTGTATAACTTTGTTGGCTTATTTTTTTCTTGATTTTTTTTTTTGGAGCAGCAGCACTCTGTTACCCCAGGACTGAGGAGGAGACTGATAAAGAGGTCACCCCCTCTCCAGCCCAAAGTAAGTACCTTTCATGTTTAAATGTTCTCTGTGTCCCTGTTTTAACTTTCAAGACCACAATTTTTTTTTTTTTTTAATGGTTGCTTTTTTTCATTTAAGTAGCACCAGCTGTCTCACCAATTATGGCTGAGGGCAGTGGGAGAGGGGGGTCTGGCTCACCAGCCTCCTGTAAGTCCCTTCAATGTTGGGTTGCCATCTCATCCCTTTAAACCGGAACACATAATAATTACAGAGGTTCTGTGGCTGATTAAGGTGGCAATTAAACTCACTTAGTGCCCTATCTGCATTAAATTAGTCTCATAACCTGTGTAATTCATATGTGTTTGGGTTTAAAGGGATGAGGTGGCAACCCTACTTCAATGGACTATCAGGCATGTTTTCTATGGATGAGGAGGATGCCTCACCTCTGACCCAGTGTAAGTACCTTCAATAGTATTTACATATGTAATGTGGGTACCATAGGGATGTGTATATGTGCAAATTACATGTTTTTAATGATCCAATTTTTGTTAGCTGTTGTATGTGACAGGAAGGTTGAATGGTTGAATTTGTAGGATTAGGAAGTTCAAGGTAATGTTAGGCTGTCCATCCAGGATCTGTCATTCTGTCCACCAAATGGCATGTTTATTATTTGCACACAGTTATTGCTGCTCGGTAATGGTTAACTTTGCCCTATTAGAATCTGGTCATGGTTGCTGTGGGGAGCATTGTTGGACAAAGTAGGTTTTATTCAGTTTCAGGAGGCCACCCTCTTCTAATTTGTTGTTTGGTTCCATGAATTGTACATGGTCTAGTTTCTAACTTGAAATTATATTTAGCTGGGTTTACCTCACCTTATCCCGCTGTTTACACCATTAAAAATGTGGCCGGCTTGTCTTCAACATTGTGGGTGTTATTATGGAGCTCCTTAACCCCTGGTCTAAACCTTTTTTTTCTAGCTTGGTTCCAAGTGGAAAGGCATTGTCAGGTGACCAGAGTGCCCCGAGGAGGTTGGTCCACCTCTGAGGACTCTTTGGACAGCCTGCCACCTTCATTTGTCCCCCAGACACAGGGCCAAGTTGCTCAAGGTAAATATTTCCCTACAAGAGGCAGAAGTAAATAGGCTCAAGCCCTCATTCAAATTTAAATGGAGCGAATCTTCGATCCGATACCTAGGGATAAACCTTACCCCCAAGTTTGAGCGACTTTTCCAAGCTAATTTCCCTCCCATGTTCCACACACTAGAATCTGACATTCTAACATGGTCCAAATACAATATATCATGGTTAGGTAGAATTCATTCTATCAAAATGATGCTATTGCCCAAGCTCCTCTATTTGTTTAGGTCACTCCCAATAGACATTAGAAAACACTATCATAAATCCCTACAAGGAAAAATAATAAAATTCATTTGGGGTAAAAAAGGCTATAGGCTAGCCCGCAATGTGCTTTTTAGCCCCAAAACCAAGGGGGGACTGGGTTTACCAGATCTGTTTAGCTACTACCAAGCTGCAAGATTGGCCCAACTTTCAATGGTATACTTCAAAGTTGAGAAACCCGACTGGATAGATATAGAGAGACAAGCTATCCCGACACACACCATAGACTACCTCCTCTGGTGTCCCATGAAATCAAGGCCTTCTATATTAGCCCCAACATTGTCCCAATCCTTTAAATTATGGGACTCCGTGAAATACTTACCAGCTCTGACCTCACCTTCCCGCCCTTTGGACCACATTTTTCATAACCCCCGATTTGTACCGGGCATGGACATCAAGTCCTTTAAATGGTGGCTGGACAAGGGGATGCACCGTATAGGCCACTTTCTCTTGCCCTCGGGTCCAATTACGCTAAAGCATTGTGTAGATAAGCTTAAACTCCCAGGTACAGAGGTTTAGATTTGTCCAGATATCCCACTTTCTTTCCTCTCTAACGAAGGGACAGGCATTCCCTTTGGAATTTACATCTTATGAGCGTTGGTGCGGCCAAGCACTAGACATAAAGGGGGGTATATCTCTCATATACGCATCTCTTGTGGAACCCACCACAAAATTTACATACATGGAATCGTGGGAGAAGGATCTGCAGGAGACCTGGAGCCTGGAGGAATGGCATCAGAGAGGATCCACAGCCTTTAAAGGTATTCTCAATACTGAATTGATAGAAGCTAATCTAAAAGTGCTTTTGCGATGGTACCTAGTACCCACCAGACTAGCAACTATGTTCACTTCTGTCTCCCTGTTATGCTTTAGAGGGTGTCAAGCTCAGGGCTCCATGATTCATATCTGGTGGGAATGTCCGAAATTAAGAGGTTTTTGGAACAAAATATTCGCGTTGATCCGAAAAGTCTCGGGTCTTCCTATCACTAAATCAGCCCAAGTGGCATTACTTAATGCACCAATCCCTAAGACAACGAAACACTCTCAAAAGTTGATATCCTTCATGCTGTTAGGAGCTAAAACTACTATAGCTAAGGCCTGGAAGCAACCCACAGTGTCTTTCCAGGCAGCCAAAAGAAAGATTTCGTGGATTATGTCCCAAGAAAAAAACGGTCAGCTCTCTGATGGACACCACTAAGTCATTCAAGGCAACATGGGAGCCCTGGGCTGGACATTTAGGCATTTCCCTTATCCCAGGTATTCAAATGACACAGTCAAGATGAGTTAAAAAAAAAAAAAAAAAACACCTTGGACTGGCCACAACTATATACATCCATGCTAGCGTTCTCTTTCTTCTTCTTTTCTTTTTCTCTACTCTACCTTTCTGTTACTACAACGAATTGATATCACATTAGCAGTGTACCAGTTATGTTTAAATTTCTGATTTACAATATGGTAGAATGTCTCATGTCGCCATCAGACTTTGTATAGTGAGTTCAAGTTTTAGACTCAAAACGGATTACTGCCAGATGGATGGGAACTGCTGGAGGGGTCTAATGGCTTCTCTAGGGGTTCCTTTCTCTACCTCTGGGGTGGTGGCAGGACCCTGGGAGTGGGGACAGTGGGGGTACCGGGTCATCCTTAACACTTTCCCTGGGATGGGAGGACTCCTAACACAGTGTGATCCCGCTAGGGGTGTTGGGAATGTCAACCCACACAGGGAACATAAGTAACAGCCTTACCTACTGTTTCATTGGCAAATGTAAATGGATTTGAATCTCCGTTTATTATCTTTGTACTTTTATAATATCAATCCCGTATTTGCAAGGGATCTGTCAATATACCTTTGTATTTTATTTTCTTCAATGTACTGCACTGCTCTTTAATAAAGCTTTATTTTAAAATTCAAAAAAAAAAAAAAAAAAAAAAAGATGAGCCCTTGGCCAGCTACTCTTCAAGATCTGAGACATCAAACTGTTGAAGCTGTGAATTCAATTACCAGTGACCAGTTTTTTTGTGAGTGGCAAAAAAAATAGCGTTTTGGTGCTTATCATGCAACAAATGGTGCTCAAGTTCAGTGCATACAACCTCAAGGACCACAAGACTTTTTAACCTTTCCCTATCCAGTGATGTGTGGAATGTGTTTCAATCCTTCACAGGTTGTTTCAAATAAAAAGTTGGCATCTGCTCTATCTTTTTGAATAATCCTGTCCACTGGCGGAAGAATGTGATATTGTTCTGCAAGCTTCTGCCTTTGGAAAACTAACAAATAGTGATGAAAAAAAAATGGATTTTGGTCCACTAAAACACCTCTCCCGAAGATTCAGAAAACACCCTTCTATGGTTAGTTCAAAGTCCTGCTGTAAATAAAAAGAAATACGCGGTGACTATTCATCATGCCAACTGTCTGACAGACGTGATCACTGCTTTTAGCAATCCTGAAATTCTAAGGAAAAACATACATATAAGACGTCTGTTTCCATATGGCTCAGAAGAATCTGGATGCGAGTCGGTTGACTTGAGAGATACGTTGTGTCATTTTTTGAAAGAATTTCACGAGTGGTGTACTTTAGAGAAGACTTGTAAAGTCCCATTCATAAGGCACAACTATACATACAAGACATGGAAGGCAATCACCAGAATCTTCCTCAATGTCTACAATAATCGTGGGTACCTTCTTTTTAAACTTACATTTCCATTCATGCAGGAAGTCTTATTTGGAAGTATTTACGCTGATGTTATTGAAAGCTTCTTGTATGTCAGCTGTTCCGAAAAAGATTCCTCACCACAGCTCTGGATATTTTTCCAGTAGCTGATGAAGCAGAACTTCTCAACGTTCTTGATAATTATGGATGTTGATGTAAAATAACATCAACCAAATTACAGAAACTACACTGTTGTTGTTTTAATGATTTGCAGATGCAACTACAAGGAAAAAAATTTAAAAATATCAGTTGGAGCCTCCTAATGTTATTTATAGAGGGTTCCCCTCTTTACACGATGATATTGCACCAAATGTTCTGGATCCTCCTAAGAGACCTACGTTTTTTGAGTCTTTAGTTGGGTTTTTACCTTTGTTGTGAATGTATCATTTGTCTTGCTAATAACTTTACAGGTAGGAAGTCTACATCATTTCAATCAGTGTCATCCCCGCCTGCAACCAGCTCTCAGCTGTTCCTTCCCCACTGCCTCAATACAGTATATGTAATTTATTGATCAACAGTACTTCAATCAACTCCCATCCTTTGAGCTGTGTGGATGTGTGTGCAGCTGCAATCCCTCTTTTTAAATGACAACGTTGTCTTTTTTAATGTCTTGGAAGATTATACTCAGACCACTATTTTTGGTATTTTTGTCATATTTGATATTATGTTGTGTTTTTTCTAAATAAAATTGAATTAAACTCAACCACAGTGTTCAGTTAATGCGACCCCTTTGGAAGGCCTTGCCCTTTCCTTTTTTTCTCATATGCAGTTTTTGTGGTCACATGGACTGCGCCATGTTGTTGATACTACATGGTGAAAGGTTGAAATAATTACTATATTACTTATCTAAGTAGTTGTATACTAATAGTGCGGTAGATCTGGGCACCACAACATCTTTTTCATTTATGTCTTCTTCTGGATCGAGTTGATCCGTTCATTGCCCAGGAATCCCGCTAAACACCAAATTGTTATTTGTTGAACAGGAATTGAGTGTTATTCCTTCCAGGTTACAATCACTGAGTACATTATGGCATATGTGATTGATGCTGATATTGCTCGTGAAATACAGACTGCATTCTCCAGGGATGGGGAAAAAGCAGATACCGAAAGAGAACCCCTGAAAAAACTTTTTAGAAATCATAAAAAAACGATCAAATTCCTTAACAGGAAATGGGATTTTTCATCCCTAAATTCACACATTGCTAATAAGGTTATTCCAAGGGGGTTGAGAGAAAGGGTAGTCCCAGCTGAACATTTACACACCCAGATTTCTAGAAATCTGGAAGGAAGAATGTGTTAATAGGGGCCTTAATGTAATGTGACTTATTGTCGCAGGAGGAAGAAAAACAGGTGCAGGAGGAACTTGAAAATAGTGCTAAACAACTTGAACCCTATAAAGATGAAGGTGAACTTGAAAAGAATAATGAGTTTTTTTCAAAAAGGAAATTGAGAGAATCTAAAAAAACATTAAACATACTAAACAAGGGAAATTTAAACAAAATATGCTTGATAGGGAAAGAGGTGATGTCTTTGATCCAACTAAACAAAATAGAAGTAGATCAAGGAGCTCTAGGTCAAAACAGCATAGTTGTACCAACAGGACTGGGTCATCCTCTGATAGTGACATAGATACTGGAGGTAAATCTGTAACCTTTGCTGAGGAACTAGAGGGGAAAAATGATAGCTCTGTACCCCAAACAAATTTTAAATCAAAAAAAGAAAGGGGAAGGAAGGAGGAAAAAGAACCCACAGACAGAAAGGGAAATGAAACAGAAGAGACAAGGAATCAGAGCAGTGGGAGACTCAGGAACCAAAAAAGATAGGTAGTAGTCCCCAGGACACATCAATAAATGATTTAAAAGTTGTGAACTTATCTAACTTCCATCTAAACGAACTCCATACACAATTATTGCAAAAGGGTCTGTCCTTTTCCCCAACCTCACCTATGAAGGAATTTGAGGTCTTTAAAGACCTAAATCTCTTTTTGGGAAAAGTCCTCTATAGGCTATGGCATGAAAAGAATTCGCAAAAACAGGAGCCCCAGAACAAAGAGGGAATAATGGATGGGGATGACAAGGAGGCATTGGAAAGCCTCCTACCATTACTGGAGGAGAATATTGATAGCGAATTAGGAGGAGGAAATAAGTCAACCCATTAGGAGAACAGCTAATTTGAGAATTAGATCAACAAAAATGCCTTCATTAACAAAACATAGGTGGCTTAAATAGTTTTTGGACCTGGTCCAAAAGAACCTAAGCAAGATCAATCGGGATTGGCTAGGTCCACACAATTTAACCAGTAATGAACGTAAGGCACTGAAAGAACTGGAGGAGGCCCCTGACCTGGTCATTGAAAAAAAGTGACAAGGGCGGGAATGTGGTCCTACTGAGTGAGACCCTTTATGAAAAGGAGATCCAAAGATAACTAGGTGATGAATCTACTTATATGAAGCTCAGTGGGAACCCATTCCTGACCCTTGTCAAAACACTTAACGGAAAATTAAAACTGGGCCTGGAAGCAGGCCTACTCTCAAAGATGGAGTATGATTATCTCCAAGTAAATTAGTTCACCACCCCAACATTCTATATTATACCAAAACTGCACAAATCAATGACGCAGCCCCCTGGGAGACCAATTGTCTCTGCCAAAAAGGGCTCATGGAAAACGTGGGGCGATATGTGGACTCACTCAAAAAATGGTCAGCCATCTACCGTCGTTTGTAAGGGACACTAGAGATGTCCTACTCAGGCTGCTACATCTGTCCCTGCCAGAGGGAGTATTGCTGGTGGGGATAGATCTTGAAAGTTTGTATACTTCAATACCCCATCAGTGGGGGATCGAGGCTGCAGTACATTTCCTTGAACAGGAATACCCCCTATTAGGGGCACATAATGAGTTTGTGGCTGAATTGCTAGAATTCATGCTCCATAATAATTACCATCAACAAAGGGGCACCTGTATGGGGCACTACACGTGCCTCCACCTAGGCCTCTGGGAGGAAGAGGTAGTGTATAAATCCTTGATGTACCTCAGCCACTGTCTGTTGTGGCTGAGGTACATCGATGATGTCCTAGTGGTGTGGAATGGTACTGCAGAACAATTGACAAGTTTTCTGTTATAGCTTAATGTCAACAATATGAATATTAGACTCACCTATACATAACGAGACCACACTGCCCTTCCTCGACTTACAAATTACCAGAATTGTTAATAAGATTACCACACGGACATATCAAAAAGAAACTGCAGCGAATACTTTACTAGTGACACAAAGCCATCGCCCTAAATCACTGATCCATGGAATCCCTACAGGACATTTCCTTAGGATCAGGAGGAATTGCTCAAAAGATCATCACTTCTTAGAAGAAGCTGATGATATGTACAGGTGGTTTAGAGAGAGAGAGAGGATACCCCCATAAACCTCTTAGGAAGGCTAGGAATAAAGACAAAGTGTAAACGAGAGAAACTCTTACAAAATCATGAAACAACTAAAAAAGACCAAAAAACTTACCCGAGGATTATTACCAAATTTGGGACACAATGGAATCAGGTCAGAGACACTCTAGCAAAACATTGGCATATCCTGAGTTCGACCCATGAGATTGCTGATATCGTAGGTTTGAGACCCCTTATGACGGCAAGAAGGACTCAAAATCTGAATGATATACTAGTACATTCTGAATATCAGAAGACTCAGAATAAAAATTGGTTGAGTAATTTCAAGCCGACCCCTGGGATGTTTGCATGTGGTCACTGTAGGATCTGCAAATACGTGCACAAAACCGATGTGTTCGCCAACTCTGACAGGACGAAAGAATTTCAGATCAAACAATTTGTTAACTGCTCTACAACTAGAGTAGTGTACATGTTACGTTGCCCGTGTAATAAGATTTATGTTGAAAAAAATCAAAAAGACAGCTTTGGGTCAGAGTTGGCGAGCACATCCTAAGCATCAAGAAAAAAAGATGACGATTGACCACTATTGTTGCATTTTGCACAGTCCCATGGGGGGGACCCTAAGGGGTTAAAGGTAAAGGGTATATATGTACTTAATCTACCTATGAGAAGAGGTGACTTTGACACAGTGCCTCAACAACGAATGCAATTTGCAACCGTTTTTGAAAAATAATTTGGAATTTGGAATTTAATGAATAAGGACGATAGGGTTATTACCCACCATCATTATTATTATTTTCCTTTTTAATTATTATTTATTAATTTTTACTGATTTTTTTTATTGTTTTCTATTATTATTTCCTGTCGCATCATGGCAGCATACACGTTGGGTTGTGACTCCGCCTCCACAACCTGATAGGACCACATAGCTATAAATTAATGAATAGGCACCCGCCCCAGTATTCTCTTATTTTTCCTCACCTGTCAGGACACACGGATCAGCACCCCCTTACCGCTTCGCCCCAGCCAGGTTCTAGCCTCTCCTGGGTGGAAGTCCTTCTTGTACAGCCTCTAAACGAGCTAAATGGAAGGAGCCCCACTCTGGTGATCTCAGAGGCACTCTCTTTCTCACTCTGTCTGACTGACCACGATATAAGCCTTAAACAGGCTTGATGTGCAGCAGCCCATATAAAGCCTTAAACAGGCTTGCTGGAGGAATGGCCACGGAGTCCTCAGTTTTGGCCTCATAAAATAAGCCTTAAACAGGCTTAGTTGTGTGCAGCGGTCTCCACACTCCCCCTTCTTCCCTCTTTCTATCTGCTGGGCTCTGTTGTCCTCCATACTGTCCTCCTTGGGCGCCGAGCGTCCTCGGCGTTCTCGCGCATGCGCAGTGTGTCGTTTCAGGGCGCTCCTTTGCCTTTTCCAGCTTCCAAGATGGCGCCGAGTGTCTCGCGGCGCTACTGCTCGGCGCTAATGCCGGCAGTTTTAAAAAGCCCCAGTGTCAGTCTTGTATTGCTGCTGCTGGATGACTGACCTGAGACAGTTTTTTTCCCCTGAAAACGCTCTACAAAAGGTAAGTGGCTTGTCCTTTTGTTCAGTTGTCACCCTGAAACCCTTACTTCCTCTGCATACCTCAATCCTACTATATCTGCAGGTTTCCAATCCACTCCTCCACCATGGAGACCGCTGCCCCAGTAGATCACCGCCAGCCTAATAGGTAAGGGGGGGGGGACAAGGCTAAGTAGTGAAGATCGAAAAAGAGAGCACTACTAACGCTACCTTAATTGATCAGCCCTGTCAGGTGCTCAGGAACGTCTGCTTCAAGACAAAGAGAGACCTCGCATAGAAGAAGTTGCTCCAGACACAGACTGAGCCGTTCCTACCACAGGAGAAGCCGCTCGAGAGGGAGTCGCAGAAGGAGCCGCTCTAGATCATATTCTAGACACGGTCGATCCCGCTATAAAATGGTCGCCTTCACGTAGACCTCGTTCCCCCGCACGCCATTCTCATCCCTCTGGGAACGCCTGCTGGATTTGTGGTGCGGCGGATCTCCGGGATAAACTGGCTTGCCAAAAATGTCTAGAGGAGGCCACAAAAGAAAGGATCTCGGATACCGGAGAATCCGCTGGGGTTTTAGCTCCACAGGCCTCGATGGCGGACATGGATTTCTCCACCACTGCCTCTCCAGCCCGGGCCAGCACGTCAAGGGAGCAAGACTCTCTGTCCGATAATGAGGGTCTGGAGGTATCGGCCGTATTCGACTTCTCTCTGATAGAACCGTTTGTCAAATCGGTCAAAGAGGTAATAGGATGGGAGGAAACCCAGGAAGTTCAACCAAAACAAAGGAAATATTTTCCTCATCTTAAGAAGGATCCAGAAGCCTTTCCGTTTATAGACAAACTGGATGACCTGATTAAAGAGGAATGGCAAAGACCAGAGAAGAAATCTAGTCTGAATAACAGACTTCTTAAACTATATCCACTTAAGGAGCCTAAAGTGAACCCCCTGGTGTCCCCTCCGGTAGTAGACGCATCTTTGATGCGCCTAGCCAGGCACGTTACACTCCTGTTAGAAGACGCGGTAACATTCAGGGACGTGCTCGACAGGAAGATCGACACGGACCTCAAGAGGGAGGAGGCGCCTGCAGGCCTGCGATAGCACTCGCAGCGGTAGGAAGAGCCATCTCGAGCTGGTCTGCAAGCACCGAGAAGCTTGTATTGGAGGGTGCAGACCAAGAAAAATAGTGAAAGCTTTGCAAGAACTAAGCTTGGCGGGCGACTTTGTGGCAGAGGCCTCGGTCGATACCATTAGGTCTGCATCAAAATCTATGCTGGCCTCGGTAACAGCCAGAAGAGCATTATGGCTGAAACCCTGGACGGCGGACCCAGCCTCCAAGTTCAATTGGTGTCGTATCCCGTTTGACGGAGAGAATCTCTTCGGGACGAAATTGGACTCGGCCATCTCTAAGGTGACTGGCGGCAAGTCTGGGCTCATCCCCTCGGATAGAAGGCCCAAACAACAGAGACCTCCTCCCTTTAAGCGAAACCTTCCGGAGAGGTATAGAGACGCGAAAGCGTACAGACCGGGGAAAGAGTACCGAAGGAGCTGGAAGAATCCTCAGTCTTCCTTTATGAAGTTCCAGAAGCCCAAAACCCCCGCTTTCAGCGACCAGAAGCCTTTTTGAAAGTGCGCCCGTGTGGCCAGCGGTAGTGGGAGCAAGTCTCTCCAGATTCAAGCTGGTCTGGGCGGAGACCATAAAGGATACCTGGACTCTGGCCACCATCAGTTTCGGACACAGGTGGTCCTTCAAAAATCGACCCCCAAGGGATCAATTTTGTCCAACCCGTATCCCTGTATCTCAGGAAAGAAGGTTGTCACTACTAAACTATATTCAGGATCTTATCCAAAAGCGGGCAATAGTAAAGGTCCTGCCAACACAAAGAGGCAGGGGATTCTATTCTTCACTATTCCTCGTCAAGAAAAAGTCAGGGGACCTTCGACCAGTTCTAGATCTAAATAACCTCAACAAATCCATCCGGGTGGAGTCATTCAGGATGGAAAGCTTGCAGTCTATCCTCCAGGCCATAAATCTGGGAGACTGGATGCTCTCCATAGATCTCCAGGACGCCTACCTGCATATTCCAATCCATGTGGCATTCCAGAGATTCCTGCGATTCTCGGTGGGTCAGGGGCACTTTCAGTTTCAAAGTCTTCCTTTCGGGATCTCGACAGCCCCCAGAACCTTCACAAAGGTCTTACTACCAGCAATAGCTTACTTGAGAGAGGTCTAAGGGTCCACCACTACCTGGATGACATCCTCCTCCTCTCAAGCAGGCAGGAGTCACTTGTGCAACATCGCGAGATCCTAGTCTCCACTCTAATAAACCTGGGATGGATAATAAACTGGCAAAAAAGCAACATCCAACCTACCCAAAGGATGGTCTTCCTGGGGGCCAAACTAGACACCCGAGCAAATACAGTGGAGCTGCCACGGGAAAAAATGTCTCTACTAATCCAAAAAGTAAAGAATTCTATCCGGGCTCCGTGCCTACCAGCCAGAGTATGCCTCAGCCTTCTGGGTTCCCTATCAGCAACCATTCCAATGGTCCGGTGGGTGCAATGGAACACCAGACTCCTGCAATCCTCCTTCTTGCGCCAGTGGGACGGCTGGTCCATGTCCCAATTGATTCGCATCTCGGAAGAAGCCAGTCTATCTCTGCAGTGGTGGACACACCCCTACAACCTCAGGAGATGCAAACAGATAGTCATTCCACACCAGGAGTTAGTAACTTCGGATGCCAGTCTGGAGGGTTGGGGGGCACACTACCTACATTATGCGGCTCAGGGCCGCTGGCACTTCAGAACCAAGGACTTGGTCTCGAATGTTCTAGAGATGAAGGCAGCCTTCCAAACCCCCTTGGCATTCAGCACCCTTCTGAGAGGGAAACAAGTTCTCATAAAGATGGACAACTGAGTGGCTGTAGCCTACATCAACAGGCAGGGGGGTACCAGAAGCATCTCCATGATGCAGGAGGTTGGCCCGGTGATGCGGTGGGCTAAACTGAACCTTCGGGATCTGAGGGCGGCCTATATTCCGGGTGTCCACAACCTTGTGGCAGATTCACTCAGCAGAACATTCGTTTCCAACAACGAGTGGTGTCTGAGCCCCCAAGCATTTGCCCTCATATGCCAGACATGGGGTCATCCGGACATAGACCTCGCAGCAACGCCAGTGAACAAGAAATGTCAGAGGTTCCTGTCAAGGACCCCCTTCCCCTCAGCGGAGGGAACAGATTGTCTCCAGCACCCCTGGAACTTCCGCCTAGGCTAGGCTCAAGCATTCAGCGGCCCTAGTGCTGGCTGTGATTCCATTCTGGCCACAGAGGCCTTGGTTCACCACCCTCCTACAGCTGAACACAGCGGATCCACTTCCACTCCCAGTGTCAGCAGATCTACTAACCCAGGGCCAGCTACTCCATCCGAGTCCGGAGAGGTTACACCTAATGGCCTGGAGGTTGAAAGGTCTAGATTTCTAGACCAAGGCTGTTCTCAGAAGGTAGTCGATACCCTGCTCCAGGCTAGAAATTCTACCACAAATAATACCTACGGAAGAATCTGGGAAAAGTTCACATCCTTTGCCCAGGAACAAGGTTGGGACCCTTCTTCCCCATCAGTAGTGCAAGTGCTCGAGTTCCTCCAGTCGGGTCTGGACAAAGGCCTTAGGTCCAGCACCTTAAAAGTACAAGTTTTTGCCATCTCTGCATTGACAGGAGTTAAGTGGGCGCTTAATCCTCTGGTGGTTCAATTCCAAAGGGCCTGTCTAAAACTAAGGCCCCCTAGAAAGCCTTCGTTCCCGACATGGGATCTCTCAACCGTCCTAGAGGTCTTATCCAGAGAACCACTTGAAGACATCTCCCTTTGAGACCTGACACTAAAGGTATCGTTTCTAATCGCCATCACATCAGCGAAGAGGGTCTCAGAAATGCATGCCTTGCTAATCAAAGAACCATATCTGATGGTCTACCCAGACAGACTAACCCTGAAACCTTCAGATAGATTTATTCCAAAGGTCTCCTCTTCATTTCACTTTAACCAGGAAATTGACCTCCCGGCTCTAGTCACGGATCAGGGCGTTCCTCACCCTCTGGATGTCAGGGGTAACATTTTGCAGTACCTCTCAATAACTAAGCCATTCAGAAAATCCGAGAACCTTCTAATCATCCCACACGGATTCAGGAAAGGCCAAGCGGCTTCTGCCCGTACCATCGCCGCATGGCTTGTGAAAACTATCAAGAAGGCCTACTCCTTGGGCACATTGCAGATCCCAGAAGGCTTAAGAGCACATTCCACCAGGGCAATGGCTACGTCATGGGCAGCTTACTGTAGAGTCTCAGGGGAAACCATTTGTAGAGCGGCCACCTGGTCTTCTAGAAACACCTTCATATCCCATTATAAAGTAGACGCTGCACGCTTATCAGCAGTAGAGTTCGGGAGGGCCGTTATACAGGCCAACTCTTCTGTTTCTTGCCAA
The DNA here is from genome assembly GCA_037952925.1 of Lithobates clamitans. Taxonomy (NCBI): domain Eukaryota; kingdom Metazoa; phylum Chordata; class Amphibia; order Anura; family Ranidae; genus Lithobates; species Lithobates clamitans. The sequence continues at coordinate 314,710 of JBBGZY010001272.1, read as the reverse complement.
TAAAATTTCTTTGCATTCCCACCCAATTTGGCAAGTTACTCCCCAACGTGTATGGTGCCATGATGCGACAGGAAAACGGAAAATTGTATACTCACCTTTCCGTAATTTTCCTTTCCTGTCGCATCTTCATGGCAGCATACAATCGCCCACCCTTCTGAGGTGACATATGAATATATACAGAGAATACTGGGGCGGGTGCCTATTCATTAATTTATAGCTATGTGGTCCTATCAGGTGGTGGAGGCGGAGTCGCAACCCAACGTGTATGCTGCCATGACAGTAAAGGAAAATTACTGAAAGGTGAATATACAATTTTCCGTTTTTTTCAGCTTTCATAATTTTTCACTTTTCTCCCCATCCCGTTTGAAACATATGCTAAATGTACTTAGTGATGTGTTAATTTGTCTCCCTGTGTTGAAAGTTGAATGGAAGTGAGCATTTAGATGACATCTAGTGGCCGAAGCAAGATATTGCAGCCAAATATTTGGCTATTTAAGCCAGCATCTCCAGCTCCTCCTTGCTCTGAGGAAGTTGGCTGTCATTGGCTAACGAAACATGTCAGCGTGACGTCAGCACATTCATGACGACGGAGCGGTCGCACTAACACAAACAGTGTATTGAGGCAGTGGCGATCGAACAGCTGAGAGCTTGTTGCAGGCGGGGATGACACTGGATCCAACACCTTGATCAACTTCCCAAGGAAATAACACGGTGACTTCAGGAGTGGAGCACGGTTCAGAAAGGATGGGTGGAGGTATGAGGAGACAGAGACGTGGGTGAGAGTAGCTTACATTGCTATTATTCAGTTGAACTTGCTGATTAGCCGTGGACTGACAACACCAACACCCCCTGCTGTGTTCCTCCCTCCCCAACCCTACTTGTGATGGATCAAATGAGTATTACACTTAAGAAGTTTTACCCCCCGCAGCCTTGCTTATTGGACACTGCAGCCTATACAATTAAGCCACCTGTGCCTCCAATAGACAAATGAGAGCCACTAATCCTAGGTGCCACCATTGAATTTGTATACTAATGACTTAGGACGGCCTATGATATATCCACATCTCAATAAGTTTACAGCTACATATCCTGTTTGAGATGACCACGATCCACTTCTTAATTAGGAAGGACAACGATTATAAGAATCAAGAATAAGGATTCAAAATTAGGTGCACCCCTAGACGCAAAGTGTCCAGACAGGCAGACTTATCATTTGAAGACATGGGACACCTAAACAATCCTATGGATAGGGGAGTCCTAAAAAGGGCTTGGGACATATGTCCATGGCTAATTTAAAGCCTGCACTGGCCAATACATGTCACCAGGAACTTAAAATTCGTCTCTCACAGCTTCAAGAGCATTTAGTTACAGGTTCACTAAGAGAAGATATACTGAAATCCTTTCCAATGCTGTTTAAAGCCGTGGGATTCATAGCTGAGGAATCAGAAGAATCAGTCAAGTTCTCTAAGTCCGCTGCACTTTCAGTAGCAGCTAGAAGATCCATTTGGATGAAGACCTGGACAGGAGACACAGCTGCTAAAATGTGTCTCTGCAGCGTTCGGAGATCTATTATTTGGCCCTGATTTGGATAGTGCCCTCAAGAGAACAGAGGACAAAAAGAAGACCTTTATTGTGAAAGAGACATTTTTTTTCAAAGAAGTTTTTTTCGTCCCTAAAAGGAAACCCAAAAAACAGGAAACGAAGTTGGGCCTAAGAAGCACTGGTCAGGGCATAAGGGAAAAAGACTTTAACCGTCTCTTTAACCGTCACCATCAAAACCCAGTTTCCGGTGGGAGGAAGATTGAAAAGATTTCTCCCACAGTGGGAAGCCATAACAACAAACAATTTGTGCGAAACATCAGCGGTCCTGGAGTTTCACAGGAATCCACCCTCAAAGTTTCTCATTACAGAATTGCCAAGAGACCCAGAGAAAGTCAGGGCCTTGCCTTTACTGACTGGGGAAATGGTAGACCAAGAAGTATTGGTACCAGTTCCAATTCAAGAACATGGGGGAGGTTTTTATTCGCACATGTTTAAAATCGTCCAGGAAATTCGGACTAATTATGAATCTCCAACCCTTGAACGCATCCATTTGATACAGGAGATTTCCAATGTAATCGATTTATTCAATAAGAAATATTCTACAGAAAAAAGTCTTCATGGCAACTTTGGATCTAAAAGATGCCTATTTTTTTTTTCCAGATTTTTATTTCTGGAACTGTATAACAGATATTAAAGTACAACAAAAATACAAAATAATGTTTTTTTGTTTTTTTTAAAAGGCAGTGTTTATGTACAAATATTAAAACCAACAGTGACCTCCTTGAGCCTTTTTGATACTAAAACGTTAATGTGATTGTCACCCAATGTTCCTGGGGATTATAGCAGTAATTCTGAAACTGGAAAAACACTGGCGATCCAACAGGAATATTCATACATATCTTAAATATATATGGCAATTATTTCCATTTCTTTATTTAAATAAAAATACCTCTCAGTAAATCAGGAGCCATTTAGATGGGTAAACTTTTCAGGTCTTAGAAAAAAATAGAGCATTCTAATTACTTGTAGGAGGCGTCCTATACGCATAGGAAGCCTTGCAGGATATCAACTAAGGATTTACTTTGATTATGAAGTAACTCGAACACACAAAAAATAAACTTCTCAAAAGTTCAGGCGTGAAGCATAGTAAGATGTTTGCTGATGAATAATAAAAGAAATACCAGGAAATAAAACACTGCACAACTGTGAACATATTTGTACACACTTTAGTATTTTCTTAGAACTTTCTGCAAACCCTTCAAGTAAATTCAGAAAAAATAAAAAAAATAAAAAAATGAAAACATTCATCATGAAAATTTATGGACAGCTACAAAGAAGAATGAGACTCCAGAAAGCGGCAGTCTTATAGGCAGGGTCATACACATTCCATGCCTACAAATGTATGCTTTTTTGTTCCAGATTGAACACTTTACACATAGGTTTATGTATGGCCCCTAGTCTGTGCTTGGTAGAGACAATCTCACCTATAGAAGAGAAAATGAGGCCATATTTACTCCAAACTAACTGTATAATCCAGGGGTAATATTCTAAGTGGTGACCAAAGACATCTAAAAATGACTACTGTGTGAATGCAAGAACTTGGTCGAAATGGTGGCTGTACAGCTAAACACAAGCAAATCTATACATTTGTGTGACTGTATCTGAGTTTCAGATTATTATATAGGATTTATATCATGCCAGAGGTTTGCACAGCGTTTTACAAAATGGACTATTTAAAGGATTAAAATTTTGCATTGCAAACTTGCAACATAACTCAATACAATTTGGTTTTGTATGACAAGTCCGAAAGACACCTGGGCCATAGAAGCCCACCATAAAAGAATATGTAGTGCAAATTTTCTTAATCACCGTTTTTCGCTCATACTGCTGTATGCAAACTTAGTACATGTTCACATTTTGGATCTAAAACCATCAGGCAAATTGATTGTATAAGGAGTAACCAAATGATGGAGAGACTAAGACTGAATATGTCACTGCAATGTACCATAGTGCACTGTATAGGTGTTTTGCCAATAAGTGGCACCCTAATACATCAACAGTAGGAAAAAATATAACGCATTAAAGGCTGATCTTAAATCACCTTCCATCCAGAAATATATTTAATATAGTTTAAGACCATTATTTCACAAAATGAAGGTAGATCTCCACACTAAGCCATTGCATAAGGATCATTATTGCCACTGACATCATTAGTCTCTAGTAAACCAAATGGCTGGATCTTTGCCTCGTTAAAGTGGTGTTTCCGGCCGAAATTATACTTTTTAAATAAAAATACCCCTATAATACACAAGCTTAATGTATTCTAGAAAAGTTAGGCTGTAAACTAAGGTCTGTTTTGTTAGTTTATAGCGGTAGTTTGTTATTTTATAAACTTACAGCAGGCCGTGACCATCTTAAGTGTGGGCATCTGAAGCCAGACTGTATTTCTTCCTGGATCTCATCCCTGCAGATCTCGCACATGCTCAGTGCAGCACAAGCAGTGTAATAGGTTTCAGGTCAGGTTTCCATAGCAACGGCAGTGTCAGAGGAAGTTGCAGCCCCTTCCCAGAAGGCATTGCAAACAGGAAATGATGCGATGGGACGCGGCCAAGGAGGAGGAAGTGAAAAAATGAATACAGCAGATATACAGTAGGTGCTGAGAAAAAAAAATTAAAAATATCCAATTTGTTTACAGTACACAGTTTAGTGAGGGATGCTGAAGAGTTGTAAAAGTGGGTGGAACTCCACTTTAAGTAACTGACATCAAATTATGTAAGGGTTAAACTGTAAAAGCTATGGAAGGATTATGACCCCCTGAATAAGACAGTTCAAGACTACAGCAAAATGTGCCGTTTGAAATCAAACAAGTCCAAAGGCCTCACGTCTCTCTGGCAGCAAATTCTTCTTCCTTGTTTGGGGATTCAACATGTAAATGGGGGCAGCGGGATTACTGCAGGAACAGTTTTATCTCAGCAGTTAAGACGCTGCTGCTCCAAAGACAACAATCACTAGAAAAAGCCATTTACCAAACAGGTTTTCTTTTCTGTTTTTGGTTTGTCTGCATGAAATAAAATGGCTGTAAATTAAAAAAGGAAAGAAAAAAAAAATCACCGGTTTCCTAGGGGGAATTGTGCTTAACATTTCATTTCAAAAGGCAAGATAGATAACATTTGTAGGTTTCTTCATGCCAATGCCAAAGTGTATGGTTGGTAATGTGTCCTTCGCGCCACTAGGGGTAGTGAATGAACCTAGTGTCTATATTTAAAAGTGATGACAGAATTATGCAGCAAAATCTAATGGTGTACACCAAACCACAGAGCAAAATTAAAAATCAAGGTGATCTTGCGCATAAATAGTAATAAAATGAAGATGAGAACAAATCATGTCAATAAACAAATACCACTGTGTACACTAATTTCCAAAAAAGGCGCACATAAATGAAAATAGTGATAAATAACACTGAATAAAATTATATATAAACGCACATGTGAAATGTGATATTAAAATACCACTAAAAAATAATAATAAACGCACATGTGAAATGTGATAATAATCACTTCAAAAAGACTCTTCTTATAATCAAATGGTGTAAAAGTCATAATAATCTCCTCCAAAAGTCAATATATGGTTAATAATGATAAAAAGTCCAAAAATAGATGATATAACTGTATATATTGCTCCAAGTTCAAGGGGAAGTGGGAGGTAAAACCAGATGTGTGACTAGGTGGTGTAGGTTAAGGATGATGAAAGATGATTTTCATGTTGAATTCCATGAATTCTCTTATCAACTACGGTTTCACAAAACTCTCACCTTAGGGTTATGTAGTATCTCACATCAACAGATAATTGGTGTATGTCTCGGCTTTCTATCCAGATCCTAATGGGTTAATGGATACTGCGAGTGTGTTCATGGATAGTTTTCCCCTTCATGGTCCTCCACACATATGTCATGGATTAATCCGGCATTACCACAGCACATAAGGGGGGAGGAAGTGGTTTCCAGCAAATGCGAGGATCTGGACCAGCGCCATCCGCACCCAATGCCAATTTCTTCACCAACTGTAACGATCTAGGGTGATTGTGCTCAAGTGGTGTATGCGTTTTCAGGAACACCGGTCAGTCCAGACTGTATTTTATAAGGACATGGCAGCCCAATTTTATTTAAACGGAAGAAACTTCACAGAAACTCTTTCCTCGCAGGGGGTTCCACCATCATTGTATAACAGAAAAACGTCAGCCTCCCGGCTCACTCACTCTTTCTTAGTCAAACTCCCTCCTGGAGCTTACTTGCTCAGCTGCGTGCTGCTTCAGTGTCAAAAGTGTACCTGTAATCTGTTTGCAGTAAATGCAGCCAGCCGCCTTTTCAGACCTAACTTTTCGGTAACATGCCAATCAATAGGCATTGTATACATCATGCAATGTAAATGTCAAATGTTTTACATTGGTAAAACTAAGCGACCCTTTTTTTGTCGAATAAGGGATCATGTCTCATTGATACACAAAAAACGAATGGAAACCCCTATGATTCGACATATTGGTTTGTACCATAACTTTGACAGCAGCTACATGCACCTCTTTGCCCTTGAACACATTCCCCCTGGTGACAGGGGTGGTGATTGATAAAGAGAGGCAAGCTGGATACATGAGCTATCAGCTTTAAAAGTACCCAGGTCTCAATGATGCATTTAGTTTTAAACCTTTTCTATAAACCCTACCTAAAATATCTTTAAAATAGCTTTCTGGATTTATTTCTATTTTTATTTATTTTTTTGTCTCATTTCCCTTTTTGCATTTCATTTGCATTTTATTTGCATATGTTTTTTTTTCCCCATTCATCTGATGCTATGTCCTTACAGGCTGCCTTCCTAAAATTAAAATATCATTTATAAATACTGTAGTAATTATCAAGTTCAACATCTCTCACTCATAAGTATCTCTGTCTGTATATTCTTGGTCCACACGGACGCCAGGGGCACTCATGTGGTGGGCGAGTAATCAATCGCCTTCTACCTGTGTGCCCTAGAGGTGTTAGTCCCAGGGGCTGGTTAGGTTGGCGGTAGTATTAACATCTATATACTTTTTTTATGTGCCCTCTTGGGTTTAATATACACTGTAGCATTCATTTATCTATTACCTTTTTCCATTTTTTCAAATGGTGTGGTCAGCGTAATTTCATACATTTATCTGCCTGATCTATTGCACTGGCTTCAATGATTATCCCTTCTTTAAGATGGCCTCTCAGGCTTCGGCTGTCTCACAGACACGCTGTGCGTACATTCTGTCTGGCGAATGCGCATTGTTAGCTATAGATGCGGCCAGTGTCATGCTTACGATGCCGCCACTCCCCCTATTCATCCATTCCCCGGGCCTCCTCATTACCTGTCCGCATCCCGGCGGTGACGTCAGACGCCGCCGGGATGGAGGGAGTATAAGAATGCGGTTCATACACCGCCACCCTCTGCTGCAGCCTCCTCACTGAGGGAAGAGGTTGTGCCTCTCCCAACTCCTTGTCTGTCTGATACCCTCCAACTGGTAAGTGCCCTTATGCAGCTATGTCTGATCTATACCGAGGCTGCTTATAGGGATTCATTACTGATCAGTTTTTCTTGTTGTTTTTTCCTTTTTGCTTTATAGAAAGAAGCACCTTTAAATTTCATCTTCTGGAATATCATTTTCATGACTCCCAGATGATCGATTAGGGCTTTCCAGTGGATACTGATTCATTACTGCTTTTTAAACTTGCAGTGAGGTGGTTCTAACTCCAGCAAAAAGGTTTTTGATTCTATTAAAGGTATTTTTTCATTCTTATTTTCAACACAATGGCCATTGTGGATGCCCTTTTGAATATAAACTCTCTATATATCCCAGTTTACTCCTTACACTTTCTTTTCCTTTTTTATTAAGGATACGTAAATTCCATATCCTTCTGTGGCCAAAAACGAGGGGAACTTCCGATGTGAGAGAGACCTAGTTGAAATTTTCTATATCGCTGATGTCTTTTATCGGCTTTTTTTTATCAAATACAATTTGCCTTCTTTGTGCGGCAGCCTGGTAAGATCACTAATATTGATGTATTATCCCTTTGATTGATAGATATTCCTGATGCTTTTCAATTGTATGAACTATTATCCATATACATATTTATATATCATCATTGTAAATTTTACATTGTATTAATACAACAGTATATCTCATTTATGTTTTCTTTATTATCTACAGTATACCACAATTTATGCCAAAACTCCTGAGGAAGCTCCAAATGAGCGAAACATGTAGAGTGGTATTTAATTAAGTGGTACTCTGACAACTATTTGCCCACTACTAGATGTGTTTTTTTGACATTTATACACTGTTTTAAGTGAAAACTTCTGCTATGTATCTGTTTTAATTGTAATTAATAAAAATCATTTTTTTTTATGGATAAGCTGTACATGTTTCTCTACCTTATTTACCTTGTAATTTAAGCACCTTAAAAGTCCCAGGGTTTTTCAACCCCTTTCCCCCTTTATCTATTCAGCTATGGTACACAGATCCACTCTGACAGTATAAAGAACATTGTGTATTTATCCAAAAAAAACAAAACAAAAAACATGGTGAAGTGTACACTGTCCCATGCACCAGCTGTAGTTGCTGGTCTTGGGGTCAGCTCAAGTGCTTTTCTTTTATATCTCTTATGAAATGGTATGCTTCAGGCTCGGTTCACACGGGGGCGACTTGTCAGGCGACCTAGCCGCCTGACAAGTCGCCTCCCGTTCTGTACAATGGAACAGTTCTAATCGGAGCGACGCAAGTCGCTCCGACTTAGAAGAAAGGTTCCTGTACTACTTTGGGGGCGACTTGCATAGACTTCTATACAGAAGTCGTCTTGCAAGTCGCCCCGGCAGTCGTGTGCAGGTCGCCTCGGTGAGGCGACCTGCAAGTCGTGCCGCCTCTGGTGTGAACCGAGGCTAAAGAAAAAAAAAAAAAAAAAAAACATTGTGAACGGTGAGACTGTGCAGTTCAAATTAGAATTTCCAGTCCTGCTTTAAATAAAAACAAAAAACAAAAAAACAAACAAACCGCAAAACAAAAATAAAACAAGTGCTACATTTAGTAGGGAAGGGACTGGTACCTGTAAACATTGGTTATCCACTGAACTCTCTGCTGTAAAACAAAGCTTACATCAAGAGTCGCCTAATTAGATCCTGAACCTGTGCTGGTTTACTTTTTTTTTTTTAGATGGAGACCAAGTTTATCTACCAAATTTTAAAGAAAGAAAATTAGAAGTTAAGCCTAAAAGCTGCTTTCCCAGATCATAATCCGAGTTCCCAACTCTGCCGAACATTGTCATTTTCCCATTAAATGGACCAAAAAAAAAAATTCTTGACAAAAATCAAGATATAGTTCTTTACATACAAAGACATCACTGATGTCATAGTGAAAAGTTCAAACTTCCAGTGAAAGACTAAGCAAACTCTTAGTTTATGATCAGATTTTGCGGCGGCTGCGTCCCCAAAACAGAACATTCGTAGGAGGATGGAGTCACTCCGACTGCAGGGCTGTATGGTGTAGTGTGTGCGAACTTATAAAACTATTTGTGTCATTTGCAGAAAGACTGCTGAAGTCTGCCATGGATACAGCCATTTTGGCACTGGTAATATGGTGCGCATGGTTGTCAAAGTCTACACTTAGGTTATTTACAGACACGTCGTTGATGAAGGGTTCTGGGACGGAGATCCCCATTTTTATCCTTTTTCCAGGCTCTCCGTTTCCTCGCCACATAAGCTCAGCGGTTTGAGGTCAGGAGGATAAAATCCAGTCTCAAACAAGGTAAAGCAATCACTTTCACCATTGCTGGGCAAGTTGAGCAGGTCTTCTGTGCCGACAGGCACGTGGTTCACTGAGCCTCAGGGGAATGAGTCTAGCGATGGGAAGCCATCATTTAAACAGTTTAAGTCTGTAGAATTGCATACGTTGGCCACGCTGTGCGTCAGTGCTCTAGGGTTGTTCGCAGTTATATTCAGAATGTTAAGCTGGGTGTCAGGCATGGACTCGGACCTATTCTGGCAGGTTAAGGCTGATGGATGCTCAACTCCTCCAAGTGCCTCTGCTTCATCTACCAATCTGTCCATGTAATCCGTTACTCCAGGATGATGGCGATATCTTTTCTTGCCAAATCTAGTTTGCTGGGCAAAATTGTCATATCTCTCCGATTTCTTCCAGATGTAATAAAAAGCTACACATTAAGCTACTGTGCAGGTTCACACCTTATTTTTCTGTATTAGATGAAAATCTTTTCCATGGATTAGAAGTACATGTTCAAAATTTCTACATTCTTCCACAGTCCAAGGCTTGAACTCTTCATGTAATACTCCTCTACTGCAAAATCTTTCCATTGTATCTGGGAGGTCGTATTGACACTTGAAGAGCTCATGCAGAGCCTGTTCGTTATTTTTGATGACCCCATCTGATACTCTATTGTGCATATTCTTCTTGTTCATCTGCATGGTTTCCAACAGAAAGTCCTCCACTTTGCTCTCTGGAACAACTTCTGGACTCCAGATCAACTGATCTTGGTGTTCGTAGTCAGATAAATCTGCGATGTAATGTCCCTGAAAAGGTGGGACTTCTGCCTGCTACTGTGAACCAACCATTATTTCCTTTCTTAAATCTTTCCAATTTCTGTTTTCAAATCCTCACTTTCCCATTCTCTATCGCCATCATATGCTGTATTTGATCTTAAAGGTCAAGGAAAAAAGTCTGGTGTTTCGTTTGACGTGACGGATGGAGTCAAATCATCAGCTGAAGACTGTGTTTCTTCATCATCACCTGACAAAAGGTCCTTTGCAATTTCCTCTTTATCTAGCGTCATGTCAGGGAGCTCATCAGCCAACTCGCTGGGAGAGCTGCCAACGCTGGATCCTGCCATAACTGGATCTGCAGGCTCGTAGACACAAATGGCTAATAAATCTTCCAAAGGCATGTTTTCTTCCTTTTCTAAATCTTCAATTTCAGAGCTGAAGTTTTTTCCGTCTTCCTTCATTATTTCTTCTTCAAGAGTTCTCTCATCATCATAATCATCTGATGACAGAGAGCCAACTGGGCTCGAACTGTCAAAGGAAGCCTCCGCCATATTGGTACCCTAAAAGATGCCTATTAACATATTCCCATAAGGGAAGAATGTCAAAAGTACCTCCGTCTAGCAATTCAGATTGGAGACAAAAATTATTACAGAGCTTCCTTTTGGTAGACTTAAAAGACAGAAACCTAGAAGAGGAAATTGCAATTCCCTCCAGTGTGCAAAGATTCCTATGGTGGTGGAAGAACAGAGAGAACCTCCAGAAAGGGGTATACCTGGATATTACCCATATCTTGCATACTGACCACAGGAAGGTACTAGAGCATCAAAGCCAAGATGCCTTAATGGCTACACCACAAAAAATCCTGTACCTAGACAGGTGGTATGGTCCCTACAGGGTGATCTATAATGGAGGGAACAAAACAAAACAACCTGCTTAGTTGTAAAATCCACAGAATATAAAAGAACTTATATAGAATTAGAGGGGGGGGAGCAAGGTTACTTACTTCCAAAATGGACAAATATCGGATGGCTCCTGGGAGACAGCCTTCCGCTGGTCACAAAGTTAATCTGTGAATGAAGCCTACTGTATTTATAACCCCTAGGAAATTTGCGCCAAAGAAGGGGAAATCCAAACAGCACAATGTGCCGGAGATGACGTCGAACAGCGGCACAGAGTAAAAAACAGTGCCAAAAGACCGACATGTTCTGTCTCAGCCGTGACGTCATCCGCACGGACCAACGCAAAGTGTGCGGGTCAGGCCCAGCACAACTCATGTATCCCTAAAGGGAACAATGTCAATAAATGACACAACAAGGAAGGGGAAAAAGACACCCATAGCCCAACACGAATACGGAAAAATGTCAACAATGCAAAATGTATAAGCATGACAGCACATGGCTAAAAATTACCCAGACAAGGGCAAAAAACAAAATCAAAAACAAGGAACAAACACAAAGTATCCATAGTGCCAGGACAAATCCCATGGACAGACAGCGACAATTAAAATAAATTGAACGCCCATATATCACACAATCAAAAAACAAAATCATCAATAATTACAATATATTGTGCAAAGATATATATAACGTTTATTTGTATTATAAATCAAAAAAATAATGACATACATTACTTAATTAATCATAAAACGTCTTATTAACCCTATATGGGATTTGTGTCAAACCAAAATCACTGTAAGAGAATCGGAGAATGTAGTACCTAATGTTAATTCTGTGACCTTTTCTCCTAGTTCTTCCACTACTTATCACAAACTTTCTCAAGAAAGACTCCCCAAAAAAAGAAAAGGGGATCGTACCGTCACAACCTCCAATGTTTCCCTTCACCGCACACCAGGTTCAACCTTCACACGTCAACGTCAACCCTCCACGGTTCATACACATTCCTCTAAAGCACTATCATCCACCCCATTTCCACCCCTGGGTAGACCTGCATCCACACTTATCTCCTCTGACACCTCAGTACACCTTCCACTTGGTACTACCACTCCTATCCCTTCAACTTCGGCCCTGTCATTCATTGGCCGTCGAGCAAGTGAACCCACTATATCTTCACTTTTCCCCACTAGTACACATTCCATTGATCCTAAGTTGGCACCTATTTTTTTTAGGAAAGACACCAGACTTGACCAACCCACCTCAACCCCTTTAAATACAAATCCATTGGAACTAGATATTGTCAATCTCTCATCGGTCAATCTTACAGTCGATCAGATTCACGTTTTAAAATTGGGAGTTACTTTCTGCCCCTCCATTGATCTTGATCGTTTTCAACTCATTAAAGACATTTATTTGCCAGACGCCTCCTATTCAAGGTGATCTATGATAAAACACCATCCTCGGGACCTATCAAACCTATTTCTTCCGAACCCTCTGAGCATGAACTTCGGGCCCTGGAGGATCTTGAACAACTGTGGGAGGAGGGGCACATTGTGCATGATGAGCCACAAGTTCATCCTTGTGGCATAGCCGTCCCCGGTGTCTCTTTCCCTCCACCACTGTCATTTAAACCTAAATCACGCAATTTCCCATCACTTCAAACAAATCCCAACATCTGGGCTTTTGTTCAACAGATAACTTTTGAAATTGAGAATTTGGACTTACAACAAGTCCAAACACACAATCTGTCCCTTCGACATCGGAAAGCTCTTTGAGAACTACAATGCCATCCTGGTTTGGTCATCAAACCTGCCGATAAGGGCGGCAACGTTGTTGTCATGGACATCCTCGCATATGAAACTGTGCCGGGATGTCCTTGGCAACACACGTTGGTACCGCCCTATCTCTAAAACATTGATAACTAACTTCAACAGTGAATATTATAGTTTAATTTTCGAGGCCTACCAATCTGGCATTATTGACTCCAGTACATGGAGTTATTTAAATGTGAAGGATCCAAAAATCCCTACCTTCTATTCTTTACCAAAAATGCACAAATCAGTGGAGAAGCCCCCTGGACGACCTATCGTCTCTGGTTGTCAGAGCTTAACAGAGAATGCTACTGCCCTGGTGCATAAATATCTAATACCTCATGTAACTGGCTTATTTACTTATGTTCAGGACACTATTGACCTGCTGCGTCACATAGTTGGAAAACAAGTCCCTCCCAATACTTGTCTGGTGGCCCTAGATGTTGAGTATTTATATAATTCAATTCCACACACTAAAGGTATTGAAGTACTCATCTTCAGGAGCGGGGATCATCTTTTGACAGCTACAGCCGGTTTGTCCTTCGGCTGCTTGAGTTCATTTTGACTAGAAACGTGTTTATGTTCAGTTCCTCCCACTTCCTCCAGGTACAGGGGGTAGCTGAGGGGACTAAATGTGCCCCTTCCTATGCCAACCTGTACCTGGGGGGGTGGAAGAGGGACTTGTTTTCCCAAGAATCCATATCAGAACTGCTTTCACACATTGTAGCCTGGTATAGGTATATTGATGATATTTTCATTTTATGGTCGGGTGGTCGAGATAAACTCTCTCGGCTGATGGACTTACTGGCTGTAAATGCTTATAATCTAAGTTTTACAATGGAATGTAATCAATCCAAAATAAGTTTTCTGGACTTGCAAATACATATAGGTAAGGATGGTGTCTTGCACTCATCCTTGTATCGCAAGCCCTCTTCAGGCAACACGATCTTACATGTGGCTAGTGCACATCCCCAGCCCTTACTAGACAGCATACCTTACAGTCAATTTTTGAGACTTAGAAGGAACTGTACTCAGGATTCGGATTTTCATTTGGCAGCTAACGATCTGTATGATAGACTCCATTTGCGGGGATACAGTCAGTCCCTGCTGAAGAGGTCCTTTAATAGAGTTATTAAACGAAACAGACACAATCTTATTCATTCAATTAAATCTGAGAAACCGAACCAGTCTGTTAGGATTATTACTCAATTTCCTAAACAACATAGACAAATGAGAGGTATCCTCCGGAAATATTGGCCACTTTTAATGGCCGACAATACTATTAAAAAAATCTTGAAACCATACCCTGAAATAACTTATAGACGTGCTCCATCCATGAGGGATCTTTTAGTTCACAGTCACCATATGGTTCGAGGTCCCGTGGATCGTTCCAACGTGGGTACCTTCCCATGTGGTGCATGCGATTTTTGCCCTTTCATTCATAATTCTAGGGATACTGTTCTCCCCAATGGCAGGATTCATCGTTTGAGACATAGAGTTACCTGTAAGACAATTGGAGTAGTATATCTAGCCTTATGTCTATGTGGCTGTTTCTATGTGGGGAAGACCAAGCGTCCTTTTCTTAAACGCAATAAGGACCATATTGCACCCCTATACAAACATCTAACCACCACTGCTTTGAATAGACATCTTGCGATGGAACATAATTATGCTCCCGATGTTGTTCGATTTGCTGCCCTTGAGCATGTCCCCCCAACATGCTCGAGGTGGCAATATCGATAATATTTTGCTTCAAAAGGAGACTAGATGGATATACTCATTGGACTCTGTAAAATTCCCTGGTTTAAATGAATATATTAGCTTTAAATCTTTTCTCTAAAATGGGACATTTGTTTGTCTTCATTAATCTTGGTTTTGTTTTTGTCCAACTGGTCTATCCGTCGTATGCTTCCTTATTGCCTGACTGTTTTTGATCATTCGGGCCCTCAGAGTTTTGTTTTCGATCTCGCCCCTATTCCCTGCCTCCATCCTGTACCCACTGCTACTGTCTCTAGAAGTAGGGACTCTCTTTTGTATGCTAAGATGATGAACTATCTGTGTCATTTTTTTTCTAGTCTGATTTTCCATTTTATTTGTATTTCAATTAGGGTGTATTGACATTTTGTGTTTATTGCTGATTGGAATGTTCTTTGTTATGATGATTGCTATCTATGTGTAACCATGTGAAATCTAATACAACATGTCCATTACCATAACATTATATTATTGTTTTTGTTTTTTTTAAAAAAAATGTTTTCAATTTAATTCATATTTTTTAATTATTGTGGGCGTCCTGTCCAATCGGTCATCCTCTGGTGGTCATGGTAACAACACATGTCCACTGGACTGGTTGTTCTATCTGTATCCCTCTGCCCTTGGCTATCCTGGCTCCCTCTCCTGGTCTGCCTGATTGGCTCAGGTATGTGGGGTGGTTGTACCTCCGTGCCATCAGAGAATCTATCCCACTACAGCCTTTGGCTGCATGGACACCCAAGGGCTGACTTTTTAGTCAGCCCGCCCCTTCGGTCGGGACCCTCACAGTTATTCCTAGTCAACCTATTGGCCTCCTTTCCCCCTCTATCTTTGGACAAGGGTGACGGCTTCGATCTTCCCTCCCCCTTTCCTCTGATAGGTCCAAGGCCCGTATTACATCTATTCAGACCGCATCACTGGTAAATAACACCACGTGATGCGGCTGACGCTCGGTCTTCTGGGTAATGTAGGCCGTTGTCTTCGGTTACTGCGCATGTGTCCCGTCCGCCTTTTCTCCGCTCCCGATTGGCTGATTCATTCATGCTGATCGGGTGGGGGACTTATAAGGCTGCCACATCCTTTCATTCTTCTACTCACCTGTTGTGGGATAAGAGCGGTGGCCAGGCGAAATCTGATTAAGGTAAAACTATTGACCTTCCCTGTTTTTCCTTCACCTTATGTGGGAACTTTGTTCCTTTTACCGCTGTTCAACTATATAACGCTGGGAAATCTCCATGCTGACATTACACTTTTCTGCATTGGGTTTCTATACAGATTACCAAGTTTACTGGTGTTACTTGGAGGATATCTTGGGGAGGTTCCTATGCTCAGCCTTTATAATGGCGGAATCTCATGTCTAGTGTGCACTCTCTGCCATCATTGATGTATGCACCTTTGGTAAGCATCCACAACAATTAGCCATTTAATCAGTTTATTTTCCATTATGAGCGCCTGTCACCAACAAGTTTAGCATTTAAAACACCATGGCTATCCCATTAATACTATCATCTGTATTACTTTTTAGCTCCCTTGTCTATATACATATTTTTTGAACTTTACATCCAAGCATCGTGGCTTGATGCATCTCGTGCATCATTGGGTGTTTCCCCTATGTGTAATTAGGGTATGTAATTGAGGCTTAGTCCCCATTATTAATTAATGAAGAGTTGAATAGTTATATGCCAATTTTTAATTTCTTTAGGCGCCTTTTTGGGTCCCCTGTAGCCAAATACAGGGTTGGGTGTGATTACTGTTCTTGGTGGCTTGGTGGTGTCTACCTTGTATCCTGGGATCCCGACACGGTATGTCCTGGATGTGGGGGCTGGAGGGCGGGGGATACAGCCTGGATAAGATCTTGACCGCTTTGTGACATGACTGTTCACCTTTAATATATTATATCATGTGGATTTAATAATTAAAATACTCCTTTTTCCTTTCAGTGATTTTACTTATTGCTTTAGTCTGTATACTCCCCTGATGAAGCCAATGTTTTGGCGAAACTAGTTGGGAAGAATTGACCAGCGATCACCTTTCAACATCTGTGGTGACGGTCATTATTTGGAATTGTATTATGCTTTTCTTGTTTTGATTTTTTTCTACGTACCATGTATATGTATGAATTATATATACTTTTTAGCTTTTGATATAAATAAAAAATATAAATTTTAAACTAAATTTTGTTCTAATTTGTTCATGGCACCGTGGTAATCCCACTTCTCCCTGCCTCCAATTGCTTACCGGTAACTCTATTTCCAGTAGTCTTCCAGGACAGCACGATCCCACCCTTGAAATTGTGAATTGATGGTATTACCTGTTCTGATTATGTTTCTCAGTTCTGTTCTTCGGCTCTTGCTGGTGACTGACCATGTTCCTGAGGGACCACCGGCTTCTCCAATTTGCATATGGAATAATAAACAATTTGGATATTTATGAATTTGTTGCGTCTTTTTTTTTTTTTCTTTGGGGCAATCTTGAATCCAAAGCAGTCTGTATATTTTTACCTACAGTACATAGTAATATGTATGTGGATAGAGCCAAGAGCCACAAGAGAAATAAAATGACAAAATATTCATTTTCAGGGACGCCATCGCCAACAGCTGCCACAACTACCATCCCCTGTGGAATCTGAAATACTTACGTTTATGAGGGAAATGAAAGCCAATCAGTCAAGTGCTAGTTCTGATGCTTTCCAAAATAGTAATAATAGATGGGTAGTATCCTGCCCATGATTGAAGATCTCCCTGACCAGCTGGCATTGCAGGTCACCAATATTTATTCATATTGGGCTGCCTGCAGAACAGCTGATAGAAGACATTTTCTTCCGCCGTGGATGTCATTGATCGCAGACCCACCATGCCCCAACTTAGCCTATCCTTCACCCACTTTCCATGGCTGCTCAACCTACCCCCAGTGTACCCAGCAACCTACCTACCACACTTCATCATATCCTACTACTGCCCACCACCATCCAGTGCCAATCTTACAAGTATCCGCGGACCGTGCTCAGAGTCCTGATGCATCTGGTTGCTCCCAGTATCCTGTGTACAAAAATTTGTAGTTTGCAATTTGAATGTTATATGGTTTTGGCGAAACGTTAAGGCATAACATAATGTTTTTCTGCCCGACTGGATTGAGCTAGTGGAGGATTTGGAGGACAAGTTAAAGAAAAACGTTGTTGAATTTCAATTTATCAGAGCAGGACAGTTTTTGACCTGTTATCTGGTTATCATGCGCACATGACGATTGGTCTGCAGTTGTACCTAGGTCTGTCCTATAATCCTTAGCTGCTGAAAGGTTATGTTGTCACTCCGGCACAGTCCGTCCCTGCAATTCTGTGCTACCCAATTGAGGATATAGACTGTGCTGTGAGGCCTAGGCCTTTACTGGTGGGGGATCCTATCAGTCACTGTGTGCCTGACTTAGCAGTAACTATATTCTGCTCTACAGTCACTAGCTAGGGTCCTGACCTAGATGTCTCCCCTTTCAGTCTGCTTAATTTAATTTGTTGTGGCCACAAAATATTTCACCTTTTATTCACAGCCTATGGGTTACTTTCCTAGTATTGGAGCTGAGATGAATAGATGTTCAGATGCAGAGTTGGGTTGCTGCCCATATTCAGCAATAGGAGTCCCTTTTCCTTTTTGGAGCAGTAGCAATACATTGTAGATGATGCATCGCACTTTTGTTTTTTTTAAACTTTATCAAAATGTTGGAAACTGACATGTTATTTATCTTTATTCATTACAGCAAGATGTGATGTAATGCACTGCATTGCAACACACTACGCTGAAAAAAAGTGTATGTCCTGCTTTTTGGTTTTTTGGCAGTGACAATTTTATTCAATTGTATGCCATCATGGCATTTTGTTTGCACTGTTCTGTTTTATATAATAATCAAAAAGGTTTTGATAAGCACAATGCTTTAAAGCATTATGACCTAAAGCACAACAGAGACCCCAGGGGAACTACTTTCATTACACTTGAGAAATATATACCACATTGGCGGGGTAGCAACGGAAGATGTGCCATATCCAGATCTGAAACAAATTGGATATATAAACTTGGGTCCCAATTGTGTGGCCAATTGGGAGGTGTATCACATGGTAAGTGATGGATTCTCCTTTGCTCTAGAACTGTCCACATCCCAGTGCTCTAGATAGAACACCAAATATGTGTATGGTGAAGAGTACATATAAAGAAAGTGTTGGAATTGTATATACTACACAATGCAGACCCGAGACATATAATTAAAGTGTTAAATTGTAAAAATGTTAAATGTTAAAATATGGCATAATTGAAGTTTTTTAAAAAACATTAGACAATAAAGCCCTAAAAAAAAAACAGACGGAGGCCTTGAGACTCCTAGGCGATAAAGACACCTATGAGAAACTTCCAGCCGATCCACTATCAGTCTATGCAACTACTCTTGAATCTTCTAAATTGAGCCAAAGAGAATGGAGTTATCACAAAAAGTGAATACCTTTTTCTAAACAAGCAACATCCATTAACAACCCACTTCTATCACATGCCCAAGATCCACAAAGATCAGATCAATCCACCTGGTAGACCCATCATTGCTGGGATAGACAGCCCAACAAGCAATTTGGGGTGCTATATCAACCACTTCTTACAGGATCTGGTAACACGACGTCCATCCTGTGTCAAAGATTCTGGAAAAATGCTTGAGATCCTTTCATCCTTCGCCTGGCAACCCCACTATAAGTGGCTTTCTTTAGACATTTCATCACTCTACACCTCCATCCAACACAAATATGGCGTAAAGGCGGTTGAACACTATTTATCTAAGAGCAACATACACCCCTTACAAACCAAATTCCTCATTGACTCAGTTGAGTTTTGTCTCACCCACAATTACTTTTCCTATGTGGGAGAGTACTACAGACAAACTAGAGGGACAGCCATGGGAGCCAGATTTGCTCCGAGCTATGCAAACCTTTTTATGGGCTTCAGGGAAGACCGCTGAGCCTTTACAATCCTGTAAAGGCTCAGCTTGCACTCTATACTAGATATATAGATGACATCTTGATTATTTGGAATGGACCAAATAGAGAGTTAAACAAATTCCTTGAGTACTGCAATTCTAATCCATTTGGCATATCATTCACCCATGTGGTTAATGACACATCACTTGTTTTTCTAGACCTTGAACTGTAGGTAGACGAAGAAGGCACGATCTTCTCCAAAACCCACTTCAAACCAAGTGCTGGGAATTCCTACTTGTATGTGAAAAGCAACCATCACCCAATGGGCTGGAGCTGCAAGGTGACACCACCACCAAACCTGAAGTAAACATGCAGATCGGCATTTCCGATGCCATTTTTTTTTTTTTAGTTCAAGTAATGAAGCAAATAAATCCTCTCTTTCATTGTCAGAAACCCACTCAAAAAGCAAGTGTAAAGTTAATGTGGACCATAAAGAACCAGATCTTGGAAAGGGACAGATTGTGTAATCCGTCAGTTATAGGAGGTGAAGTTATTTTACCAGATAACTGCGACAACTCCTGTAGTGGGAATGCAATGAGAAAAAAATCTAAAACAGAGCATACATGTTACTCCATACCATCAAAATCCAGAAGAGAATGAAGATCCAGAGAAAAAAAAAAACAGTAGCACTAAAGAATCTGATGTTTCTCTGAAAGGCAGAAAACGGTTATCCAAGAAAATTTGGCAGGGTTTGAATTGCTTTCATTTTCTGAGGAAGCGATCCAAAAGCCGCAAACTACAGAAGTCAGTCAGAGTAGCGATTAATATCCCTGAGGAAGACATTTGAAATGACGTTGGATAGCGCATTCCATGTACTGCTGTTATTGAACCTTTAATCATAGCAATTCATGGTTTTAGGTATCACCGCTTCTTCTATGTTGTGTGCTATATTTTGAACAATTTTGAAATATTTGTGTAACGAAATGTCCCACACTTCGCTTGAGTGCTTTTGTCATATACCGCTTCCTCCCAGTCTGAATATAGATATCAGACATTCCACCCGCTGACAACCACAACAAGGCAATATACGTTTGGTTGCTCAACATGAACTAATTTATTTGAGATGACACACAGATATATACAGCAGGCTGGCAATACAAACTGTAACCAGAAACCTAATTAACATGATCTAGTTTACTAATCATTTACCCAAAATTGGTGACTCAGAGATATGACCTTTCAGGGTAGACTTGCCTTCTCCTCACTCACAGCTACAATACACATAAGTATAAACACATCCCCAAATAGTTTGCTAGGAGACAAAGGTGTGTTAATGAGCACAATAAACTATTGGGTGAAATACCCGGGCTTTCCAGATCTCATTAATCAGCATTCCTTTTACATACATCCACCCCCACTTCACCAGTCTCAGCCTTGATGTCACCCACCCGGCACTCGTCCCCCACTCGTACTCATGAATCATCTCGTCTTGGTCACTTCTGATGGGCGTCAGAGGCCAGACAGACTATATTCAGGTCCTCATAGGAATAAGAATAAAGACAATAATAAAGATAAAAATTCTAAGTTCACTAACAATAAAACAGATTTGCTGAGTGCTCTAAATCAGTTTTATAATAGTCCATCTGTAAACACATAATTCTGATACCACCACCAGGCCTAGACATCCCCAGTCCCTGGTTACCCCTCAACAGTCTCACACCCCTTCAGCTAAAGCTATATTGATAATTGGGAACCCTGATATGTCTACCAATGTCCCCACTACCAGAGATACTATGGTACCTCCTATTGTAGTCACCTCATCTATGCTTGATAATGATCAGTTACCATCCTCAACCTCCATAAATTAGTTTTCTTCTCCTTCACCTGTTTCTTTTTTAGTGCTCAGTCCTCCTCCGGCAACCTCCAGAAAAAGTGTCAGGGCTGGCTCAGCCCTTCCTTCTCTGAGCTGGCCGCTCAGCTGTCGACTAATTGCCAGCTCTCATCTCTCTCCACAGTTAACCAGCTGTTGTGGATCTGCTCGTCAGTCCTGCCTACTTAAAGATCTCCAGCTCACTTTATTCCTGCCTTCGCCTTGGTCACATCACAAGAAACCATCTCCTGCGTTTCTGTTTAAAGACTGGCTTTGCTGACATCCCTTCTGGTTACTTATCCTGCTTGCTGTTCCTCTGATCCCTGACTTCTGGCCTGGCTGATTACCCAATCTGGTTACTGAACTCTGGCTTGGCTGCTTACCCGATCTGGTTACTGAAAACCGGCTTGGCTGACTACCTGATCCGGTTACTGAACTCTGGCTATGCTTTGACTATGCTTACTCTATTTACCTTTTTATTTTTATTAATAAACAAGTGTGATTTTACTGTACTTCTGTCTCGGTCTGGTTCATGGTTTCTGACAATAAGAAAACTCACAGGAGAGGCTGTAGAGGAGGACGAACCAAAAAACAATCGGAAAACTATAAAAATATTCAATCATCGCATATTCTCTCTAATGCAGACACATCCCTTTTAAGTCGAGGACTTAATTTTGCCCCCCTGAATAAACTTAACCCATTTCTTCTTTTTAAAGATTTAAATAAGTACATACGTAACCTTACACTAAAAAGATACTATCATCTGAAAGAAAAAAAAAAAAAGAATTTGTTGCCTGTTGCCGTTTACCCCTTAATACCTCCATCTGCTGTGATTCACGATCATTTTGCGTTTGATACCAATTTGATTGAAGTCACAGACACATCATTTGTTGATTAGGATCCTAGGAGTCTTTTTACACAACATTCTGCTACCTCACCTCCCATAGTGCATACATCTTTTAGGCCCAAATCAATCTTTTACCCATCACATGCTAAGGGGCCCTATTTAGAGAGCTTTTATAGAGTGGTATACACAGACCAGTAATGCAGCGCACATGCTCAAGATTCGCGTCGCATAACGTGTGACGTCATCCTCTGGCACCATCCTCCCCTCGCTGAGTTTCTCCACCAGCTCCGGCTCTTCCTTTTTAGCGGTGGATTCCATACAGGTAGCGCACGAGCGTGAAGGACCCGGAGAGCAGGACCATCAACACTAGGACTTACCCCTCCGTTGGGACCCATCTTCTACTCAAATGTGAGTTGTTAATCTTATGTAGTATTAAACGTTTTTAAACGTCTATACTCAGAGGCGCCTCGCTTCTTGTGTTTTTTGCAGTACCTCTGGAACTTGGTTTCTGTTCCCATATGTTGGCAGCCTTGAGTGTTTTGGACTCTTCATTCCCCATATGCCATTGACCCACCTATATGGACTAATATAGACTGTATATCCCACGACAGACTGTACTGCTATTGGGATACATATGAATTTAAGTTTTTGCACCTTTACTTAAGCTACCTAGCGGAATACCGCTAGGTAGGTTAATAATGTCCTTTTGCATTACATAACAGAATGTCTTCCTAAATGCTTTTAGCTCCCTCAAATGCCAGGGCCAATAGTCGGTAGGCAAGAGGCTAGCATTCAGTCCCCTCCAAAACTAAACTCCTCATGTGAGGAGTTTTTAAAGGGATATTAGCAAAATCAATATTTAGAATATATTTTTGTTCTCTTTGGTTTACTTTTAAAAAGTATAAATAAATATAAATATTGAAGGCATTGCTGCATTTTTAATTCCAAAATACAAGGAGGAACAGAGAAAAAGCTTATATTCCCTCAATCCCCCAACCCCATACAAGGTGGATTTCTCTTTGAGGATGGAACTTCACCCAGAAAAAGATTCATAGAAAGTACAGGCCGGCAACTCAACAGCTTCTCCATAGAAAATATTTATTTAAGCATTACAGCAATAACATCATCCAAAAATACTGACGCATTTCGGCCTTAGGCCTTCATCAAAAGCAAGAGATTGGCATGGCTCACAGAGCTGTATACACACACTGGGTGGTTGTTCCATTCACAATCCCAGAACATTTCCTTCAGGATCCTTCCAATTAATCCCACTTTTACATCAGCAGCTCCATAAGGACTGATTGACATGGAGAAGTAAAGCTCTGTGTATAGGAGGTGTACAGTATAGAGCTGTGTATGGATCGAAGCCCAGTCCTATAGTAATTAATGGGGCGATACACAGCTGTGTCTACAAGCAGAAATCTGCCCCCCATTTAGCTGGGTACATAGAAGGTGGGACATCACTACCCCCAGATCTGTACATTTAATTCTTAGAAATGCAGCACAAGCCATTGGAGCAATTGTACGGGTCACAATTCCAGGACTACAATCCAGGATTCCTGACACTAATGTATTATATCTGACACCAACACTAATGAGGGTTTATCTTTCCCGTACATTACATTATAAGTAATCAATGGCTGTTACCAAAAGGAGTGAGGTCACCAAGTGTATTCCACATGATTGAAGCTGCTGGATACAATGAGATGATGATGAGAAATAGAGGGGAAAGGGATCAGTAAGCATCAGGGGGGGTAATTAGGAGCACACAGGGGGCTAATGAGCCCATCCCCCAGCTGAGGTTGAGGCTGTAAGGATATCCTTAAAGCTTACATCCATTTCTAGTTATGGTTCTCAGTATTTCCCATTAAAATGATTATTTTGCTAGCATTCTTACCAGCGAGCCCCTCTTTGACAGGGCTTACATTAACTCTTAGCACCCCTGACTATCACTGCCATCCTATATATGAGGACTTCTATTGATTCCTTTGAAAACTACACTATATATAAATCCAAATGATCCTTGACCTAGCCTATTAGCTAGAGTCCCTACTTGTTGCCACAAAGTAACTATCCATCCATGCTCCTACCCTACATTGGCTGCAATCAGGACACTGGTATTGAGTGTGTCTTCCTTTCCTCTCACAGCCAAATTGGTATGTGAGAGGAAAAGAAGAGCTGGCTGAAAAATGCAACTATTGTTTGAATTTTGTGATTCTGTGAATGCGGACAATTTTTATTCCAGTGTGCCACTATTCCAACACCTTTTTGTCATGCAAATCTTAGCTTGTGGTACAATGTGACCAAACCACAAAGGCTTTCCTACACAAAGCTGTAAAGGGAAAGCGAGCTGGTGAAATGAAGACCTAACGGCCCTTAAATTAATTAATAAATTGGATGTCCTTTCATTCATCCAACAAAATATCTCAGGGAAGTTCTGTTCTGATTGAAACACCTCTCAGAATTCCCAGCAATCTACATATGGGAGGCGTAGATCTAAATTTAACTCAACCAGGCAACCTGAAGATCACAGTACTGCCACAAAAGAAGTGTCCATCTATTTATTTCAACTGACCATCTGCAATTCATGTGTACTTTAGAAGTTTGCTGGTAGATCTAAAAGGCTTTGACTTTTTTTTTTTTTAGCTGGCGATGCTTAATAATGTAAAAGTGATCCTAGCAGCTAATTAGCTACTGGATTACATATACATGCAGCAAAAGGGGGGTTCCATCCTGCTGGGAAGCCCGAGACTAAAGCCGATTGACCATAGAGAAGGCCGAGGCCCGGAATGTCCCAGATCATCTCTATGGTCTAAGACAGTGTTTCTCAACTCCAGTCCTCAAGGCGCCCCAACAGGTCATGTTTTCAGGATTTCCCTCCGATGAAACAGCTGTGCTAATTACTAAGGCAGTGCAACTGATCAAATCACCTGTGGAAAATAATGGAAATCCTGAAAACATGACCTGTTGGGGCGCCTTGAGGACTGGAGTTGAGAAACACTGGTCTAAGAACCCAGAGAAGCATTGAGTAATTGGTCACTTACAGTTTTGATGTAAGAAAAAATAAATTATAATTTGTGTTACATCAGTATTACATCCAGTTGTTGTGGAATGTGATAAGGAAATCATCAACCTCTGCTTACAGTGAAAGTTTTTGAAAGTTTATTTGGATGACAAAGTTACAAAATAAAGATTAGAAAAAGTAGAGAAATAGACACATTTTTAGATGCTTAGACATATGTTTCAAGGCTCTGACCTCCTCTTAAAATGGGAGGTTATTACAATTCAATCCTGAACTGATACCATGTAGGACCATCCCAAGTACAAAAAACATTAATTTCTGATACCAGTGAAACCTTTATCAGCTTGACTGATCAAATAGTCCATAGAAAGGGAAATAAAATGATGCCACTCCATCTGCTTAAAAGTTAACTTCATCTTTACACAAATTTACACAAATTATTCATACCTAGATCATAGAAAACATGATGTCTAGTTTTGTAGACCTACTTGTTTCCAGCAAATATACAGACAGCGAATTCCAACATTTACATTATGATTTTAGATATTAATCTGGCTTACTTTTTTCAGGATGCGATGGATGGAGTACATCTGGTCTTTCTCGCGGTGCTTTAAATCCGACCAGGGCTTGCAGATTTGATCCTTTGTTCGGTGCACCGAATATTTGCCCCCTAATACCGCGATGACCTTCTCCAGAATCCAGTCTTTACGGCTGTTGGGGCTGTAATTCTGCAGCTTACAGTCTTAGTCATATTTGTCAAATATGCGCACCATCTCCACCATCTCCCCCTTGCTCATGGGGGTGGCCTTAGGTTTGCGATAAGCTTCACCACCGTGGGGCCTGCTCGTTTTCACATGCATGCACAGTGTATATCAATCCAGAACGAGTGTGCGATGTAACAGCCATAGGAACGTTACGAATAGGCGCAAGACAAACCCAAGCCGAAAGGAGCCACAAAAAAAAAAAAAGGTACGTTTCTAAATTCTGTCACCAGTGGTTAGTGGCATATACTACTTACATAAAGGCCTATATTGTGAACAGATTATGATTTGTCTTGTGTTCTGTCTTGCAGCCATCTGATACTTGTCACCAAAATGAAGTCAAGTTTGAATTCCCACAAATCCCTTAGCCAATTTATTGAAAAATACAGGGAGCTCACCTATCTGTGGCAAGTCAAACATAAGGATTATTGCAATAAAAACAAGAGGATGGCAGCAATTGACAAACTGGTGGAATTTGCAACGACTGTGTACCCCAGGGCAACATACAGTTTGATAAAGACCAAAATTGGGGGCCTCAGGAGCATGTATAATAGGGAACGAAAGAAGATCGATGAATCCAAAAAATCCGGAGCAGCAGCTGAAGACGTGTATGTACCCAAGCTGTGGAACTTCAACAGCCTCTCCACACTACCCTCCACATCAGCTGAGGCCACCGATACTGAGCCTGATCCTACACAGGATGAAGAGGAGGAGGAGGAGCTCAACTTGACCCAGGTATAACATTGTTTAAAAGCTTGGATGAAAAAATACAATGGATGTTAATTATATGTTAGTATGGATACTAATTTGTTGTGTTAAAAAAGTGAGTTCCATATCAACAGACAGTAGTGGCCAAAAAGGATTAGGACAAGAATGAGAAATGCTGGAGTCAGAATGGTAGTCTTAATAATATTTGGGACACATTCCAATTTAAAAAGTCATCAGCTGAAAAGAGTTTGTGATTGATGACCAAAAATTAAAATGATGTTGCATTTTCACACACAGGAACTTTTTGAGCCAAGAAGAGGCCGGGCCCAGCAGCCAGACGACAACTCAGTGCAAAATCCCTCCCCTGCGTCCTCCCAACAAAAGGGCCAGGAAGAGCCACTAACCTGGATGAGGCCACAGCTGACTTCCTAACTAGGGCTACATCTGTCATCACCACAGCACCCAATAGTACTGAAGGGTTTGGCTGTTTTACAGCTAATAAGCTCCGCAAGATTGACACGGATCAAAGGGAGCTATGTGAGGTGATAATCATTTAGCCCCTTGGCAAGGCCAGGAAACAAGAGATAACCCCAAAATCACATGTGTGTCATTTGGAGCACACACCTTCACCTCCTCCACAACAAGCCTACCCACTCCAGCAAACCTACCCACCTCAGCAAGCCCCTTCCACCCCAGCAACATGGTGGTCAGTGGCCAAATCAGCCCCAGTATCCACAAGGCCAGTGGTCTGGGGAGTTTAGGGTCTACTTATTTCGAATTTTGTATTTTTTATTTGAGTATGATTTTCTAGGTTATACTTTTTTGTTTTTCTATGTATCATTTGCTCTTTTGGTTTCTAATTTAGAATTTAGATGACAAAGAATATGTCTACTAATTATTTTTCTTTATGTTGTGAATGCACAATAAACAAAATGGCCTCAGCTGATGTGTAAAGAAGTGTGTAAAGAAGTG
Source organism: Lithobates clamitans (assembly GCA_037952925.1). Classification (NCBI taxonomy): domain Eukaryota; kingdom Metazoa; phylum Chordata; class Amphibia; order Anura; family Ranidae; genus Lithobates; species Lithobates clamitans. The sequence continues at coordinate 287,029 of JBBGZY010001272.1, read as the reverse complement.
TGGAGAGCGATGTGCATGGCCAAAAAGGATTAGGACAAGAAGGAGAAATGCTGGAGTCAGAATGATAGTCTTTAATTTTTTGGACACATTCCAATTTAAAAAGTCATCAGCTGAAAAGTGTTTGTGATTGATGACCAAAAATTAAAATGATGTTGCATTTTCACACACAGAAACTTTTGAGCCAAGAAGGGGCCAGGCCCAGCAGCCAGACAACTGAGTGCAGAATCCCTCCCCTGCGCCCTCCCAACAAACCCAGGAAGAGCTACCACCTGGATGAGGCCACAGCTGAGTTCCTAACTAGGGTTACATCTGTCATCACCACAGCACCCGATAGTGCTGAAGGGTTTGGTTGTTTTACAGCTAATAAGCTCCGTGAGATTGACGCAGATCAAAGGGAGCTATTGTGAGGATATAATCATCCAGCTCCTCAGCAAGGCCAGGAAATGAGATCTAACCCCAAAATCACGTGTCATTTGGAGCACACACCTCCACAACAAGCCTACCCACCCCAGCAAGCCCACCCTCCCCAGTAGCATGGTGGTCAGTGGCCAAATCAGCCCCATGGTCCAAAACAAGGCCAGTGGCCTGGGGAGTTTAGGGGCTACTAATTTCGAATTTTGTATTTTTTATTTGAGTATGATTTTCTAGGTTATACTTTTTTAGTTTTCTGTGTATCATTTGCTCTTTTCGTTTCTAATTTCTAATTTGGATGACAGAGAGTATGTCTACTAATTTATTATTTTTCTTTATGTTGTGAATGCACAATAAACAAAATGGCCTTAGCTGATGTGGAAAGAAGTGTGGAGAGCGATGTGCGTGGTCCGGTCTGGTCTGACAAAAAACACAGCCTGGAGACATATGTAATTTGCTGCTGCTCACAATCTCTTGGAGTCCATGACCTTCTTATGCTCCATTTGTATGCACTCCTCAGGTTCCCAATTTAGCTCTTCACAAAATGTATGTCTGCCCTGGGGTACCGAGGCTTCACCAGTTGATCCATTGCTGCCTTCCTCTTGATTTTGATATGGCATTCTTGTGCTTACTATTCTAAAAATATTAAATTTACTAAAAATATAGGATTATGGTTTTAACTTCTAATGACAGTTTGGGAGTAGGCAGGTACATTTCTAAAATTAGGAACAAGGGACACAAATAGAGTTGGAGCTTTGAGCTTCAAAACCACTATGGGATAATGGGGTTGTGCTAACTTGCCAAAAACAAAAAATTATATATATATTTTATTGATATCACTAGAACACAAACCCTTAGTAAATACGTTTGTATTTACTCCGTCAGTATCAACAGCAAAACAGCTTTATTATTAAGCCATTAGAAAGAAGAAGAGAATGTGTGCTGCATTTCGAGATTTCATAATTTGCCGCTATCTCCATTACGAACGCTAGGTTTTACAAGACCCACAGCTTCCGGCTGGTCCTTGCTTCCGAGCATGCGTGTTTGCAATTTGGACTTTAGTTCGATGGATTTGTGTACACGCGATCGGACTAGCCAACGTAGGACTTTTGTTGCTGCAAAGTTTGTCTGTTTGCACAGCCAACATTTGTCCGATGAAAACCGAAAAAGTTTGTCTGATGGAGCGTACACACGGTCGGATGTTGCCTTAAAACAGGTCATTTGCATGTTTGTTGTCAAAAAGTCCAATCGTGTGTATGGGCCTTAACTCTGTTGATGTTGAAGACATCCCAGAAAAGGAATCACCTGAATCTATAATGATAACAGATATTTCCCAAGAGACAGACCCAGGACTATGGAATTATAAGGATACTACCAGAGTGAATTATTGGATTCATACTGGGCCATCATCATGTCAGAATAGTAATAGCGACTTTTCAAATTCATGTCGAATGTATAAAGAAGCTGGAAGCGAGAGTAATATAAAGAAAAGTTATGTAACAAAGAATGTGTTTGAGCGAAAACTGCGGAGTGGCGAGTGTATAAAAACGTGAATGGCTACTACATTCACCATCTCAAGGTTGTTTGTACTGCTTTGTATGTCGCTTACTGTCTGACAAAGAATCTCCTTTTGCATCATTAGGATTCAATGACTGGAAAACATGGTAGTGAAGCTGTAGCAGAACATGGAAATGGAAATGAACATCAGAGATGCATGAGGGCATATTTGATTCGCCATAAAGAAAGTGGGAGTATAGATTCTTTATTGCTTGAACAATATCACTCAGAACAGGAGTATTGGCAGAAAGTACTAAACACGTGTAGTTTCTGTGATTCGCTTTCTTGCTGCTAGAGGTTTGCCATTTCCTGGAGAAAATCAAATTATTGGGTCACCAAATAAATGGAAACTATTTAGGCATACATACTAGAGCTATTGAGTGAATTTGACCCTTTTTTGGAAGAGCATTTGAGACTCTATGGAAACCATGGAAAGGGGAATCCATCGTGTCCATCAGCAAATATTTGTGAGGAATTTATTGACTTGATGGGACAACAGGTGTTTAGTGTTCGTCTTAAAGAAATAAAAGGAGTCAAAGTGTTAGACTCCATTCACACAGGGGCAACTTTGGATCCGACTCCAAGTCGCCCCAAGTCGCCCCTAGTCGCCTCAGGTCGCGCTTGCAGAAAAAATCAATGATAGCAAATGGATCCGTCTTGATGTACACTACTGCAGTCGCTCCGACTGCAGAAAAGGTTCCTGTACTACTTGAATCCGACTTCTAGGCGACTTGTACCCATTCAGTTCAATGTAAGTCGCCTCCAAGTCGGATCACAGTTCAATCTGAGGCAACTTCACAGGAAACAGAAAGGAATTTACCCAGCAACCCTCCACAAACAGCCAGCCCCCTCCCTCTGAAACACAGAGTACTTTCGTTTTTGACCAGAGCTCTGTATTACTTGTTTAGTAAAAACCTGAATACAGAATGTCTACCAGAGCCAGGGAGGTGGTAGACAATGAGTCCCTGATCAGGTTCATCAGGGAGAGAAAATGTCTATATGACAAGCAAGACCCGAATTATAAGGATCATGTCAAGAGGGACAATGCCTGGCTGGATATCTGTAGGCTGACCTACCCGGATTGGGATGTATTGTCGGAGACTGACTGCAGTGACAAGTGTAAGTGAAACATTTTTATATTTATTTCTGTTATCATTGACTAGGCATCATGGTTGTAGTTCCATACAGTCCCAAAAAAACATTATTTTTTAACTATTTCAGCCATCTTGTGAGAGCAGAGTGAGTAGCAGCAGCTGTGTACTTGTATTTAGCATGTCACCTGCCACATCATTTGCCACAAGCTGTGGATTGCCCACGTGCCACGTCACCTGCCACTAGTTGTGGATTGCCCACTTGCCACGTCACCTGCCACTAGTTGTGGATTGCCCACGTGCCACGTCACCTGCCACTAGTTGTGGATTGCCCACGTGCCACGTCACCTACAACTAGTTGTGGATTGCCCACGTGCCACGTCACCTGCCACTAGTTGTGGATTGCCCACTTGCCACGTCACCTGCCACTAGTTGTGGATTGCCCACTTGCCATGTCATTTGCTGCAAAAAAGCAGGGTTTCTATAACAACTAGAGGGCCGGAGTATGGAGAACCCTGGTGAAGTCTGTCAGTGATGTCTAGCCGTAATGTCATTTTATGTAGTTAATGATTGAACAATATAACCATACACAAATTAATTATCACAAAATTTTAAGGCCAAAAATTTATTGAAGACATTAACAACAGTATAACATAACAAATTATGAAAACAATTGAAAATCAATACCTGCAGGCTCTATTCAACTCTACAGAAAAAACTACTGAAAAACTCAAATATGTTTTGAAAGCACTTAATATCAATAAATTATGAAATGGCGTCCATTTGCCATTGTATTTCACCAGCCGGTGAAACAAAGTATGACGTAAATTGACCGCGCACTGTGGCACCGTCACTGGATCCCCTCGCAGCACTGAGGTGTGCACTTTCCATATCGTGCATGAGGGAATCCTCAAAACAGTATCCGTCACGTACCCTCACATAAGTGTGCAGCACACATGCTGCTTTGACAGCAATAATTGCATTTTCTATATGCAAGGCAATTGGTGTATGTAAAAAACACCATTTATTGGCAAGTATTCCAAAACTGCACTCAACCACCCTTCTTGCCCTTGTTAAACGATAGTTGAAAACCTTCTTCGGAGTGGTCAGGTTCCTATTTGATTATGGCCTCATAATGTGTTTCCCCAAGGCAAAAGCCTCATCTGCGACAAACACATAGGGTAGCGTGGGTCCAGTTGTGCCAGGAAGAGGGCGGTTTTCTGGAAGATCAAGTTGATTGTCTCTTAGCCTTTCACCGAAGGAGGAATTAGCAAAAATACGAGCATCGCAGGTACTTCCGTAGGATCCAATATCGATGTACGTAAAACAGTAGTTTGAATCGGCCACGGCAAGTAGTACAAACGAACAGTATTTTTTGTAGTTAAAGAACATACTACCGCTACCGATAGGCTTGATAACACGCACGTGCTTCCCATCGATAGCTCCAATACAATTGGGGAAATTGCACCGATTTCAATATAGATCAGCAATATCACACCAATTTTCTTGTGTAGGCCTCTTCATAACAATGGTGTTCAAAACGTCCCATAAAATTTGGCAGGTTTCACGGATGATATAGCTTATTGTTGACTTGCCCGCCATGAACTCAAAATGAAGGCTTACTATAGAATGACCGGTTGCCAGGTATCTGAAAGAAAAAATACATAAGTGATTATGGTTATGTTTATATTTTGCAGTGGCAAGTTTACAGACTAGATGGAAAGGGTTGAGGGACTGCTATAAGCGGCACCTACGAAGATTGCACGAAAGCAGAAGTGGCTCTGGATACAAAAAATATGTACCCTATGTACATGCGGAAGACCTGCAGTTCCTGAGGCCTTACATGGAACTAAGAGAGTAAGATAACATCTTTCATATTTCTAAAGTGATATAATATAACGTTCTACACAGAAGGGTGTGCTAAAATTGTACTATATGTTTCTTGCAGAATACAATCAAGTTGGGAGGACGTAGACAACATACAGCGGGCAGGTGGAGAGGCAGCATGCGCTGTAGGAGGGTCTCAGTGTCAGTCACTTGAGGTTTCTGTAGACACACAGGAGACCAACATTGCAGAGCCTTCTACCCAGCTTGAGCTGCCAGAGGTCCAGCTAACACCTATTGAGCTGCCAGATGTCGAGCAGCCCCAAGTCGAGGAACCGCCTACGTGAAGGCCTCTCCCTCCAAGGTCCCAGATAGGGGGAAGAATGAACGAAACAATGGAGCGTTTTTCAACCCTGATGGCCAAACTTGATCAGAAACTGGATACCCTGGAGACTGAAGAGAGTGGCTTTGGATGTATGGTTGCAGGAATGCTCAAAAAAGTGCCACAGGACAGAAAGAACGTTGTTAAAAAATCTATAATGGACATCCTGGAGGCAAACATCCAAAGTGCTCCAGCCACTGAGCAATCCTCAATTTTTGCCCACCCACCACCCCCATCTGGTCCTTATTACAATTTTCCTAACCCTACCCCACCCAGAACACACCACTACTACCCCCCTCGCTTCCGTCCATACACGGACGAATATGGAAATACCCAAAATCTTGGAATTCCCCGATCCCCTATCCATCACCGTCCCCTATTCCAAGTACTCTTATTAGTCAAAGATTCGGTGAAGAATCTATTCTGATGCCACCCACACCATCCCCAAGGCCTTCCACCAGCTCTACTCAGCCGACCTACCACCAATTCTAATTGTTTTTTTTGTTTTGTTTTTCTATTTTGTCTACTTGTTCAGGCTTAAAAAAATTAACAAGTTACTTGTTTTCAAAATATAATATTTGGTGATATATATAGTTTTCTGAATAAAAATTTTAGATTGTTCAAATTTTTGGATATGTTTGTGTGCTAAATTTTAAAATGTGTATTACATGATATTTAAAAAAAGGTGGCTCTCATCTCTACCCTCCATGAGCTGAGAGCTGCTGACTGCCAGCAGCTCTCCTGCCCGCTCCTCCACGCCAATTAGAGCGCTGAGTTGTGAAGGGGCGGAGAGCGGCTTGCTGAGAGGCTGGAACTGCCATCAGTCAAGGCAGCTGCACTCATTTGACCCGTTGGAGAAGACCGGACAAATGAGCGCAGTTTGGACTTTATTAATGTGGAAAATATGCTACTAATGTGCATAAATAAAGATAGTTTACCTTAGGGTAATAATAAGTCTTTCAGTGGATGAAATACTCCTCCTGTATGATGTATTCTGTCGCCTAAGATGGATGTCAACCAGACCAAGCAATTCGTCAAAACTGCAATACAAAACAAAAAAAAGAATGTAATTTACTATATTGAAAATAAGAAATATCAATCAATAGTAGCTACACACACATTACCGCTTAGACAACCATATGCAAATATGGAGGGATTATGACGTGGCAGGTGAACGTGGCAGGTGGACGTGACAGGTGACGTGATGGTGGACGTGATGGTGGACGTGGCAGCTGACGTGGCAGCTGACGTGGCAGCTGACGTGGCAGGTGGACGTGGCAGGTGGACGTGGCAGGTGGACGTGGCAGGTGGACGTGGCAGGTGGACGTGGCAAGTGGACAATGACATATAGCATATGTACTTGCCTTGCGATCGACATCCGGGTATAGTTAAAAAACTTGTCCTCAAAACCACGCAAGTTCTCATACATAGCCCAGAACTGGCCTCTTGTAGGTCTATTGGCAATGATTGGATGGATCCAGTACCGACGTCGTCTTCTCATCCTCATCCTACGCTTCCTTTCTTCCTCTTCCATCAATACTGCCAAACCAGCTGTTATGACAGCTGACATTAAGTAACGCACAGAGAGCATTTTGGACACAGGACAACGGGGAACAGGGAACAAGGAAGAAAACAGGAAGAAGAATGAGGTCACAAGAGCTGATAAGCTCTAATTGGCCACTTCACAGTTCCCTGTCCTGGAGGCGACTTCAAGTCGTGTTGCAAGTCGCCCCAAGTCGCCCCCAAGGCGTGCTGTGATTCATACTCAAGTCGTGTCCAAGTTGCCTCCCAAAGTCGCGCTGGAAGTCGTGTTGCCCCTGTGTGAATGGAGTCTTACTCAATATATGGGGATTCTACTCCAGACATCTCACACATTGATCAACTAACATTTACTGTTCGGTATTATTCAAGGATGTGAGACCTGTGGAACGTTTCATTAAATTTATACCAACAGTTTCTCATGGAGCAAAGACCCCAGCAGACACAGTCATAGATTTTCTTAATGAAAATGAAATTCCCTTCGCAAACTGCCGTGGTCAATCATATGACAATGCATCTAACATGGCATTCCCACACCAGACAGAGCACATTGGATGCACATATCCAACCTAACACTACACAGGTAAATTTTCAGTTACCGATGAACACCGATGAAAGACCTTTCCAAAATCAACTGGAACTACATGGGACATGACAACCTCACTAAAGAGGAAAGAAATGCTCTAAGAGAGTTGGAGGAAGCCCTCGATATTGTGATAAAAGGGAGCGACAAAGGTGGTAACACCGTGCTCCTATCTAGCACTATGTATGAGAATCAATCTCTAAGCCTCCTTCGGGATGAAACCACATATCGGAGGCCATCTACAAATCCTTTTTCTCAAATTGTTGCTAATCTCAATTTTAAGCTTCACATGGCCCTGGAAGAGTGTCTCATTACACGTAAAGAATATAGGTATCTCAGTGTCCAGGAATTTAATACCCCCACCGTCTACACAATACCCAAACTCCACAAATCCATGACAGACCCCCCAGGGAGACCTATAGTTTCAGCTATACAAGGTCCCCTTGAGAGGATAGGCAAATATGTGGATGCCCTCATTAAAGAATTAGTATGCAAACTTCCCTCATATGTACAAGACACGCGTGATGTTCTTGGGAAACTGGGGGACATCCTGGTACCAGAGGGCGTACTCCTTGTCGGAATTAATGTGGAATCATTGTATACATCAATACCACACATGTGGGGTCTTAAAGTGACACAACATTTTTTGGACAATAAATTTCCAGTTTCTGGGGGTCTACTATAGACAAATCAGGGGCACCATGGGCCCCATCGTATGCATGTCTGCATCTGGGGTTGTGGGAGCTGGATTGTGTGTACCCCTCGTCGATATGCCTTGGCCACTGTCTATTGTGGCTAAGGTACATCGACGACGTGATCATGCTATGGAACGGTACGTCTAAGGACCTTGTCACATTTATGGAAGAATTAAACAGAAACGATAGGAATATCAGATTGACCTACACCTACAATTCTGAGACTTTGTCCTTCCTTGATCTTTTCATCAACATTGAAAGAGGCAAACTTTAGACCAGGACGTTTAGAAAAGATACGGCAGCCAATACACTGCTTTTGGCTTCAAGCCACCACCCCAGATCCCTCATTCAGGGTATTCCGGTTGGCCAGTTCCTCAAGGCTAGAAGGAACTGCTCGGGTGAGAAAGACCTCCACTCTGAGATACAGGACCTGTATGGGAGATTACGGGATCGTTGATATTCCCACAAATCCATAAGAAAAGCTAAAAAAAAGAGCTCTAGAGTCCGATAGACAGTCCCTTCTGACTAAAAAGACAATGAGCAAGCCGGGCAACGTAAATTCGGCCCCAATTAGGATCATCACTAGGTATGGGGCACAGTGGGAACAAACCAGGAAGGTATTAAGCCATCACTGGCATATACTGTCTGAGGCCCCAATTATAGGAGACATTGTTGGTGACAGACCACTCCTTACAGCCAGGAGGGCAAGGAACCTTAAAGACTGCTTGGTCCATTCTGAGTACAGTAGACCCCAAAGACGAGACTGGCTTACTAGCCTTCCACCCCTAAAAAGGCATGTACCCCTGTGGTAGGTGCCATATCTGTAAGTATGTTGATAGGACGGACATGTTCACCAGTTCCGATGGTCTTAGACAATTTAAGATTAAGAAATTTATTAACTGTGCTACGACACACGTAATATATATGTTGACTTGTCCATGTGGATTAATTTATGTCGGTAAGACTAAAAGGCAGCTCAAGACTAGAATTGGTGAACATGTCCAGAGTATTATCAACAAAGAGGATGATCGCCCCCTCTCATTACATTTTTTAAAGGTACATGATGGCGAACCAAGTGGGCTCAAATGTAAGCGCATTTATAAATTGAACTTGCCAACTAGGAGGGGGGACCATGATAGGATCTTGTATCAAAAGAAAAGATGTGGATTTTTTATTTAAAAAGCTTGCAGCCTTTTGGCTTAAATAATGAATTTAATCTTTCAGTATTTTTGGAACGTTAACTGGACAATTCTCATTTAGATATCTACTATATATTATAATACATTGGAATTTGCATGTTTTCATCACATATGGCTGTTTAGGTATATATTTCCTATATGGGTTGTTACCGTTAAACAAAAGTAACAGATTTTCTGATTTACAGAGGAAACTAAAGATACATTCCTGTCAAAAAAATATCCACTTGGTCCGATGTGTGTTCGCACCTATGCTGGTTTTTTAAATCTTGCACTTGTGGTGAATGACTTAGTGATAGGTGTTCAGGTGTGGATGGTTTTAATTGTTAAATGTTGTCAATAGTTTGGCTATTTATAGCACGTATCCTGACCCAGCACGCATGCTCTGAGGAAACCTGTGTACAGGTGAAACGCGTAAGCATCTTGCCACTACGTGAGTAGTGGCGGGGACCTCTGGATGTCCACAAAAGGCCTGGAACCACCTCTGTATATTTCCACCTCTTGGTTTGACCATAACCGCTAAATCAACAGAGACTCTCTCCTCCTATTTTCCTTTGAAAGTGGCTTGCTACATCACAGCTTATATTGTCTCTGGACACTGCTTAGTTGGCTGACTTTGTACCCTGCGTCTCTCCGTACACTTCACCTGAAGGAACCAATACCGCTGGAAGTACAGCGTGGTCTGGTAATCAGCAAGGAGACGCCAGCAGCACGGGACATATGTGGATCGAGAGTCAACTATATCAAGACGCCTAAACGGTGAGCGATCAGTATATGTTTTCATATGGAAAAGATCGGTGGACTCTGTTGCGACCAATTACAAATTGCTGACTCCCCCATTTAACAGTGATACACTGTATGGATGTCGGCCACAACTGATCTATCTAGGTCAATCCTTTGGGTGTACTTCTCGCCTACCAATGCATCTCAATACAGACAGTTATTCTGATCATAAGCCCATGGACTCATAGTCTATTTTAAATACATCTGAGCAACTTTGGCTAAAAATTTATTCGATTAGACCCGGGTCTAAGACTAGTGTCTGTATGTGTATGCAAGACGAGTGACTGAGAGAAGTGTGTGTATAAGGTAAGGTGGCCACCCATGTCCCCAGTAAGACGTCAGTCTTATTTTTATCATTGGCTGGAGGGAGGAATAGTCTTTTTTCAATTGTAGATACTTTGTTAATACATGTAATTTTATACCTAAGGGTTTTTCAATAAAGATAATCAACACTATATATCAGGGGGTCCTCAATGAAAAACTGCTGTCTGGAACCTTTTCCAATATATTTTTTTGTATACCGATGAACACGCAGGCCTTGACATAACACCGGGACTTGATGTTATAAATTTAACCCCCTACCACTTTGAGGACGAAACCCTTGAAGTCCTCAAATATGGGCTGAGCTTTTGCCCCTCTGCAAACATCGATAAATACGAAACGATTAAAGATGTCTATCTATTCTCACTTACTCTAACCTACAAGTTCCTATTCGATAGGGAAGTCCTACAATCGAAACAAGACAAATCCATCTCAGAACAAGTGAAGCATTTTCCATGGAGGACTTTAGAGCCCTCGGGGATCTAATGCTTCTACTTGAAGAAAATGAGTCATCACAAGAAGTTAATAATTCCTTACCGAATCAAGGTGCGGTGGCGTCTACCAAACCTACACCTACGATCAAAAGATTTAAGCCCAGGTCTCAGCGGTTCCTGGAAATAACCACTAATCCCCATATCTGGGCATTTCTAATGGCAACCATTAATGAGATCAAACAAATGATTACTGCATCGAACCCGGGGAATCTCACTCGCTCCCAAATACGAGCTATTGAATCTTTACAAGACCACCCAGACCTGGAGATTAAAGCCTCAGACAAGGGTGGGAATATTGTCCTCATGACAAAGACTTATTATAAATCTATGGTCATGAGGATTCTACAAAACAAACAATGCTATTCCCGTCTATCAGAGACCCGCATTTTGGAATTCAAAAAGGAATATCTAGATATTATTGGAGCAGCCTACCAGAAAGTTGTATATGTCTTGATCAATAAAACCTATCTCAATATCAAAAAACCAAGAGGCCACATTCTATGCCTTACCAAAAATTCAGAAGCACTGCACGATGCCGCCAGGCCGTCCTATTATTTCCGGAATTGGTTCTCTGACAGAGAATGCCAGCCGCCTCGTAGACTTTGTCCTTATGCCACGTGTTGGGATTACCTTCCTATACCCTTGACACACTAGATCTTTTAAAACAAATAGAGGGGTTGCCTGTCCCTCCCAATGCCCTCCTTGTGACATTGGATGTTGAGTCTTTATACTCCAGCATCCCTCACGAGCAGAGCATCGGGATGGTTCGCACCTTTCTACGAGAGCAGGACCATTACAGCTGGGAATACTGCGAGTTCATTCTGGAGCTATTGAGATTTGTGCTTACCCGTAATTACTTCTGTTTTAAAGGTTCCCACTTCCTCCAAGTACAAGGCGTGGCCATGGGCACTTGCTGTGCACCGGCCTACGCTAATTTGTACCTGGGGCGGTGGGAACGGAACATTTTCTCAGATGACTCTCTAACTTCCTTTACTGACCACGCCCTCATCTGGCGATGTTACATTGATGACATTTTTCTGGTATGGACGGGCACTCAGGAATTACTTGATAGATTCATTCAAACCATAAATCATAATTGCTTTAATCTTAAATTTACGGTCCCCACTAACCCCCAACGGATAACTTTTTTGGACTTAACTATCTTCAAAGACAATGAGAACTGCCTAGCTTCCACCCTCTATAGGAAGGAGACCGCAGGGAATACCCTGTTACACGCTAACAGTGCCCATCCTAGGCCGCTCATCAAAAGCATCCCGTACGCACAAAACTTAAGATTGCGTCGTAATTGTACTCATACGGAGGAATTTAAATCTCAAGCGGATGCGCCTCGCACCAGGCTACTAGCAAGGGGATATACAAAAATGCTATTACGCAGTGCTTATAACAATGCTATACGACAGTCTAGAAACTCTTTACTATACAAAAAGAAAAAACCAGCTGATGTCATTCCCCCGGTGAGATTTATCACAAGTTTCTTGCAACAACACGAACAACTTCGCGGTATTTTAAGTAGCCATTGGCCGATCCTCCAAGAGGATCCTACCATCAAAAAATACATTGGCCCCTGTCCACAAATTACCTTTAGACGGGCTAGATCCCTGGGTGATAAACTAACTTCCAGCTATTATTCGATTACCCCAAAACATAAACAATCCAGACAGGGGATCTCACAATGTGGCAAATGCTCATTCTGTCCATGGGTAAAAACAGGGAAAACCTTTTTACTACCGAATGGGGAAATTTTCACCCCAAAATTTCATGCCAATTGCGACACCGAAGGAGTTGTGTACCTCATGTTATGCCAATGCGGCGCCTTTTATGTAGGCAAAACCATCAGACACTTAAGATGCAGAATAAAAGACCATGTCTACTACTCAGCGGAGGGCAAGATGGTCACAGCAGTCAGTAGAGATCTAGATCTCTACCACAGATTTGATGTCTCCCTGATATCATTCATTGTATTATCAGTGGTCTCCAAGGACCCCAGAGGTGGAGACTGGGACAAACAGGTTTTCTAAAGAAAAACTATGTGGATTGAACGCCTCGGTGCCACATACCCCCCCGGGCATCAATGAGGCTCACACATACAAGCCTTTTCTATAGTATGTATGCTGGTATTTCAATCCTTCAGTCCTATTTTTTAGCTCTGGAATTTTTTCTCCCCCTGGTTGTCTATGACAATGTAACAATTTTTGTACTTAAGGCTACTCCAGCTCTTTATGGGCCTGTTCGTTCACCAGTCTCTACTGTCCAGATTGTTGGTGGCCTTTAGTGTTTTCTCCTTTGGTCATTCATTCCTCATTTCTTTCGTGCCTTCCTGATTATTGTCAAAGAACTAGCCGTTCAAAATATTATTACCATGTATATTGAGTTATCTAGCTTTAATTGTTTCTATTACAGTTGTAATTCTACCATTTTTGCTGCTTTGGTACCCACGATAGGTGCATATGCATCGTCTGGGTTTAACTTCATTACCATGCGGCCGCCCAGCGCCACGCCCCCCCACGAGGGTGATTGGCACACTGGGTAGCACTGGTCTCCAGGGTACCCAGGGTTGCAGCCGCTCTTTCCCTGTCTCGCGCATCGGCGGTTTCCATGCCGACGCAACGGACTGGGACATGCGCGGTATGCACCCGTCGGCCGGCTTGGATGATGTCACATCGGCTGCTCCTTGCGCATCTCTCCCCACGCTCTACACTGTCAGTCGCTCTACACCCGAGTGGCTGCGTGGATGCTATCTGCTGGCTACAAGTGTCTGCTCCACTTTTGAATCATTAAGGTATGTGACTGCTTAGCTTTAGACACTGAGTACATAATAGGCAGATTATTTACACTATTATGCCACTTTGACATTTTATTTACTTATCTTTACATTTTCTCTCCTTTCTGTGGGCTTGCTTGTCTGATGTTACAGCCACACGATCTGGATACGGATTAACCCCTATATACTACTACACACAGGCCAGGTTTTCCAGAGGCTTGATATACCTTTCTTTCCTGCCTCTAGCCAATGTACTATCCTCTCTGGCTACACGCTTACTGCGGTTCTTCTCAGCAATATATGGTTGAATGTCTAGACAACTAGTGGAGACACTTTTTATTCCCGTTGTGTATATATATATATTTTTCAATCCACCAAACACTCTGATGGTAAGTGAAACTTTCTCTTACTTTATTAATTACTATGCACACGCAGCGCTCGTAGTATATTTAAAATTAATATTTACATTTTCTCCTACTGATTTGGACACATATTGTTTACTAGGTTAATAAATTATTAATCAATAATTATTATTATCAGTCATGTAGGATACACGATTAATACTCCTTACCACTGATATACATATGTGTGCTTATGTACTGGTAATATATTACCATACTGCACTATGCTGCTAGTAGGTCTTTTTACCTGGCCTATTATATGTATCATAATGGGTATCATGTTTATTCGTCAACAGGAAAATTATTATAATTATACAGATCTTTTTTAAGTGACACTTGCGAGATACATACATACGGTAGTTACAATCACGGACCTACACCTTCATATTGGTAGAGTAATTACTTCCTTACCTCTAGGGGGTCCTCTCTCAGGCTGAGCCTACAGGTTTTTCTTTCCATCTCTCCACTTCCTTTCCTTCCCTTCCCCTTCCGTCCTCCTTTTTTCCTTATCCTTCCCTTTCTCCCTTCCCTTCCCTTCCCCTCCCTTTTTCCCCCTTCCCCCCCTTCTTCTTTCCCTCCCCCCCTCTTTCCTCTCGCTCTACCCCCTCTTCTTTTCCCTATCTTTCTTTCCTCGGCAGTCACAATCCCTCAGTTTCAAATAGACTGATTAAGTCCTATATACCATTGACCAATATCACTATCATGTTACATACGTCCCCATGGTATATGAATACTACCCGGATTTTGTATTAGCACCATCTGTTGGCCTTAGTGGCGGTGATACCAAATGTGCAATATTTTGATTAGCTATATTTGTGTAGTTTTTTCATTTTATTTATTGGATGTTTTGTATATTCCAGTAATCTGTTCTGTGCTCCTGAAGAAGCGCTTTGGCGTGCAACATGTTGAGCGAGTCCTCGCTATCGATTATTATCTCTGCATAGCTCCTCCTTAACTATAATACAACCGTATGCAACGTAGATTGGTAATCCCAATTACTGTATAACTGATCTCTACAATACAGAGCTTTGTATGGAGTGTATATATTGTAAATGTATGGCTATGAACTGATTCCTGTCTCTGTCCTTTTATACTTCTAAACAATCTTTAATAAATCGGATTTTTAATTATATCAACTACAGTGATTAGTGTGCCAAGAAAGTCCAAAGCCCAACCTTTTTCTCTCTATATATAAAGAATGTGTTTGAGTGAAAACTGCGGAGTGGCAAGCGTATAAAACGTGAATGGCTACTACATTCACCATCTCAAGGTCGTTTGTACTGCTTTGTATGTCGCTTACTGTCTGACAAAGAATCTCCTTTTGCAACGTTAGGATTCAATGACTGGAAAACATGGTAGTGAAGCTGTAGCAGAACATGGAAATGGAAATGAACATCAGAGATGCATGAGGGCATATTTGATTCGCCATAAAGAAAGTGGGAGTATAGATTCTTTATTACTTGAACAATATCACTCAGAACAGGAGTATTGGCAGAAAGTACTAAACACGTGTAGTTTCTGTGATTCGCTTTCTTGCTGCTAGAGGTTTGCCATTTCCTGGAGAAAATCAAATTATTGGGTCACCAAATAAATGGAAACTATTTAGGTATACATACTAGAGCTATTGAGTGAATTTGACCCTTTTTTGGAAGAGCATTTGAGACTCTATGGAAACCATTGAAAGCGGAATCCATCGTGTCCATCAGCAAATATTTGTGAGGAATTTATTGACTTGATGGGACAACAGGTTCTTAGTGTTCTTCTTAAAGAAACTGACTTGATGGGACAACAGGTTCTTAGTGTTCTTCTTAAAGAAATAAAAAGAGTCAAAGTGTTACTCAAAAAGTGTGGATTCTACTCCAGACATCTCACACATTGATCAACTAACATTTACTGTTCGGTATATTCAAGGATGTGAGCCCTGTGGAACGTTTCATTAAAATTTATACCAACAGTTTCTCATGGAGCAAAGACTCCACGGTCACGGACACGGTCACGGACACGGTCATAGATTTTCTTAATGAAAATGAAATTCTATTTTCAAACTGCCGTGGTCAATCATATGACAATGCATCTAACATGGCTGGATGCCATACGGGACTGCAAGCACGGATTTGAGAACGAAATGAGTTTGCTATTTATGTCCCTTGTGCTGGACACAGCCTGAACTTGGTGGGAGTGAAAGCAGTAGAGAGTTCTCTACAATCTGTGAATTTGTTTTGATTTTATTCAGCGTCTATATTCCTGTTTCTCTGTTTAAACACATCGATGGAATATTTTAGTTTAATCTTCAGGAAAAGATATGGTTGTCAAGCACCTGTCTGAAACAAGATGGTCATCACGTTTTGATGCTGTTCATTGCTCTATGTGTAGGTTTTGAGAAAATTAAACATGCACCTGAATCTATATCAGCCGATACTGAACACAAAGTGAATGCAAGGGGAGAGGCTAAAAGGACTATGCAAGAAAATGGAGACCCTAGAAATGATCTTTTTGGCAATTCTTTGGAATGACATTCTTGAAAGAGTGAACACAACAAGCAGTGTTTTACAGTCAGGGGGTGTGAATATACTTACTGCCATGAATCTTTTACAGTCTCTGAAAATCTATCTTCAGGAAATTAGGAACAAATTTAATGAATATGAATCAAAAGCCAGGAGTATAGGTGTCCTGACTATAGCTATATATATAAAAAAAAGGGAACAAAAGCAAAAAAGTGTACATCTTACTAGATATGATGGTGCAGAAGAGGAGGCATATTTCAGTGAAAGTGAACAATTTAAGGCAGAAACATTTCTTCCTGTTCCGGATTCTTTAATCTCTGAATTAATAAAACGATTGGAAATCAATTCTACTTCTTCGGTGAACTGAAAAGAATTTATTCTGATGAGCTGAACAAAAAGTGTGAACATCTTGCTAATAATAATATATATCACCAGGATCTTGATCATAATGAACTTTTCAATGAATGTGTCCAACTGAAGCACTACATAGGTATTGATGAAAATTGTGAGACACTGGGGGCCATTTACTATAGAGCTGCGGCGCTAATTAGCGCTACTTCGTGGAAATTAAGCGCTAAAACGGTATTCACTATAGCACTGGTGAGAAAATACTTCCAAAATCGAATTTACTATAGTTCCCTGAAACCAAATAGCGCCCAAACCCTTACTCTGCTAAAACCTGGAGTAGTGCACATGGAAATAATGTTTAGAGCATGATAGAATTGCCTAAATGGTACTGAAATATGCTGTATATTATTTAAAGATAATCTGCTTTTAAACTGTGTAAAAAAGTGATTTCTACACTGAAATATCTTTAAAAGTCTGAGAAGTGAAAATTTCCCCGTTTTGGAAAACTAGGTGCCAACACAACTGAGCATGCTCAGACCTGAAAATAGCTTTCATTTTAACTCAGGTGTCTTTTTTACCCATTGCTATAGTAAATACCAAAATGTGAGCTAATTAGAGAGTATTTTTTGGAAGTGAAAATCTGCTCTATTCTAGTCCAAATCAAATTTTAGCCATTGATTCTAATAGAACAAAATGTAACTTTCACAAAAAAACCTTTTAATGTTGATATGAAATGTATCTTTCTCTGAAATAAATGTGCCTTGCAACAATGTTTCTGCTTCTATTTTGTTTTTTCTCATCTATTTTGTTTTTAAGAATACTAGAATGCGGAATGCTTTGGTAAAATATATTTTTCTCTGTCACTTTCACTTGTTACTCTCCATCTCACAACAATCTTTACCCCAAACTCACACTGGTGTCCTTACAAAGCACAAACAATACCATTGCTGCTAAAAATTTAAAATGAGTCACAATTTTGTGTGATGTTTAGAATTTCCAAATGATCATAATTTGAGCCCAACATCAGAAATCAAAACGTCAGTCCCAAAATTCTGAGGGTAACATCACTTCATCAACATTCTACACTCACCCACCAAGAACAATCAAATATTACAGAACAAATCAAGAAGTATTACTACTCACTGATGTCATTTCACCAAATGCAGAAATGCAGTATTTATGTGTCGGAGGGTTCCACAACCCTTGTCCTCATCAACATGGGGACAAGGTGCTTTGGGGGGCCGCTACCCCAAAGCACCCTCCCTATGTTGTAGGCATGTGGCCTGGTACGGTTCAGGAGGCGGGGGCGCTCTCTCGTCCCCCCCTCTTTTCCTGCGGCCTGCCAGGTTGTGTGCTCGGATAAGGGTCTGGTATGCATTTTTGGGGGGACCCCACGCCATTTTTATTTATTTTGGCGCAGGGTTCCCCTTAAAATCCATACCAGACCTGAAGGGCCTGGTACGGAATTTAGGGGGGCCCCACGCCATTTTTTTTATTTTGGTTCGGGGTTCCCCTGTGGGGAAATCCCATGCCGTTTTTATCAATGAACTTTTATGTGTATTGTCGGACCGGCAATTCATTAATATCCGCGAGTAGTTTTAAATGACTTTTTTTCCTTTGAAATGTCATTTTGCTGTCAGACTGTTCTAAACACGGGAAACATGTGCCCCTTTACAGGCATACTATAGACCCCCCCCAGCTACGAAATTTAAAGGGATATTACACTTTTATTGTGTATTGCATTGATCCATGTCTCCTGGGGCAGGACCTAGGTCCCCAAACACTTTATGACAATAACTTGCATATAAGCCTTTAAAATTAGCACTATTGATTATTCATGTTCGAGTCCCAAAGACTTTAACGGTGTTCAAGCGTTCGAACAAATTTTTTGCCTGTTCGCATGTTCTGGTGCAAACCGAACACGGGGGTGTTCGGCTCATCCCTAATGGAGACACATTGGTGGTAATTTTGTTTGATTTGGGGAAAATAGTTACGAAAAGTGCATTTTGTGGAAAATGTGGGGTTTTAATTTGTTGGTTTTGCAACTTTTTTAAAGAGAGTGATTAGGGGGTACAATGTACCCCATACTCCACATGGGGGGACAGGATATAGGGGCCTCCAATATGATGAAAAGTCCTCTGCATGCAGACCCCCCAAACACTGGCCAGGGTTATGGGGAAAAGGCCCTTGAGACCATCAATACGGGGACAGTGTGCTTTGGTGTGTGGGGGAGTAAAGCCATCCTCTGACCCAATGCACTCACCCATGTTGAGGTCATGTGTCCTGGTATGGTTGAGGGGGCGCTCACTCCTCCACCCCCCTTTCGTGGCCTGGCAGACTTTGTGCTCTGATGAAGGTTTGGTATAGCTTTTGGGGGGACACAACGCCATTTCATATGTTATTTTTGACATAAGGGATCCCCTCACAATCAGAAACAGACCTGTGTTTTTTTTGTGGTGTAACCCATGCTAATGTTTAGTTTTAATATTTGCATTGGGTACCCCTTACAGACTGTGTAGTGCTTTGTTGGCTCAAAAATAAACTCCATCAATACTTTGTTACACTTTGCCACTGTGTGGTGACATGTCTAATTATATAGAGACAGAGAAAGAGAAACATAGGTGTGGAGCTTAGTGTATGTGTATCCCCAAAATATTTAAAGATGTATTTCCTTTCTGGCAAATGTACAAAGGTGGTTTAGTTATGTTTTTATTTTTGCAACGACAATCTTTACAAATGTAATTTCTCTCAAAAATCTCTCTCCACAGATCCTCCTCCACAAATATGACAATGGCTTGTCCAATTATAGCAAGCAGACAATTGTCAGGAAAATCCAAAGTCAGCTGCATCAGAAATATCGGCACGGCGTCTCTGTCCTGCAGATTCAAAGGTCCTGGAGTGACATAAAGCGCCGAAGGACCAAGGTGCTGAGGCAGGCAGCGGCTCACATTTCTGGTAAGTCTCTATGTAATAACTATCTGCTGCAATATGCATGTGTATGTGTGTGTTAACAACCTTTTAATCACTTATGAATTGGGCCTTAAATTCTATTCTCTTTCTCTACTTGTTCTAGACACAGCTAATGGACGTAAGGCAGTTGTCTGCTTGCTAAAACAGCGGAGGAGGAGGACTGCAGTTTTGAAGTTTGTGGCCCCCGGGATGGAGACACTTCAGCGGCTGCGGGAAGTAAATGGTAAGCAGAGGTTTGGGAATGTTTGGCTAGCTACATTTTGCTTCCTTTGGGGGAGGGGAGAACATTCCTAAATTGTTATTGGATTTTCCATTTTTTTGTAACACTTACATCTGAACAGTTCTTTAGCAACATTGTAACACTCTACTCTTGTATTCTTTCCCTTTTTGAAAAGCTTGGATTGCTCTTACGATGAGGAAGATTGTACCTGCCATGTTAACTATCCTGAATGGGCTACCTTCATGACAACTGTTTGACAGTGATCTGGGCTTGTCTACACCTAATTGCTTGGGCCAGGTATCATTTGGGCGAAAAAATCACCTCACAGGTAGAGGAAGTGAAGCTGTTTGGAATCACCTGCTTCCAGAACATCTTTGTGGAGCTTGAGTTGCTGTGAATGCATCTTAAATGGATCTTCAGGCTGCTTAAATGAACCAGAATAAGTAAGCCACTAACTACTTTAGTGTGGGTGACAGGGGGGGGGCACCCTAGTGGACGTACAGTGACCTCCTGGTTCCAAACATGCCCAATAATTCACATTGATGTCATTGTGCCTGTATGTGCTGCCTGCCCAAAGGAAATATCCAAATGACAGGAGCCGCCCCCCATCCATCTCAATGTAAGTACCTTCTCAATGTGCTTGTCTGTTTTCTGTCTCTTGTCATATTTTGGAGGAGTGACTTGTTTGGTGTGTTTTTGTAGCAGTAAAACTCATCTTCCACCTGGAGTCAGGAGGAGGAACAGGAGGGAGAAGCTGAGCCCCCCCCCCCCCCAACATTCATCTCATGGTAGGTACCTTCTCAATGTGCTTGTCTGTTTTCTTTGTCTCTTGTCATACTTTGGAGGAGTGATTTGTTTGGTGTGTGGTTTTGTAGCAGCAGACTCATCTCCCACCTGGAGTCAGGAGGAGGAACAGGAGGGAGAAGCTGAGGCCCCCCCCATATCAATCTCATGGTAAGTACCTTCTCAGTGTGCTTGTCAGCTTTATGTGTCCCTTGTATAACTTATTTTTTTCTTGATTTGTTTTTTTTTTTTTTGGAGCAGCAGCAGTCTGTTACCCCAGGACTGAGGAGGAGACTGATAAAGAGGCCACACCCTCTCCAGCCCAAAGTAAGTACCTTTCATGTTTAAATGTTCTCTGTGTCCCTGTTTTAACTTTCAAGACCACAAGGTTTTTTTTTAATGGTTGCTTTTTTTCATTTAAGTAGCACCAGCTGTCTCACCAATTATGGCTGAGGGCAGTGGGAGAGGGAATTCTGGCTCACCAGCCTCCTGTAAGTCCCTTCAATGTTGGGTTGCCATCTCATCCCTTTAAACCCGAACACATATTAATTATGCAGGTTCTGTGGCTGATTAAGGTGGCAATTAAACTCCCTTAGTGCCCTATCTGCATTAAATTAGTCTCATAACCTGTGTAATTCATTTGTGTTTGGGTTTAAAGGGATGAGGTGGCAACCCTACTTCAATGGACTATCAGGCATGTTTCCCATGGATGAGGAGGAGGCCTCACCTCTGGCCCAGTGTAAGTACCTTCAATAGTATTTACATATGTAATGTGGGTACCATAGGGATGTGTATATGTGCAAATTACATGTTTTTAATGATCCCATTTTTGTTAGCTGTTGTATGTGACAGGAAGGTTGAAGTGTTGAATTTGTAGGAATAGGAAGTTCAAGGTAATGTAAGGCTGTCCATCCAGGATCTGTCATTCTGTCCACCAAATGGCCACAAAAGACATGTTTATTATTTGCACACAGTTATTGCTGCTCGGTAGTGGTTAACTTTGCCCTATTAGAATCTGGTCATGGTTGATGTGGGGAGCATTGTTGGACAAAGTAGGTTTTATTCAGTTTCAGGAGGCCACCCTCTTCTAATTTGTTGTTTGGTTCCATGAATTGTACATGGTCTAGTTTCTAACTTGAAATTATATTTAGCTGGGTTTACCTCACCTTATCCCGCTGTTTACACAATTAAAAATGTGGCCGGCTTGTCTTAAACATTGTGGGTGTTATTAAGGAGCTCCTTAACCCCTGGTCTAAACCTTTTTTTCTTTTTTTTCTTCCAAGTGGAAAGGCCTTGTCAGGCGACCAGAGTGCCCCGGGGAGGTTGGTCCTCCTCTGAGGACTCTTTCGACAGCCTGCCACCTTCATTTGCCCCCCCAGACACAGGGCCAAGTTGCTTAAGGTAGGTAAACTGTTTATGTATTATTTGTTTGTGTAGAAAGTCTAGGTGTGTGTGTGGTAGAGCACACTTAAACTGTTTGTAAAGGTTGAAGGTTTTTTCACATAATGCATTAAGAAAAAAAGCCTTCTGTGTGCAGCAGATCCCCTCAGCCCCCCTGAGCCTTGCTCCAGTCATGTTGCAGGAGACCGTCGGCTGGCCAAACATAATTGGCTGAGATGGCAGTGCAGCACCATTTCATCCCGCTGATATCAGTCCAAATTATTGAGCCAATGAGAGACAGGGGGTGGAGCTGGTCCACGCCTCCATGTCTAAATAAAAACCGGGAGTGTGGCTTGACTGCCCCCATAGCAGGCTGCTATGGGGGCACTTAACAGGAGGGAGGGGCCCAGAGGTCCATAGAGGGATCTGAGAAGAGGAGGATCGGGGGCTACTGTGTGCAAAACCACTACACAGAGCAGGTAAGTATAACAGGAAAAATCTTTAAGACCAAACAAATGAGATGTTACAACCACTTTAATGTAGTTAGTCCCACATCAATACCATTTCAGAAAACCCTCTTCAGTACAGAAACATGGATTACATATCTTTGAGCTACCAGCTTCTCTCTGAAGCAGCAAACTTTCAGGGGATTGTGGAGTGCCTCCCATGTAAATCTAATATTGTGGGTTTTACTGTAACATTTCAGTAAGTCCACTCATTAATAATTTTCCCCTCCCCTTTCTGTCAAATACCCCCTGTAGTACCTCTACATAGGGTACATGTACCCCAGGTTTGGAATCCCTGGAATACTGGCCAGTAATATATTGAACTTGTGTAGAACATTCCTATGTAACTGTCTGTAACTGTAGTGTATGACTCTTCTGTATGACTGATTTGATGGTTTTTTTTTTTTACTCTATTGTAGAGAATAATGGCATTGGAAGGAAACGAGACCTCTCACATACTCGTGTATGTGGATGAGGCTGGCTTCAACCTGGCCAAGGACCGAAGACGTGGCCACGGTGGATGTCCCAGGCCAGCGAAGGGGGCAATATAACTATGTGTGCTGCCATTTCTGAGAAGGGTGTGGCCACTCACATCCCCAGTCTTGGCCCATACAATACACAGAAGCTCCTCATCTTCTTGGACTGCCTTCATTTAGATTTGATCCCTGAAAATAAGAGAGGTCTCATAGGGCCTCAGCTACCACAATATATAATTGTATGGGACTATGTGAATTTCCACCGTGGCCTGCTTATCAGGGCCTGGTTCACTGCTCACCCAAGGATGGATATGGTGTTCCTACCACCTTACTCTCCTTTCCTCCACCCTATTGAGGAGTTTTTCTCCGCTTGGAGGTGGAGAGTGTATGAGCATCGGGCTCAAGATCAGAGGTCCCTGCTCCATGCAATGGATGCTGCCTGTGAGGATATTACAGGAGATCAGTGTAGGGGATGGTTGCGACATGCACACCTTTCTTCCCTCATTGCATCGCAAGGGAGGATATACGCTGCAATGTTGATGAGAATCTGTGGCCAGACAGACAGCAGCATTTGGATGGGCAGGAGGGTGAGGACGGTGGCCAGTGAAGAGATGTTACAGTAGTTGTGAAACTCCAGCTTTATTTACAGCATTGTAGGCTAAATGTAATTTTCCTTGTATTTTGTTTGTGTGTTTATATTTCCGTATATTATGCTGTATACATTTTCTTTTTACTCTGATGTATGAAAGTTACTTTGTGTGTGAATGATAATGGTTACAATACTGTAAAGTAATTTTTCCTTGGCAGTATATGAGTGCAATGTGTGATGTCAAACCTTGGAGGCTACTCTTACCCTAAAATCTTTTCTTTTTTTCAGTTTTATACACAACTGTATTCAGTTAGCTAGACAAAAACTGTACAGTAACCATTGTCAATGAAGGACTGGGCTAAGACTGAAAGGTGGACATGAGGGATATTTCAATGGTCCTCTGCCTTAGAGACAAAACATCTAAACATTTTGACTTGCAGTGCTTACACAATGCCAAAGGGACAAAGCATTTTGGGGGCACTGACTATTTGAATGAGACAGAAATGTATTTTTGACACGAGTGAACTGTTTTGGGAAAGATATGAGCTTTTGAAGGTGAACCATGGTGTTGTGCTGAACCATCCAGGTTATTTTATAAAAGCACCAAGAGAGTTGAGAACGTCTGGTCTGTTTCAAGAAATTAACCAAAGCAATTGAGAAGAATCTTTGCCATTTTGGTAGCACTGACTCTTTATATGGGAAATGAATATGGTTTTGAAGCATGAGTGAACAGTTTTGGGAGAGATGTGTGCTTTTGCACGTGAGTTATAGAGTTGTGCTGAACTGTAAGACTGTTTTTCAAAATGAACTTAGAGTTTTGAGAATGTCATTTCTGTTTCAAGAAATGAGCCAAAACAATGGAGAAAAACTGTAATAAAATGTTCACATTTCAAAGAACTTTCTTTCTTGGGCAAATAGGCATGGGCAGGAATGTCCCTGGCTTGGTAACATCGGCATTTATACATAGGTGTTTTTATAATAGCAAACAAGTGCTTATACTCAACCCCCCCTCTCCTTTTGGTGGGCAGGATTTTTTTGTTTTTAAGGGAGGGGGGGGGGCATTTTACTGAATTAAAGTGGGCTGGTCTGGATGAAGTCTAGGGCCAAATTTTGTCCCAATCCAGCCCTGTGGCAAACTGTTTGATTGTCTGACATTCAGGTAAGACTTATGTAACTTCTGCAGGTTGCCCTTGAAGTCTAAGGCCCTCAACTTGCATGAAAGTCAGTGGTAAGTAGTGCATGAACTACATGGAAGACGCTGCCACTGTATTTTGCACAAAAATCAATGGGCAACATTCAAAAACATGTTGAATAAAGATGGGCTCAGACGTGTTGGCAGCTCCACGTGCCTGAGCCCGCCAGGAAGCTCACACTGCACAGCACTAATCACAGGCAGTGACACATTTCCCAATCTGTGCTGCGGCGGATCGTGAAATGTCTCACTGCCTGTGATTAGCTATACGCAGTGTGAGCTTCCTGGTGGGTTCAGGCACGTGGGTTAGAAAAAAACATGCCCGAGCCCATACCTAATGTTGAACAACTGGAGATGCAATTTTGATGTTTGTAGTTGCATGACAAGTGTGAATGTAGTTTTCAGTTATGGCCGTGGCCAACACCATGGGGTCCAGTACATGTTCTGTTCTCTGGTTCATGCCAAAATCAAGTGTGGTTTGAGGCTTGACTTGGCAACCTAACTGGAGCCAAAGACGCACATTGCCTTTTTTAAGGCCCCTTTCATACTTGCACATCCTGAAAGTTGTGTGACTTGCACTTTTGATTATTCATGTTCGAGTCCCATAGACTTTAACGATGTTCGCATGTTTGAACAAATGTTTTGCCTGTTCGCATGTTCTGGTGCAAACCGAACAGGGGGGTGTTCGGCTCATCCCTAATGGAGACACATTGGTGGTAACACCCCAAATTGTTCGCGGTTCGGAGAACTGGCGAACAGCCGATGTTCGAGTCGAACATGAGTTCAACTCGAACTCGAAGCTCATCCCTAGTGAGGAAACACACATCCAATGTGCATATGTGTGAAGGGACCTTTCTTTAAGTTAGCAGACATGTTGTGCAAGCTTTTGGTGGGAGTATCAGGGTGACAGACATGTGGTAGTTGAACAGCATTGTAACCGTGGCTTCAAAAAAATCATGACCTGGAAGAGAAAGTAGCTGGAATCAGAAATCGTGAAAGATGGGAAAATACAACCTGACTGGAGGAGAACCTATTACCAAGTGTAATCGCTTTTTGTAGCGGTGGACATGTGCGCTCGCATGCAGACAGCTGAAAAATCACAGAGGTAGGGGTAGGTGATGTGTCTTTACAGTTGTTAGATTCTATGTATGTGGTAATAGCGTCTGGAGAGACAAGTGTCCGGGGACAACATTCTTAAAATCATGGCTTTGAGAAATGATAAAAAGGAAGTGGATAAGCACAGTATAAAGTGATCTATACAGTCATCACATTGGTACACTTTGCTGTCCCTCTTGCTGTTATTTTGTTAAGAACAGCTTCACGTAGAGAATAGGCCACTATCCTAAGGCTCTGTTTCCACTACTGCGGGTTGTTGTGCGACTTGACACATGTGAAGTCGCATGACAAGTCAAAAAACCCATCTATTTCAATGTTCCCCGTTCTAATTGGTGCGACTCAAAACAAGGTTTTTTTGCACCGATTTGTTCCGACTTCGGTGCGACTTGTTCTCACGTGGTTTTCACCGGTCACATGACATCACATCAAAAATCGCATTGCAAAGTCACACTGTAAATCGCGTGACTTTGGGGTTGCAAATAGAGGAAACAGAGCCTAAGGGTTTAAGGGGAAGAATGAATGTGTTTATGTTTGTTTTTTTCTCAATTTAATGATTATTAATGAAAAAGTATATGGTAGCTCCTGTGCGAGCGGATAAACTGAAGATTGGGAAAGGTGGAGAAAAAAGAGAAATGTAAGTTGTAGAATGTTTTGTAATTGAAAAATTAAAGAGATTTTAAAAAAAAAATTAAAAATGGCCAACATATATCCCAATTACTGAAGCAATGCATGATTGTGAATTAGCGTGGTTGTACATTTATGTGTGACAGACGAATAGTAGAAGTATTATAACTATGCTGTAGTGGTTATTTATAATGTCATTCATATTATTGTTTTGTTATCATGTTCAACCAACAAAGACATTTCCATTGGGGATATTACAGAGTAATGTCTGCTATTCTGCAGTATTAAATATTTACATTTAGAGCTCAAATACATATTAAATATAATTTTACGTTCAACTGGTATCTTCTAATATTAAGTTGTATGTAGATCTGTTTATTTAATTATGGTAATGATATATATTGAAGGTAGAGCTGTATACACTAGTTCAGTGTTTATTAACTCCAGTCCTCAAGGTCACGTCATGTCTTCATGATTTCCCTCAGATGAAACGGCTGTGTTAATTACAAAAATTACAAATCACATCACCTGTGCAAAATAATGGCAAGCCTGAAAACATGACCTGTTATGGTGCGGAGTGGAGAAACACTACACTAGTTGCTTAGTAATCATAACTCCTATCTCCAAAAACACAAGGAAAGGAGTTCCAATCCAAAACATCCCACCACCTGTCTAAAGTTCCAAGGCCACATTTACAAACCCATAATGGCACTTATGCATTTGCCATTGTTACTTCAGCCAGGTGTTGACCTATTTGGGATTTGAACACATCAAATGAGCGATTGCTGAGTGTTACTAAACAGGAGCTCAAACCACTAAGTTACCTTGATCAGTACAATTAGAGCAGAAATATACCACTGATAAATGATCAAATAATAAACTCCATACTAACCTAAAGTACTAAAAAGCTTTTTGAAATATGCAAGAGTCAAAAGTTGGTTACTGGTACCATCAACCAGTAGCAGAGATAGATATATATATATATATATATATATATATATATATATATATATATATATATACAATCTTGTAGACATAGTTTACCAAATATTGCAAAGAGCAACAGCACACAACCCAGCTTCACAACTCCACACACCCACAGTGCAATGTGGTCTATATATATCATATTATTGTGCGTACGCTAATTCGCAATCGCGTATTTATGTGCGCATGTTCGCCAGTGAGACCCTCTAATCACAAAATGGTGGAGGATCAAGTTATGTTGGCAGTGGCGGTACTTGTTGGTGCCTTTTGCAAGGAAGCCGAGCAGGAAGTTGATGCACCTGTCGCGGCTTTTTGCCCCACGGGCATATTTTGAAAGCATGCGGGACTCTGATATCCGTAGCAAGTTTTGGTTCGGGCGAGAAGCAATTATGCACCTCTATCAGCTCATACAGCATAAAATAACACCATCTACAGACCGCAGTCATGCTGTGCCAGGCATGGTCAGGTTGCTTATGAGACTTTGTGGATCTTGGGTCGGGGCAGCTTCCAAGCCACTTCTGGAAGTATTATGGGTCTAAGCCAACCCACGGTGTCCAGGGTGTTTATGCAGGTCATAGATGCCATTCTTGACCTTGTACCACAATTTATTCACTGACCACAAAATGAAGATGAATGGAATGACATGAAGGTGGCTTTCTACCATCGTGCACAAATGCTGCAAATCCTGGGGGCCATCGATTGTACACACGTGGCAATCAGGGCCCCCAGGATAAGTGAAGCAGGCTATCGGAATCGCAAGCAGTACCACTCCCTCAACGTCCAAGTTGTGTGCAACGACAGACAGCGCATAATGAGTGTTCAGGCGGCTTTCCCAGGGTGGTGCCATGATGCCTACATCTTAAATCAGACCGGCCTCTTCCGGAAATTTGAGGGTGGACAAATGCCGTCCGGGTGGCTGATTGGTACAGTATTGTTTTTTACGCAGAACATGCATTTTTTTACAGGCATCTAAGGTCACATGAAGGGATGAGAAGGACTAATTTATGTTTTGTTCTATTTTTTTGTTTCTGGGTGATGCCGGTTATCCGCAGCTGAGGTGGCTGATGGCTCCAATCAGGCACCCCTCCGGGCAGCCACAACAGCGCTATAACAGTGCCTTACACCGGGGCATTGTCGAGCTCACTATTGACCTGCTGAAATCCTGGTTTCTATGTTTGGCCAGGCCGGGGGGGGGGCCTGGCCAAAAAAGACACATGCACAACATGTGTGTTGCGAGGGATGATTCCTGGGAGCTGAATGAGGAGAGGGAGCCAGAGGTCCACCAGATGTCATTCCACAGAAACAGCAAAACTAATGCTGGGGTTGCCACCCGGAATCAGCTGATTGCTGGTTACTTTACATGTACGTATTACAACATAGCTAGAGATAGAGAATGTGTCAAAAAATTCCTACTTTGCGGGATATCCCTCACAGGGACACAGATGCTAAGAAACATCTGACAGTTGTGGTTGACCCT
This sequence comes from Lithobates clamitans, assembly GCA_037952925.1. Lineage (NCBI taxonomy): Eukaryota > Metazoa > Chordata > Amphibia > Anura > Ranidae > Lithobates > Lithobates clamitans. Next base: position 257,801 of record JBBGZY010001272.1, on the reverse strand, counting down.
CTATCCAGTGTGTGGTCAACATGACAAACGGTTTACTTTGCCACTAACACTAAACTTGATTATGAACTGTGTAGCAATTTCAAATGAGTGGAGAGGGAGTAGAACACCTGGCAGGTGTTTGCTTGTGTCTGTGCCACATGTATATAGAAATGCACAATTCGTTTGTCAATTTCAAAAAAGAATTTGGAACTAAATTTGTTAATTCCGAAGTTGCCGAATTTTTCAAGTTCCCGAAATTCCAAATTTTCAAATGTCCGAATTTATGAATTTCCAAATTTAACGAAATTCTGAAATTAGAAACTCGGGAATTCGGATATCTGAAAATTACGAAATTCAGAAATCCGAAAATTAAGAGATTCGAAAAATCAGAAATCCGAAAATACAAAATTCAGAAATTCAGAAATCCGAAAACTCGAAATTCGGAAATTTTTAGATTTCCAAATTCCGAATTTCAGAATTTGCAAAAAAAGAATGAAACAAACGATAAAATAATTTTTTTTGTCAGTGCCCATGTCTAATATTTAGGAGGAACAATAACCTCGGCTAGGTATCTAAATGTGTTTTATGTTTTTCAGCCAATTAACATCATGGCATGTACCCTAGGAAGCCTGGTTTGAGGGACTGTCTGGCCTCACAGGTGTGTTTTTCAATCTTATATGTTTTTGTAGTTAATAAAATAAGAGACCTCTTTAAAAAGGGTTGTGAAGGTTTGTGTTTTTTGCATTAAGGTGAAAAAACACCTGTCAGTGAGCGCCCCCCCCCCCCCCTTTTACTAACCCGAGCCCTGGAACTTGACCCAGCAGGGACGCGCTCTCTCTCTCTGCCCGGGGTTCTCGGCTCTTGATTGGATAGATTGATGGCTACGCAGCAATTCTCTCCCGCTGCTGTCAATCAAATCCAATGATGTGAGCGTCGGGGGGGGGGGGGGCAGGGCCCAGTTCTGCATTCAGCCTTTGTTAATGAATGCTGGACTCGGGAGCGCACCTGCAAGGTAACCCCCTTGGGGAGCTGCTTCTCCGAGGGAGTTATCAGATGTGTGGAGGAGCCACAAGAGCCGCCGGGGGACCCCAGAAGAGGATGTTTGGGGCCACTCTAGTGTATGTTTGTTTGTTTTTTTTCTAAATATTTTTTGCTTTACAATCACTTACATGCTCACTGCAGTGGTTAGCAACAGAACAGACATGACCCTTCTTTTCATGGGTGATTATGCTGGAGTTTGTGGCCCCTACCCCCTGTCAAGTGCCCTCCGAGCACACATCTTGTTCTGGGAGCACCCAAGTCTTGCTCATGAGCCACTACTGTGCATGCCTGTCAACATACATAGTGAAAGCTCTGCCCCTGCCCCCCTCTCCCCCTCTATACACAGTGAAAGCTCTGCCCCTGCCCCCTCTCCCCCTCTATACACAGTGAAAGCTCTGCCCTGCCCCCTCTATACACAGTGAAAGCTCTGCCCCTGCCCCCCTCTCCCCCTCTATACACAGTGAAAGCTCTACCCCTGCCTTCCTCTCCCCCTCTATACACAGTGAAAGCTCTACCCCTGCCTTCCTCTCCCCCTCTATACACAGTGAAAGCTCTGCCCCTGCCTCCCTCTATACAGTGTTAGCCAAAAGCAGCCACTGCTGTCTCAGCAAATCAGGATGAAGAGTACACAATACAGCCAAGGCTCTTGTGCCCATTAGTGGATCATGATGGGGCTCAGGTAAGTAATCGAATGGTTGTGCATTATTAGCAAAATATGTTATTACAATCTTGCAGAAATGGTTTACCAAATATCGCAAAGAGCAACAGCACACAACCCAACTTCACTTCACAACTCCACACACCCACAGTGCAATGTGGTCAATATATATCATATTATTGTGCGTACTCTAATTCGCAATCGCGTATTTATGTGCGCATGTTCGCCAGTGAGACCCTCTAATCACAAAATGGCAGAGGTGGAGGATCAAGTTATGTTGGCAGTGGCGGTACTGGTTGGTGCCTTTTGCGAGGAAGCCGAGCAGGAAGTTGATGCACCTGTGGCTCACCTTCGCCGGCCACGGCTTTTTGCCCCACGGGCATATTTTGAAAGCATGCAGGACTCTGATATCCGTAGCAAGTTTTGGTTAGGCCGAGAAGCAATTATGCACCCCTATCAGCTCATACAGCATAAAATTTCACCATCTACAGACCGCGTTCATGCTGTGCCAGGCATGGTCAAGTTGCTTGCGACTTTGTAGATCTTGGGTCGGGGCAGCTTCCAAGCCACTTCTGGAAGTTTTATGGGTCTAAGCCAACCCACGGTGTCCAGGGTGTTTATGCAGGTCATAGATGCCATTCTTGACCTTGTACCACAATTTATTCACTGACCACAGAATGAAGATGAATGGAATGGCGTGAAGGTGGCTTTCTACCGCCGTGCGTAAATGCCACAAATCCTGGAGGCCATCGATTGTACACACGTGGCAATCAGGGCCCCCAGGATAAGTGAAGCAGCCTATCGGAATCGCAAGCAGTACCACTCCATCAACGTCCAAGTTGTGTGTGACGCCAGACAGCGCATAATGAGTGTTTCCCAGGGTCGTGCCATGATGCCTACATCTTGAAGCAGACCGGCCTCTTCCGGAAGTTTGAGGGTGGACAAATACCGTCCGGCTGGCTTATTGGTACAGTAGTTTTTTACGCAGAACATGCATTTTTTTACAGGCATCTAAGGTCACATGAAGGGATGGGAAGGACTAATTTATGTTTTGTTCTTTTTGTTTCTAGGTGATGCCGGTTATCTGCAGCTGAGGTGACTGATGGCTCCAATCAGGCACCCCTCCGGGCAGCCACAACAGCGCTATAACAGTGCCTTACACCGTGGCATTGTCAAGCTCACTATTGGCCTGCTGAAGTCCCGGTTTTTATGTTTGGCCAGGCCCGGGGGGGGGGGGGGGGGGGCTACTGTACTCTCCTCAAAAGTGTTCCAGGATCAACCTTGCCTGTTGTTTTGCACAACTTGTGTGTTGCGAGGGATGATTCCTGGGAGCTGAATGAGGAGAGGGAGCCAGAGGTCCGCCAGATGTCGTTCCACAGACACAGCAACACGAATGCTGGGCCTGCCACCCGGAATCAGCTGATTGCTGGTTACTTTACATGTATGTATTACAACATAGCTAGAGATAGAGAATGTGTCAAAAAATTCCTACTTTGCAGGGTATCCCTCACAGGGACAGATGCTAAGAAACATCTGACAGTTGTGGTTGACCCTCTACCCAGTGTGTGGTCAACATGACAAACAACTTACTTGGCCACTAACACTAAACTCGATTATGAACTGTGTGGCAATTTCAAAGAGAGTGGAGAGGGAGTAGAACACCTGGCAGGTGTTTGCTTGTGTCTGTACCACATGTATATAGACATGTGCAATTCGTTTAGTTCCAAATTCTTTTTTGAACAAATTGACAAATTCGTTAATTACGAAGTTGCCGAATTTTTCAAGTTCCGAAATTTTCAAATATCCAAATTTACGAATTTCCAAATTTAACGAAATTCTGAAATTAGAAACTCGGAAATTCGGATATCTGAAAATTAAGAAATTCGAAAGATCAGAAATCCGAAAATACAAAATTCGGAAATCCGAAAATTCGAAATTCGGAAATTTTTAAATTTCCGAATTTCAGAATTTCCAAAAAAAGAATGAAACGAAAATGATAAAATACATGTTTTTGTCAGTGCCCATGTCTAATATTTAGGAGGAACAATAACCTCAGCTAGGTATCTAAATGTGTTTTATGTTTTTTCAGCCAATTAACATCATGGCATGTACCCTAGGAAGCCTGGTTTTGATGGACTGTCTGGCCTCACAGGTGTGTTTTTCAATCTTATCTTATATGTTTTTGTAGTTGCTAAAATAAGAGACCTCTTTAAAAGGGGTTGTGAAGGTTCATGTTTTTTTGCATTAAGGTGAAAAAACACCTGTCAGTGACCGGCCCCCCCGTTTTACTTACCTGAGCCCTGGAACTTGACCCGGCAGGGACGCGCTCTCTCTCTCTGCCCGGGGTTCTCGGCTCTTGATTGGATAGATTGATAGCAGCGCAGCCATTGTCTCCCGCTGCTGTCAATCAAATCCAATGACGTGAGCGCCGGGGGGGCGGGGCCGAGTTCTGCATTCGGTCTCTATGAATGAATGAATGCTGGACTCGGGAGCGCGCCTGCAAGGTAACCCCCTCTGGGAAGTGCTTCTCCGAGGGAGTTATCAGATGTGTGGAGGAGCCACGAGAGCCGCCGGGGGGACCCCAGAAGAGGATGTTTGGGGCCACTCTGTGCAAAACCAGCTGCACAATGGAGGTAAGTATATGTTTGTTTTTTTCTAAATATTTTTTGCTTTACAATCACTTACATGCTCACTGCAGTGGTTAGCAACTGAACAGACATGACCCTTCTTTTCATGGGTGATTATGCTGGAGTTTGTGGCCCCTACCCCCAGTCAAGTGCCCTCCGAGCACACATCTTGTTCTGGGAGCACCCAAGCCTTGCTCATGAGCCGCTATACACAGTGAAAGCTCTGCCCCTCTCCCCCTCTATACACAGTGAAAGCTCTGCCCCTGCCCCCCTCTCCCCCTCTATACACAGTGAAAGCTCTGCCCCCCTCTATACACAGTAAAAGCTCTGCTCCTGCCCCCCTCTCCCCCTCTATACACAGTGAAAGCTCTGCCCCCCTCTATACACAGTAAAAGCTCTGCTCCTGCCCCCCTCTCCCCCTCTATACACAGTGAAAGCTCTGCCCCTGCCTCCCTCTCCCTCTATACAGTGTTAGCCAAAAGCAGCCACTGCTGTCTCAGCAAATCAGGATGAAGAGTACACAATACAGCCAAGGCTCTTGTGCCCATTAGTGGATCATGATGGGGCTCAGGTAAGTATTCGAGTGGTTGTGCATTATTAGCAAAATATGTTATTACAATCTTGTAGAAATGGTTTACCAAATATCGCAGAGAGCAACAGCACACAACCCAACTTAACTTCACAACTCCACACACCTACAGTGCAATGTGGTCAATATATATCATATTATTGTGCGTAGGCTAATTCGCAATCGCGTATTTATGTGCGCATGTTCGCCAGTGAGACCCTCTAATCACAAAATGGTGGAGGATCAAGTTATGTTGGCAGTGGCGGTACTTGTTGGTGCCTTTTGCGAGGCAGCCAAGCAGGAAGTTGATGCACCTGTGGCTCACCTTCGCCAGCCACGGCTTTTTGCCCCACGGGCATATTTTGAAAGCATGCAGGACTCTGATATCCGTAGCAAGTTTCGGTTAGGGCGAGAAGCAATTATGCACCTCTATCAGCTCATACAGCATAAAATTTCACCATCTACAGACCGCAGTCATGCTGTGCCAGGCATGGTCAGGTTGCTTGCGACTCTGTACATCTTGGGTCGGGGCAGCTTCCAAGCCACTTCTGGAAGTTTTATGGGTCTAAGCCAACCCACGGTGTCCAGGGTGTTTATGCAGGTCATAGACGCCATTCTTGACCTTGTACCACAATTTATTCACTGACCACAGAATGAAGATGAATGGAATGGCGTGAAGGTGGCTTTCTACCGCCGTGCGCAAATGTCACAAATCCTGGAGGCCATCGATTGTACACACGTGGCAATCAGGGCCCCCAGGATAAGTGAAGCAGCCTATCGGAATCGCAAGCAGTACCACTCCATCAACGTCCAAGTTGTGTTCGACGACAGACAGCGCATAATGAGTGTTCAGGCAGCTTTCCCAGGGTCGTGCCATGATGCCTACATCTTGAAGCAGACCAGCCTCTTCCGGAAGTTTGAGGGTGGACAAATACCGTCCGGCTGGCTTATTGGTACAGTATTGTTTTTTACGCAGAACATGCATTTTTTACAGGCATCTAAGGTCACATGAAGGGATGAGAAGGACTAATTTATGTTTTGTTCTTTCTTTTTGTTTCTGGGTGATGCCGGTTATCTGCAGCTGAGGTGGCTGATGGCTCCAATCAGGCACCCCTCCGGGCAGCCACAACAGCGCTATAACAGTGCCTTACACCGTGGCATTGTCGAGCTCACTATTGGCCTGCTGAAGTCCCGGTTTTTATGTTTGGCCAGGACCGGGGGGGAGCTACTGTGCTCTCCTCAAAAGTGTTCCAGGATCAACCTTGCCTGTTGTTTTGCACAACATGTGTGTTGTGAGGGATGATTCCTGGGAGCTGAATGAGGAGAGGGAGCCAGGAGGTCCACCAGATATCGTTCCACAGACACAGCAACACGAATGCTGGGCCCGCCACCCGGAATCAGCTGATTGCTGGTTACTTTACATGTACGTATTACAACATAGCTAGAGATAGAGAATGTGTAAAAAAATTCCTACTTTGCAGGGTATCCCTCACAGGGACAGATGCTAAGAAACATCTGACAGTTGTGGTTGATCCTCTATCCAGTGTGTGGTCAACATGACAAACAACTTACTTGGCCACTAACACTAAACTCGATTATGAACTGTGTGGCAATTTCAAAGAGAGTGGAGAGGGAGTAGAACACCTGGCAGGTGTTTGCTTGTGTCTGTGCCACATGTATATAGACATGCACAATTCGTTTAGTTCCAAATTCTTTTTTGAACAAATTGACAAATTCGTTAATTACGAAGTTGCAGAATTTTTCAAGTTCCGAAATTTTCAAATATCCGAATTTACGAATTTCCAAATTTAACGAAATTCTGAAATTAGAAACTCGGAAATTCGGATATCTGAAAATTAAGAAATTCGAAAAATCAGAAATCCGAAAATACAAAATTCGGAAATTCGGAAATCCGAAAATTCGAAATTCGGAAATTTTTAAATTTCCAAATTCCGAATTTCAGAATTTCCAAAAAAAAGAATGAAACGAAAATGATAAAATACATTTTTTTGTCAGTGCCCATGTCTAATATTTAGGAGGAACAATAACCTCAGCTAGGTATCTAAATGTGTTTTATGTTTTTTCAGCCAATTAACATCATGGCATGTACCCTAGGAAGCCTGGTTTGATGGACTGTCTGGCGTCCCAGGTGTGTTTTTCAATCTTATATGTTTTTGTAGTTGCTAAAATAAGAGGCCTCTTTAAAGGGGTTGTGAAGGTTCGTGTTTTTTGCATTAAGGTGAAAAAACACCTGTCAGTGACCGGCCCCCCGTTATACTTACCTGAGCCCTGGAACTTGACCCGGCAGGGACGCGCTCTCTCTCTCTGCCCGGGGTTCTCGGCTCTTGATTGGATAGATTGATAGCAGCGCAGCCATTGTCTCCTGCTGCTGTCAATCAAATCCAATGACGTGAGCGCCGGGGGGGCGGGGCCGAGTTCTGCATTCGGCCTCTATGAATGAATGCTGGACTCGGGAGCGCGCCTGCAAGGTAACCCCCTCTGGGAAGTGCTTCTCCGAGGGAGTTATCAGATGTGTGGAGGAGCCACGAGAGCCGCCGGGGGGACCCCAGAAGAGGATGTTTGGGGCCACTCTGTGCAAAACCAGCTGCACAATGGAGGTAAGTATATGTTTGTTTGTTTTTTGTTTTCTAAATATTTTTTGCTTTACAATCACTTACATGCTCACTGCAGTGGTTAGCAACTGAACAGACATGACCCTTCTTTTCATGGGTGATTATGCTGGAGTTTGTGGCCCCTACCCCCAGTCAAGTGCCCTCCGAGCACAAATCTTGTTCTGGGAGCACTCAAGCCTTGCTCATGAGCCGCTATAGACAGTGAAAGCTCTGCCCCTGCCCCCCTCTATACACAGTGAAAGCTCTGCCCCTGCCTCCCTCTCCCTCTATACAGTGTTAGCCAAAAGCAGCCACTGCTGTCTCAGCAAATCAGGATGAAGAGTACACATACAGCCAAGGCTCTTGTGCCCATTAGTGGATCATGATGGGGCTCAGGTAAGTAATCGAGTGGTTGTGCATTATTAGCAAAATATGTTATTACAATCTTGTAGAAATGGTTTACCAAATATCGCAAAGAGCAACAGCACACAACCCAACTTCACTTCACAACTCCACACACCCACAGTGCAATGTGGTCTATATATATCATATTATTGTGCGTACGCTGATTCGCAATCGCGTATTTATGTGCGCATGTTCGCCAGTGAGACCCTCTAATCACAAAATGGCAGAGGTGAAGGATCAAGTTATGTTGGCAGTGGCGGTACTGGTTGGTGCCTTTTGCGAGGCAGCCGAGCAGGAAGTTGATGCACCTGTGGCTCACCTTCGTCAGCCACGGCTTTTTGCCCCACGGGCATATTTTGAAAGCATGCGGGACTCTGATATCCGTAGCAAGTTTCAGTTATGGCGAGAAGCAATTATGCACCTCTATCAGCTCATACAGCATGAAATTTCACCATCTACAGACTGCAGTCATGCTGTGCAAGGCATGGTCAGGTTGCTTGCGACTTTGTAGATCTTGGGTCGGGGCAGCTTCCAAGCCACTTCTGGAAGTATTATGGGTCTAAGCCAACCCACGGTGTCCAGGGTGTTTATGCAGGTCATAGATGCCATTCTTGACCTTGTACCACAATTTATTCACTGACCACAAAATGAAGATGAATGGAATGACGTGAAGGTGGCTTTCTACCGCCGTGCGCAAATGCCACAAATCCTGGGGGCCATTGATTGTACACACGTGGCAATCAGGGCCCCCAGGATAAGTGAAGCTGGCTATCGGAATCACAAGCAGTACCACTCCATCAACGTCCAAGTTGTGTGTGACGCCAGACAGGCAGGCAGCTTTCCCAGGGTTGTGCCATGAAGCCTACATCTTGAAGCAGACTGGCCTCTTCCGGAAGTTTTAGGGTGGACAAATGCCGTCCGGGTGGCTTATTGGTACAGTATTGTTTTTTATGCAGAACATGCATTTTTTACAGGCATCTAAGGTCACATGAAGGGATGGGAAGGACTAATTTATATTTTGTTCTTTCTTTTTGTTTCTAGGTGATGCCGGTTATCCGCAGCTGAGGTGTACTGTACTGTCCCCAAAGTGTTCCAGGATCATCCTTACCTGTTGTGTCTTGCACAACATGTGTGTTGTGAGGGATGATTCCTGGGAGCTGAATGAGGAGAGGGAGCCAGAGGTCCGCCAGCTGTCGGTCCACAGACACAGCAACACTAATGCTGGGGTTGCCACCCGGAATCAGCTGATTGCCGGTTACTTTATATTACATTACATTATTATATTACAACATAGCTAGAGATAGAGAATGTGTAAAAAAATTCCTACTTTGCGGGGTATACTGTACTGGGACAGATGCTAAGAAACATCTGACAGTTGTGGTTGACCCTCTTTTCAGTGTGTAGTCAACATGACAATTTACTTTGCCTCTAACACTAAACTCAATTATGAACTGTGTGGCAATTTCAAAGAGTGGAGAGGGAGTAGAACACCTGGCAGGTGTTTGCAATTTGTTTAGTTACAAATTCTTTTTTTGAACAAATTTTGACAAAATCGTTAATTCTGAAGTTTCGAATTTTTCAAGTTCTGAAATTTCCAAATTTTCAAATGTCCGAATTTCCAAATTTAACAAAATTCAGAAATTCTGAAATTAGACATTCGGATATCCGAAATGAGGAAATTCGAAAATTAAGAAATTCGAAAAATCAGAAATACAAAAATACAAAATTCGGAAATTCAGAAATCCGAAAATACGAAATTCAGAAATTTTTAGATTTCCAAATTCCGAATTTCAGAATTTGCAAAAAAAGATTGAAACGAAAACGATAAAATACATTTTTTTGTCAGTGTCCATGTCTAATATTGAGGAACAATAACCTCAGCTATCTAAATGTGTTTTATGTTTTTTCAGCCAATTAACATCATGGTATGTACCCTAGGAAGCCTGGTTTGATGGACTGTCTGGCGTCACAGGTGCGTTTTTCAATCTTATCTTATATGTTTTTGTAGTTGCTAAAATAAGAGACCTCTTTAAAAGGGGTTTTGAAGGTTCGTATTTTTTGCATTAAGGTGAAACACCTGTCAGTGACCGGCCCCCCAGCCCCCTGTTTTACTTACCTGAGCCCAGGAACTTGACCCGGCAGCGACGCGCTCTCTCTCTGCCCGGGGTTCTCGGCTCTTGATTGGATAGATTGATAGCAGCGCAGCCATTGTCTCCCGCTGCTGTCAATCAAATCCAATGACGTGAGCACTGGGGGGCGGGGCAGAGTTCTGCGTTCAGCCTCTATGGATGAATGCTGGACTCAGGAGCGCGCCTGCAAGGTAACCCCCTTGGGGAAGTGCTTCTCCGAGAGAGTTATCAGATGTGTGGAGGAGCCACGAGAGCTGCCGGGGGACCCCAAAAGAGGATGTTTGGGGCCACTGTGCAAAACCAGCTGCACAATGGAGGTAAGTATATGTTTGTTTGTTTTTTTTTTGCTTTACAATCACTTTAACTTACATGCTCACTGCAGTGTTTAGCAACAGACATGATCCTTCTTTTATGATTATGCTGGAGTTTGTAGCCCCTACCCCCTGTCAAGTGCCCTCCGAGCACGTATCTTGTTCTGGGAGCACCAAAGCCGTGCCCATGAGCCACTACTGTGCATGCCTGGCAACATACACAGTGAAAGCTCTGCCCCTGCCTCCCTCTCCCCCCCTCTATACACAGTGAAAGCTCTGCCCCTGCCTCCCTCTCCCCCCTCTTTACACAGTGAAAGCTCTGCCCCTGCCTCCCTCTATACAGTGTTAGCCAAAAGCAGCCACTGCTGTCTCAGCAAATCAGTAGGAAGAGTACACAATACAGCCAAGGCTCTTGTGCCCATTAGTGGATCATGATGGGGCTCAGGTAAATATGAGTGGCTGTGGGGGCTGCTGCCCAGAGAATGTATGTACCTTCATACATAGAAGCCATGAAGGTACAAATACCTCTGCCTTTGTAAAAAAATGTCATAGGCCAAAAATTGTTAACCTCACCCCTGATCTGCAAAAGACTGAAACTAAAACTCGGTTTAAGTTAGCCTGCACTGAGAAGTGATTGTCAGGATGAAATGTCACTTATCCTTTCCTCACATTTTACAGGAGTGGTCCTGCTTGCGGTTCAAGATAGCAGAAAGCCATCTTCATGTCCTCCACTCGTCTTCGTGTAAAGAGGATATTTTGTGATGCAAGGCAAGAACTGGCATCTAGAACATGCATAAATACCCCGGCATATCAGAGGTGGTTTGGAAACTGCCCAGCAACCTGGCCATGTCTTTCCTGTATGCTGCTGATGGGGGTGCATAATTTCTTCTCGTTTCTAAAAGAACCTTCACCAGATATCAGAGTCCTGCATCTTTACCAAGTATGCACATGGTGCAATAAGCCATGGCTGGCAAAGAGCGGGGAAATTTGAGCTTGCTACCTCCCTCCAAAAATCTCTTGAATAAAGATAAATATTTGAAACTGAACAAGTATGTCACCTCTTTATTCTATTTCATTGACTTAAGCTGCCCATACACTATGCAACCTAATTGGCCAATGTATGCGCGTTTAACTTGTAGACAACCACTGTAAGATGAGGACCTGGCTAAAGAATCCATTCATTCATTTAGCTTCTACCTAGACATGACCTTAGACTACATATTTGAGGTTTGTTTGGAAGGAAATTTCTACTTTGGATTTCTGTTAATGTCTTAACTTGTGCAGATCCCAAAAAAATTCTAGCATGTCCATACACTAGCCACTATGATTGTCCTATTGGTGCAATGCATAGGGGGGATAGGTTTTTAAAATTTTAAGTGCTTTTAAACACTAGTTTTTGAAACTTCAGCCAACTGGTGCCATGGTTAGTATTTGAACCCAGGAGCTGCTAGTTAAGAGTGCTAACTACTAAGTCAATGTGCTGAGTACTATTATACCCAGAATATAATTGAGCTCAAATCCCAACTATGGTATCACCTATGTAAAGCTTACATTTTAATCAACAGCATATGCTAAAAATAGGCCAGTGCCTAATAGCCAATGCCACATCAGTATGAGCGCGGTTGTTTCCTTAATATGAATGCCTTAAATGAAAAAACATTATGGTATAGAAGTAAAAGAATCAAACTTTAGTAAACATATTTTCTATGTACAGTATTATTGTGCTCAGCTCAGTAGCCTAGTGGGCTCCACTCCTGCCTTTAAAGACTCAACCCATGGGGTCAAATCCCACAGGGGGGTTATCACTAGAGTTGCCACCTCATCCCTTTAAACCCGAACACTTTTGAATTATACAGGTTCTGAGGCTAATTAAATGCAGATAAGGCACCAAGTGAGTTTAATTACCATCTTAATCAGAAACAGAACCTGTGTAATTAATATGTGTTCGGGTTTAAAGGGATGAGGTGGCAACCCTAGTTATCACTTAATTAAACAAACAGGCCCTTTGGGTCTGGCATAGATTTTAATGGGATCTCCACGCACAAGTTTAAAAAAAAAGCATATACTGCTGAGTCCAATGCATCTTTTAGTAGGTGATACCCTCTATGGGGTTAGAACCCATGAGTTCTTTAAGGCCTTAGTCGTTCAAGGTAGAAGCACTGTCCACTAGCCTATTGGCTAGTATGTATAACTGTGCTCAGCCCAAAAATTCAGGCATCGAAGGACTCATGGGTTCAAATCCCACAAAAGAATCCTAAAAGATTGCATTGGTGGGAAAATGAGAATTACTGTTAGCCAAATAGCCAAAGCAGCATATGCTGAAATAGGTGAATGCCAAGTAGCCAATGCACTTTAATGTGGTTGATTTTATTGTATTAACTCTTCGAATGCATGCAATGGTATGCAAGTATTCACTAATAATATGGTGTGAAATTCCAAACACCACACACTAGCTAACGAGCAGTTTACATTTGATAAACATTATTGTATAGTTAATGTTATTGTTAAGTATAATTGTGCTCAGCCCAATAGGCTAGCGGTTAGCACCTCTACCTTCAAAAATTCAGGCATTGAAAGACTCACGGGTTCAAATCCCACAGAAGAATCCTAAAACATTGCATTGGTGGGAAAAGGATAATTACTGTTAGCCAAAGCAGTATATATATATATATATATATATATATATATATATATATATATATATATATATATATATATATATATATATATATATACACACACACACACACACACACACACACACACACACACACTGAAAATAGGTGAATGCCAAGTAGCCAATGCACTTTAATGTGGCTAATTTTATTGTATTAACTCTTCAAATGCATGCATTGGTATGTAAGTATTCAATAATATTATGATGTGAAATTCCAAACACCACACACTAGCTAAAGGGCAGTTTACATTTCTTTGTTTGTTTATTTTAATTCGCTTGTGCACTGAAGAAATAAACACAGCTGGTGGATGGTAGGTTGGCTGTTGCTTGAACTCGTACCATGAGTGGTGTGGAGATATCCAAGCAGACCACTAAGCCATTGTGCTAAGTACGAGACCTGCATAATAGTGTAGTATTAATAAAGAATGAACATAAATAATTACTGCTTTATAGTCAATTAAATTAATACATGTAACTTTTCAGAATAGCAGACATTACTATGTAATAATCATTCATAACTGCATTTGTTAGCAAAAGAAGGAAAAAAACTAGGAATACTAATTGCAATACACATCAATAGATGCACACGTAGGAGCACATCTCACATAAAAATGTTTCTTTCACATACATGGATCATGGTCACAGTACAGTGCTATATAACAACTTGGTAGGAATTTGCATATAAGCAGAAACGCTAATTACCGGAGATTTCGAATTTACTAATATATGTTTGTTTGCCGCTGTTGACATTTTTATTTGGCTAAAATGGGCGCGATTATTTGCCATAGTGCCCAGTACTTCCTGGCGCTGTAGTAAAGGACCCCCACTGTCTGCATTGTATAAAAAAAAAATTATTTCAGACTACTTGAAAGCTGTGTTTCCCAATGGTGAAATTGCACTCAGGATATTCATGTGTATGATGGTTACTAACTGTACAGGAGAACATTCATTTTCAAAGCTTAAATTGATAAAAAAAAAAAATCAGCTTTGCAGCACATTGGTACAACAGCGTTTGAACTGGCTTTCATTGATGTGCATTGAAAGTGATGTATTAAAAAGACTATTGATTTTGCAGTAATAATTAAACAATTTTTCGAAAAGAAAAGTTGCAACATTTCTGTTAAACGATGAAGATAAATATTTGTAGTAATTTTCTTTTGTGCCAATAAGTTATGTGTTTTTTCTATTGAATCTGGTAAGCGGCGGCGTTGTCTGTTTTATTTTCTGGAAAGAAGCATCTAATGATTTATTTAGTGTCCCGTAATATTCTTCACTGTTGGAGCACCTTGCTTTTGGGACTTTTCTATGTTGTTTTAAAGTGTATCGTTATCACATATTAGTATCATTTTTTTCCCCTTTATATTTTAGGGAGTTTATTGTTTGGTTGCGCACTTTTTCCTTTTTATACACATGTATTTTAAGGACGAATACAATAACTTTCTGTAAAGAAAATTTTCAAATGTCTGTGCTAAATACTTTATTAAAAATAAATAATTCATAGTAATGCCCGTGTCATCTTTATTTGTATAGTATAACAACATATTGTGTATAGGCTGACATTTTGTTGTTCAAAACTTTTTATACTGTTTGTTCAAATCTATCAACTATTTATACTTTGATTCTTGAGTAGGTGCATAAATTGGGGAAGGCTTGTAGGGGCCCCAGCGCATTACTTTGCCCAGGAGCCCATGATGCTATTAAGATGGCCCTGAAGTGGAGTCCTCAGTGCAGTAATACTTCAGTAATGTCTTATGGACAGAGCATTCCCTGTTCTCCGGGAAAGTGGTGGGGCCACATAAGATGTGGACTGGTGACTTGCTGTAGGCGCTTAGATGATTGTCACACAGAAAAGCTTCACATACCAATAGGGATTGCACAGGAGTGTGAATACAGTAAGTACAGAAGATCCCAGACTCCTGATCTGGCTGAGCAGACATGAAATTCTCCACTATGTTATGCAGTGTTATGTTCCTCCGCAGTGCAGGCCGCTCCTGGAACTCTCCTCTGCATTCAGGACAGGAATAACCTCCAGACTGCTCCTGTGTATCCAACACATGACCAATACAGTTCCAGCAGAAGTTGTGTCCACATTTCAGGGTTACAGGATCTGTAAAAATGTTCAGACAGATGGAACATTCCAGCTCCTTCCTCGGATCAGCAGACGCCATCACTGAAAATGGAAGAGAGAAACGACAATGAAAGTCTCTGACGCTTAAAAACCAGTTCTATACATTCCTACACAGGGTATGACTGACTGAGGGTGGCCACTCAACAGGGACTGGCTGAATTTTGGGAGGATTCCTGACAATCCCCTTTCTGCACACACTACTTATGTTCTGAGTCTGGCACTACTGGTTGTAATTCACCTTTTCTTCTTCCGCCCAGAGCTCTCCCCAGTCTATGGATCACTCCTCGGGTCAAAGCTCTCCCCAGTCTATGGATCACTCCTCTGGTCACAGCTCTCCCCAGTCTATGGATCACTCCTCAGGTCACAGCTCTCACCAGTCTATGGATCACTTCTCAGGTCAGAGCTCTCCCCAGTCTATGGATCACTTCTCGGGTCAGAGCTCTCCCCAGTCTATGGATCACTCCTCAGGTCAGCGCAAATCAATTTTGTTACAAATTGGAAAAGGGAATTTCCTGTCCTACTGCTGGATCACAAGTCTGTATACAGCTCAGGCTTCATACAATTTATACAGCACACTCAGTGGGTGCAAACTCTAATATAACAAGTGTTCCAACATCAGAACAATAAGGTGTTTTTGGTCACCACATCCCGGTTTAAAGTAAAAGAAGAAGAAAACCCCCTTGGGAAATGGGACTGCCTCTTCTAAAGCTGATGCACAAGAAAGCCTGCAAACAGTTTGCTGAAGACAAGCAGACTAATGCCGCGTACACACGGTCGGACTTTACGGCAGACTTTGCCCAGCGGACTTTGACGGACTTTATGACGGACTTTCTGAATGAACGGACTTGCCTACACACATTCCACCAAAGTCCGTCGAATTTGTACGTGATGACGTACAACCGGACTAAAACAAGGAAGTTCATAGCCCTAGCTGCCCTAGCGTGGCTGTTTTTCCGTTGTGCCCCACCTTTTATAGCCAGTTTACATTCCGCACATACAACTGTTATCTTCATAGAAACAATGTATTGTACTACTACATTCTCTGATATAGTCTCATTTAACTTTCGAGCCTCACCATTCATGTTCATTTTCTACTTGTTGAATGGTTTGATGCACTCCTTACTTGCAGAGAAACTGTCGTCCACTGCATGTCGTTTCACACTATATCGCAGGGCACTTTATTTTAACCATTGATTGCTCCGGCACATCCATACACATGCCGATTTTCATTCCTATTATTTGACAGCTTTTTGCACAACTGGTTTGCAGTCGGATCGCTATCCACTGCTCATGATCTTGTGCTATATACAAGGCATTTCAGTTTTAAAAGTGATCGTTCTGACATGTTTTGACACACCCACACATATGCCGACTTTTACTCACGATCTGGCAGGACTACAACATTGTTTCTGCTTAGTTATTTTGTATTTTACTTCCACTTATTTTTTCCATTTACATCTCACACATTACTTTGCAACCTATATCATGCTCATATATATATATATGAGTTTAACCAAATAACTTTGTGGTCTATTACATTAAATATTCCATGTTTTGATACTTAAACGGCATGCATATATATATAATTCTGATTCCACTTTACCATTTTAACTTTAATTGATTTTATTTCACCTTTTTAAATGCACATTATCATATTGCATTATTTATTTGTGCATCTATTTGATTTTATTAGCAATGCACATACATTATCATGGTGATGCATTGCATATATAAATTCATATTTATATATTTTTACACTTTTGTCACACATACACAATTTTTTCACTTATTTGTTGTTTTTTTTTTACACTTTGCTCCAACACAACCAAATCTTACCACATCTCCTTGCACATATACATCTTGTTTTTTTTTTCATTTTACACTCACACTTACACACACCCATATATAAATATATTTTTCTTATTCACCCATTTAAACTATTCGTTGTTGTTTAAATGTTATATTTATAAGAGTCTTTCCTATTGGGTAGCACACTTATTTGACAGCAGATGCCGAGACCTTATATAATTGGCTTTCAGCTGATATCCATTAGATGTGTAACTATGTGGTCATGTGGCATCTCTTATAAAGATATATATAAGATAGTCATTCCCAATATCTGTCAGCTATGAGTAAGCACTCAAATTAGAGTGTGAAACGCGTCAGCTGTGTCTGTACCATCTGCCTGATTGTCCTGTATTTTTGATGATCCAAGTTTTACAATAAAGAAGATTTTTCAACTTTATCCGGTGTGCTCATCCAGATTCTCCTGTTTCAAACTTTGTTCCAATTTGCATTTAGCCAGCACCTGGGACTCCCCTCCTCTGAAGGATTTACTAACACACACCTGGAAGCAGGTCCACCTGAGCGGTGAATCACTTTCTCTGTTGTGTCTTGTCTACAGTCAAGCATGGTGGTGAGAGTGTCATGGTCTGGGGCTGCATGAGTGCTGCCGGCACTGGGGAGCTACAGTTCATTGAGGGAACCATGAATGCCAACATAAAATGAGACATATGAGACATTGATTGGGGCTAGATCCCAATACCTTTGTATTATCAATCAGGCTTATCAGCAATACCTCATTGATGAAGATTTACGTGAATTTCTGGGAATAAAATGGCCTGTCACACCTACGTTTTACTCGATACCTCAAGTCGACAAGAATATGGTTAACCCTCCCGGATGCCCGATCGTGTCGGGAATAGGTTGTCATACTGAGATCACCAGTAAATATGTAGATAGTCAGCTACACCCCTACGTCATGTGTCTACCCCTCTTATCTGAAGGACACACTGGAACCATTAAAAGTCATTGAGAAGCTTACTGTACCACCAGGAGCAATCCTAGCAGCTTTAGACATTGAGGCGCTATACTCAAGTATTCCCCATACAACGGGTATAGAAGTCATCTCTGCATTCTTAAGGGAACAAGATACCAACAACTGGAAACTTTGTCAGTTTATTATTACCTTGTTGGAACACACTCTGACTACTAATATCTTTTTGTTCAATGGCTCCACCTACCTCCAGGTACAGGGGGTTGCGATGGGGACTTTGTGTGCCCCATCATATGCCAACCTGTACCTGGGGGGGTGGGAGCGAGCCCTTTTCTACAATGACGACGACTCAATATACCTCCGCCACATCCTCCTTTGGCGGAGGTACATTGATGATGTTTTGCTCATCTGGCCCGGCTCAGCAGCGCAACTCTGAATTTATGGCATTCCTCTCTCAGATTGACTAACTTAAAGTTAACAATTAAATCGGACACTAGTAGCATTCCCTTCCTGGACCTACGCCTTTTTCTTAATCATGATGGTACAATTTACAGTAGCCTCTACAGAAAAGAGACAGCTGGGAACACGATTTTGCATTACACAAGCTCACATCCTCACTCCCTTGTACGTAGCATACCATTTAGCCAATGTGCAAGGGACGAGGATTTTGATCTTGAGGCCAAGACCCAATATCTACAATTACAAAAAAACCTTCAGAGAGAGCTGTGTCTCTTTCTCCATATTTTGGGGGGTTAGCCTGTCAGTGCTCAGACCATACGCTGCACACTGCATCAAATTGGTCTGCATGGCTGTCGTCCCAGAAGGAAGCCTCTTCTAAAGCTGATGCACAAGAAAGCCTGCAAACAGTTTGCTGAAGACAAGCAGACTCAGGACACAGATTACTAGAACCATGTCCTGTGGTCTGATAAGACCAAGATAAACTTATTTGGTTCAGATGGTGTCAAGCGTGTGTGGTGGCAACCAGGTGAGTAGTACAAAGACAAGTGTGTCTTGTCTACAGTCAAGCATGGTGGTGGGAGTGTCATGGTCTGGGGCTGCATGAGTGTTGCCGGCACTAGGGAGCTACAGTTCATTGAGGGAACCATGAATGGCAACATGTACTGTGACCTACTTAAGCCGAGCATGATCCCCTCCCTTCAGAGACTGGCCCACAGGGCAGTATTCCAACATGATAATGACCCCAAACACACCTCCAAGAGCTTGCTAAAGAAGCTGAGGGTAAAGGTGATGGACTGGTCAAGCATGACTCCAGACCTAAACCTTACTGAGAATTTGTGGGCATCCTCAAACAAAAGGTGGAAGAGCGCAAGGTCTCTAACATCCACCAGCTCTGTGATGTCATCATGGAGGAGTGGGAGAGCTCTGGTGAACTCCATGCCCAAGAGGGTTAAGGCAGTGCTGGAAAATAATGGTGGCCACACAAAATGTTGACACTTTGGGCCCAATTTGGACATTTTCACTTAGGGGTGTACTCACTTTTGTTGCCAGCGGTTTAGACATTAATGGCTGTGTGTTGAGTTATTTTTAGGGGACAGCAAATTTACACTGTTATATAAGCTGTACACTCACTACTTTACATTGTAGCAAAGTGTCATTTCTTCAGTGTTGTCACATGAAAAAATAGAATAAAATATTTACAAAAATGTGAGGGGTGTACTCACTTTTGTGATTATATATATAATTTTCACATAGATCACAACATACCTGAGTGTGACAAGTAGTCGCTCTTCAGGGGACACACTGCTCCTCATGCTGGTATCCATCCGTGTCAGAATCTGCAACAGTGCATCAAATGTGGGGATAAACATTGGTTTGAAGTTGAAAAACTTCTCTGGAAAAAGTATGAATGTCTCCATACTGAGCAGCAAAAAATCCCTGTGTCAGATATATTGTGACATCAACGGATGTGCCCAGGAACGACGAGGTCGTCTTCAATTTTCTTCAAAATGCCTCTGCTGTTTTCTCTTCCTCGTCAGGAGCAGCAGGATACTTTCAATCATGAAATTATCCAAGGGTTCTATATTCAAGGAAAACAAAATGCTGAAAACCGCTGCAGATAGTTTACCACACAAGGATAAGCAAAGAAAGGGTGCCAAGATGCTCATACTGTACAACACAAGAATCAGTTAGCGTGAAGTTGCCTGAATGCGTATATGTGAAAATGCGCGCGCATATGCGATAAAAAACGCCTAAAAGTGTAGATGCTCAAACAGGAGTATTATGTGCAAGAGGCCCAATATTGTATTATAAATCATACTAAGACACTTCTATAACTTAAAAAAAAAATCCTAAAATGTTGTACTCTTTTTGTTTACGTACAGATGAAGAATTACATTGGTCCTGTGTGGAAAAATAATCTATCAGAGGAATATAAGCAAAAATCAAGAAAATTGGTTCTCTGCAGCACTTGTCAATGTGCCACTGGAGAGATCTCAAAAAACGAATTGGCTGTCAAGTGATCACATGGATGTAGCACATTATTTCATTGAAAAACTATTTCCACAAATAGATGGTTTACAGAGTACTGTGGTGCTATCTGCAGTCATTTCTGGTGAACCAGTTGGGTCCCCGACTGATGATTTCATTCAAATACTACATGTGCATGGCAGTCATTGGGTTACAGTAAGCAACCTTTGTTGTTCTAAAGGAACTGGTCATGTATATGGCAGCATGTACACCGGTCTTGATTTCTGAAGAAATTTTGACAATATCTTGGATGAATGAGCAAAATCAAAAAAAACTGAGAGGTAGTTTAAAAAATATTTTAACTAAAAAAGAAGAAGAGAAATATTTGGTTCCTGATACATGCAAAGTACCAATTATTTATACAGTACCAAAAAATTCACAAAAAAATCATGCACAACCACCGGGAAGACCAATAATCAATGGAATCCAATCCATAAAAGCAAGGTTGGGTGAATATGTGGATAATTACCTACAACCTTTAGTACCAAATACGGTGGCGTATTTAAGGGACACCAAGCATCTGATCCAAATCTTGAACAATCTAGAATTAAGGCCACAACATAAAATATTGATTAGCCACGGCAGACGTTTCATCATTATACACAATAATAGATCATGATGATGCAATTCAAGCTACGAAGTGGGTCATGGAAAAATTTGGGAATTTTATCTCCAAGCAAAGATTTATTTTGAGCTGTCTAGCTTTTGGGATGCAACACAACTATTTTTGGTACAACAGAGATTACTATAGGCAATTAAACGGCATTGGAATGGGTGCAAAATATGGAAAAAAAGAGGCTCTGACAGGAAGTAGTACAGAGAAAGGTATGCCACATCCCATAATTTAGAAAAAAGATCAAAGGATTCGATTCCCCTTGGGTGGGATTTTTAGGGCATTACCATAAATGATACAAGTATAAAAGTAATTTTATTCCAAATATCAAAAAAATGACAAAAAATATACAACATATAAAAATCAAACACAAATAATATGCACAAACAAATGCATCAAAGGCAAAATGTATGAAATGGAGGATACCACAACATGGCAATTGAAAAGACCAATGGTATGGAATGTAGTAAGTCTCACTAAACCGACGCGTTTCAAAATATGCACCCAGTGTAGCCAATATTTTTATGGCCAACTGGGAGGACCAAACCATTTTTTTCCAATAAACCTGCAAATCTGAAGCTATGCAGGAGGTTTATTGATGATTGCATTATAATATGGGAGGGGTACAAAGAGAGTCTTACCCAATTTCTTGATCGACTTAATGTCAACCATAAAAATATTAAACTTGTGTATGAAATTAATGATGAGGTTGTAAACTTTCTAGACTTGCAAATAAAGGTTGTGGAAGGTGGTATTAAACTTTTTTTAAACCGGTAGAAAGAAACAGCTACAGTTGCCATCATGAGCCCTGGTTGATAAACATCCCAAAGGGCCAGATGATTAGGCTTAGAAGAAACTGTTTAAATAATAATGATTATCTGGAACAAGCAAAGTGGATAGGAGATAAATTCCGAGCAAAAGGGTACAATGAGGAATTCATTGAAGATAAAAAACAGTAAGTACTCCAAATGCCACGAGATGAATTAATCCAAGACAAACCAAAAAAAACCAACAACAACAAAAGGAGATTCCACTAATAATGAATTACAGTGCTCAACACAAACAGGTGGAAAAAATAATCAAAAAATACTGGCCTCTTCTCAAAGCTGATAAAATGCTTCAAAATAGTCTACCTGAAAGATCCCATTTCATCTATAGACGAGCCCCCACGTTGAGAGACCTAGTAGTAAAAAATGTCCCGATCCTCCAAAAAAATCAGCAGGTCTAACTTTTTTTCCAGGGTAAAGGTTTCTACCCGTGCAAAAGATGTTTTGCATGTAAAAACACAAATTTTAACGGACAAAAGTGCACAAAATTTGAGTCTACAAGCACAAAGAAGGACTATGAAATTACAATGTGCATGCTCCCTACAATATGTGGGGAGAACAAAAACGACCATTGTGGAAACGCATTAGAGAACATATACAGAATATTAGGAACGGTTTCCCAAAGCACAGTGTTTCTAAACACTTCACAACCCACCACAATAAAGACCCTACTGGCTTAAAATTTTGGGCCATTGATAGATCCTCTCCAGTGTGGCGTGTATCTAACAAAATTAGAGAATTGAGCAAAAGTGAATCCAGGTGGATTTTTGAGATGTGTACACTTGCGCCGAGGGGGTTAAATATTGATTTTGACTTAAATTGTTTCATATCAGACTATTAGTTTTTTTCCATAGTTCTTGAAGATTTTATTATTCTCGTTTTCTTTCTAAATTTTGGATGTTTTAATATTTTTTAATACAGCATAATTTACATTAACTATTTACTAACCCCAGTTTTTTAATTAAAAAAAAATATATATAGGCTCTGCCAATCTGGACAGCTCAGTTTGTCAGACAACGTGTAATTAGGGTAGGCAACCACTAGAGGGGTTTCTAGACACCATCTATATTAAAATTCTTTTATTAATTTTAGTTGTAAAAACTTTTCATATGTTTGAGTAATGTAGATCCAAATACTAATTAAGTGTAATAGTATGATATAACGATAATAAGTGTCTTTATATTCCGGTTTGGCTCTCTCGTTCTAAAGTTATTATTTCTCTTTTCTCTTAATGTGTTTTTTTGTTCAATTAGGTGTATGTGCATGGATACCTATGTAATATGTAATGACTACGATTGATTTAGAGCAAGACTGAACCACTACCTAATATCTTTTTATCTAATTTATCAGAATAATGGAATCATTTTAAAAGTGAGGGAGTATGTGGGTTAAAAAGTATCTCCTTTTAATGTTTTAATGTAGATGCATATTAATAAGCGCTTGGTGAACAGTGATTTTTAAATCTGAATGTAATGTTTAATAAAGTCTTTATGTAGTATGTTAAATCAAGTTTGATGTAAGAGCAAAATGATGATCTGATGATACCACTGTTTCTATAGTAACGCTGACGCTAGCACCAATATATAAAATGGAGACTCGAGCGTCACATGACTAACCTTGAAAAAGTCACGTGTCGGGTGACGCAACGCGTAGGTGGAGTCAGTGACGCATAGTATTGAGGCTGGTCAGGAGCTTGTAACGAGCGAGGATTCACCGCGCCCCAAGCGGCTGATTGTCTTCTTCCATCCAGGCATTTGAATATCCAGGCTTATGTGAGTGCACTCGTTTTAGTGCTGCTGTTTTAAATAATCGTATACTGCACAATGATGTCTCTTCTTTTTTATTGCATATATTCGTGATACCTGAGAATATCCCTCTGGAAACATTTATATTATACAGCAATATTGGGGGATTTTGGTGAACAGATTTGGTTTTCATCACATATGGGACTATGCCTAATAATATTGATGAGTGAAATGCATATTTAATACAACTAAGAACGGCTAACAAACCTTAAGTCGGGAACCTTTTTAACTCTTTAATCATATGTATTTCCTATACTGATATTGGACAATATATATAATGGTTATATTTTATTTTTATTTAATGGGTATCACAGACGGCATCCTGGGTTTCATTTTATTTTTGGAGCACAATACTGCAGCGTAAAGGTTTTAGTGTTCCTGACCCAATCACACCCACATTCATTCCAAGTAATTAGTTGGAGGGATTTATATATATACACTGAGCACGAATTGACTGGAAGGTTAATATTAGCGCAACACATCATTTTTCATTTATCTTGGATGATGAGAGTGTTCGTAAACAATGAAATCAAAATAAATGTTGAGAATGTTCAGAAACAAAAAAATGCATGCGATTGTGGAGCATTTGCAATCAGTCTAGCATTTGATAAAAGTCCAACTAGCCTTACATTTTGATGTAAGGCTAGTTGGAGTGCCCAAAGCCTTGACCCATTAAAAGACTTAGATGAGTTTACTAAGCAGAATGGCATCTAGAAAAAAGAAATAGAGAAGGTACAACTCAGTTTGAAAACAACAAAACAGTCCAAATACAGGAAAGACCTCACTGACTTTGAAAACGGCCAGGCCTTTGATTTAACAGCACGAAGGAGTAGGAGCCGGTCAATTAGAAGGAGACAGAGGTCACAATCGAGGGGGCGACGGGATAGATCGACGGATGAAACTGTTAATGATGGGACCCCAAGAGTGGTAACTTTTTTAGAGGAGGAGGGGGTGGTGGGTCAGGAGGACCACCACCCCCTTTCTTCAGAGAAATACACAGAATCAAAAAATAAACAAAGACAAGGGGAAAACCCCAAGACAACAGGCAGCACCACGCACCCGCAGCCAGAGAAATTAGCGATTAGGGGACTTGACCAATTTAGATATGAAAGTTATCAACCTTTCAACTTTTCCACTGGAACCTAAACATGTTAGTTTACTTCAAAAGGGGATGTCTTTCTCCCCAGTTGACAATATGGATGAGTTCACAGTGTACAAAGATATAGCTCTTTTCTTAAGAAAAGTTTTCTTCAGGTCACTCTACAAAAATAGTGAAGAACGCAGCCTGGATGAGACCGAGCACTTGGGTGAGGAGGACCAACGGGCCCTCAATATTTTAAATGCTCTGTTGGAGGAGAGTGATAAAATCGGCACTGACTGACGGCCCTACAAAACGAGTAGCAGACCTGGTAATCCGCTCTAAGAGGATGCCATCGCTAAGTAAGAATAGATGGCTTTACATGTTCCTTGACATGGTCCAGACTGATCTTGGTAAAATCGACTGGACCCGGAAATGCAAAGACAATCTGACAAATGACGAACGCAAAGCGTTGATGGATCTGAAAAAAGCAAAAAATATTGTTTTCAAAAAAAGTGACAGAGGAGGTAATGTTGTCCTGATGGATGACAAATTCTATGAAGCCGAGGCCAAAAGACTGCTGGGCGACATGAGGACTTACAAAAAACTGGATCATGACCCTTTCCCTAAATTAATACAGAATTTAAACTATAAGCTGCTGATGGCTAGAGAAGCAGGAATTCTAAACAAAAAGGAATATGAATATTTAAGCGTAAGGGAGTTCAACATACCCACTTTCTATATAATCCCAAAAGTGCATAAATGTCCTGAAAAACCGCCGGGAAGGCCCATCGTCTCCGCTATCCAGGGTCCCCTGGAGAGAATAGGGATTTATCTGTACACTCTCCTCAAAGAAATGGTTATAGGACTCAAATCTTACGTACAAAATACACGGGATGTGTTGTCAAGAATAGCTGACCTGGAAGTTGGGGAGGGACTCTTACTTTTAGGTATTGACGTTGAGTCTCTATACACTTCGATCCCACATGAGTGTGGGATCGAGGCAGTAAGGCGGTTTCTTGAGTCCAGGTACCCTGAATTTGGCCCTCAGAACGAGTTCCTTGTTGAATTACTGGAGTTCGCTTTGATGAACAATTTTTTCCAGTTCGCGTCACAATATTACCAGCAAATTAGAGGGACCTCGATGGGGGCCGCTTGGGCACCCGCATACGCGTGCCTTCACCTAGGACTCTGGGAGGAGGAGGACGTGCATACATCAGCCATGTATGCAGAACACGTGCATACATAGCTGAGGTATATAGATGACGTGCTGGTTGTCTGGCGGGGCACAAAGGAGGAGGCACATGTGTTTATGGAGCACTTGAACTCCAATGACCGCAACATTCGCCTAACCCATACTATTGATGAAAAACAGATTCCTTTTCTTGACCTACAGATTACTATTGACGGGGATAGGCTCAGCACCTGTACCTACCACAAGACCACAGTGGCCAATACTTTGCTGAGGGCCGACAGCCATCATCCCCCATGGCTCAAAAATGGCATCCCAGTGGTCCAGTTCCTAAGGTTAAAAAGGAACTGCACTAAGAAAAGCGACCTCAGGAGGGAAAACATTGACCTCTATAACCGCTTCAGGGAACGTGGATACTCCCATGGACAAATTCGAAAAGCTAGAGTTAAGGCAGCATGCCGAGACAGGAAGAGCCTTCTCTCCCTGGATCCCAAGCCATCGATCAATCTGATCCTGGCCCAGTACGAGTAATTACCTCTTATGGAACCCAGTGGGAATCCGTACGAGAAATTCTGGGAAAACACTGGAACATTTTGACCAATGGCCCTGGCTTGAAAGCGATCGCTGGAGAATCACCAAATATGGTAGCCAGGAGGGCTAGGAACTTGGGTGACAACCTAATTCATTCTGAATTTACCAAAGAGCCGAACCCAACCTGGCTGAGTATCCCAGAAGCAAAGGGATGTTCCTGTGCAACAAGTGCCAAATCTGCCCTTTTGTAGATAGAACATCTACTTTTGGCGATGCCAGGGGGGAACGCATGTTTGAGATACGAGATCTCATTAACTGCTCTACGAGCAGGGTGATTTATATGCTCACGTGCCCTTGCCCAAAAATATATATTGGGAAAACCAAGAGAGCACTAAAGACAAGGATAGGTGAGCATCTAAGGGAAATAAAAGGAGAGAAAGAAAGGGATCCCGAAAAAATCTGGGAAAAACCATTGGCAAGGCACTTTGCCCTTTACCATCAGGGAAAACCTGATGGATTGAGGGTAAAGGGCATTTACTCAAGCTATCCCCAAGACGGGGTGATTTTAACCAGATCCTTCTCCAGAAGGAAAAAAGATGGATCTACCGTTTGGGGTCCCTTGTCCCCCAGGGACTCAATACGGAGTTGAACCTCCAAGCTCTTCTGGAGAACTGAACTCCCATTTATTTCATAAATTGACTTCATTGCCTTCTGTGTGTCAAAGTTTCAAAATATGTGTGAACGGAAGTTGTCTGCATGCTGTTTAATTAGGAATGACACAGTGTAGCCACCTAGACAGTCGCAAAAAGAAATGGATTAGATTTGTGAGCTACTGTGCAAAAAACCAAGAGCATTAGACTAAAGACACATTGATGTAATAATATAACATCTTGCACTTTTGAACGAAACAAATGTGTTCAGCTTTATTTAACCCATCTTGATCTAGCTATCCAGTGGATGGAGATCAATCGCTTAAGATGAATTTGAATGGAATGGCACAGAAAACCGGAACTTAAACAAAAAGTTTCAACACCGCTGTAAATGCGGGGCTGCACTATGGGTTAATCCCCCTCAATATAAAGGAATGGCCAACCCCTACCCTCACCACGTCCAGACGAAGCTACGCCCACTGAAGTAAGCGAAACACGTTGACGTCACAGCAGTCATGTGACATTGACTCACGTGGTATCCCCCATTCACGGGAAGCATCAGGAAAGACACTGGACTAGCGCAACCGCGCACCGCACAAACACGCCCAACGTGCTTCAACTCACGAGCGGCTGCGGTTACGAGACTGGAGGCAACTAAAACCACTCTGACAACCAGTGATTAATGATCCATTAGACGGGATACACAGCCAGGGAGGAGACAAGTATCCAGGGCAACCTATGGAGCGGTAAGACGCCTACGGATGGAGTTGTATTGCATTTTCACTCATAATGAATTGTATCGATTTATCATTATTAATCAATAAATTTTGTATTTTTTTGAACTAAGCGGTCTAGATTTTTCTGCTGCAAAGGTAGCCACTTTTTTGAGTCTCGGTAGCAATACTTGGATTCTTGTTGTATGTATAAGCTAGCCTTACATTTTACCAAAGTTAAGATCACACATTGCAGCATGTTTCAAGGATCAACTCATAACACCACTTTGCCATGGAGTCGGCGGTAGACGCCAGGGCTTTCCTCCAGAATGCTGATGAGGTCACATGACCGGCCTTTGACGAGGTCAAGGCTCTTGGGTTGGGCTAAGAGGAGGGCTACAGGTGTATGAGGTCTGGTCCAAGTGAGAACACAGGTGAAGTAATCAACACAACCACATATAAACACCATGAGCAGAGCAGACAAACACAGACACACTGGCATACTGCAGGCGCAACAAGATCAAACAAAAAGCTGCTAGTAGTAAGTAGACAATCTTTTAACATAATATATATACACATACATATATACACACATACACATATATACACACATATACTTCTTATGCAGCCTAGAAATTGGACATCTAACCTGCCCATCAAATGCATGTACATGATAGACTGACATTCCCTTCACCGCCAGAAATAGTGACATATTTCATATTCTCCTGATTTGCGGCCAGAGATAAGGTAATTATATATACACCATCAAATTCAGATCTAGTAAGTGTTAGTCATAACTAAATCTATAGCATATAGAGATAAATAACAGACTTCTACTTACCATCATTCACCTCCTGTCCCCACCCCTCCCATCCCCCCGCTTTTTTTTCCCCTTCTTCTCCTTCCCCAGGCCCTCTTTTTTGCTCCCGCCCATGTACCCCTGCATGCCTAATTCATACATGTGACCTCTTGTAGGCAGATTGGGGCAACCTGTTTCTCGCTCGTTTGGGTGATCCTGGTGGAAAATCCAGCTGTGATGATTTTAAAATATACTTTGGTTAACAATACTTGGTTTTCCATTTAAGGTAGGATTCAATATAATACCTTAGTTTTCTGTATATACAGCTTGTTACAAATGTAAATAAAGTAAATTAAATTATATTGAATGCTAATGGCATGTATTTAATACATTATAGATACCCACATTTTTTTTCCCCCTGAAGAAGATCGTGTATATCCAATAGAGATTGAAACGCGTTGGAGACACCCCATATGGCAATCCACAGTGGTGCATTGTACATAGTTATTGTGGTATTTTGGACATCCATTAGAGTTTTGTACACCAGAGCTCATGTTGTTATCCTTTAAAATATATATGTATCTCTCGTATTTCATTCTTCGCTTTGACATTTTTTTTGAGAATACTAAGTCTGAATTTTTTTATACATCAATAAAGCAATAATTTTTACAAACTAGTAATCAATTTTCAGAGCTTCGTATAGGCCCTTGGGAGAAAACCTTTTTCTTTTCTATGCAACTCATAACACCTTTCCCAAGTAAAAGTAGAAGGGAAGCCCTTGACCTGGGCAATGCTGTGCTCTCACTGTACTGCATATGTCAGCTTGTTTACTGTGGGGAGACAATGGTTTAGTGCTCATTATGTTCAAAACTGTATCATCAAGTATTGTCAAAATATACCGGAGATTGCAATTAAAAAGGAAAGCTATGTATGGAAATGCAAAATTTGCACATAAAACACAGAACTCAATTCATGTAAATTTAAAACACCATATTTTATGAAAAGAAGTACACACAAAGTTTAAGTTTCTATATGGAACATTATTCATACTAATTTGTATGTATATATAACTGGATTATTTATTTTAATTTAAATATATCCCCTTTTATAAATTGTTTAATTTTTATTGTAAAAACATTTAAAACTTTCAATAAAACTAATTTGGATAGAAACTGTGCTTACTCAGTTACATGTAAAGATGTTCCCAAAATAAGTCAAAGATTTTTATTTTGTATTTTCTTCAACCAAAAAGGAATATGCAACCACAAACACTAAAGACTGTATCATTTTAAAGTTCTTGTAGTTTGCTCACACTACCCTCCGCTCTGGCTGCCGGCTCCTAAGGGGTCTTGATATGCAGCCAACATATTGTAGATTATAAAATGTGCATTCCACATATATGTCAATAAATGACATTAACACTCCTGCAATTAATAAAATCTCCTAGAACAAAATCTTTGCCAGTAACACAGGTGATCATGCTTTTTATAATTCCTCGAATGTTTGTCGCAAAAGCGGCAGGTGTTTGTGCTACATGTATAAGAGCCTGTAATGTTTAGCCAAGTTTTAGAATGGCTAGACTTCTGACACACACATATGACAAAGAATCCATCTCTAGTCTAAAACTAAACAAGTTATGGCTATACATACACTTTACCGGTTTCTGGATATTTATTCTGAATTTATCCTTATATTTTCTCCCTACTGTTTTTAACACCTATTGTATTTTTGATTTGATTTTACAATTTATTTTTTTTTGTTATTTGGGAATTCCATAAGACACCGTAAAAGAGATGTGCTGTTCAGATCTCCAATGCCCTCACATTTATAGAGGAAAAAGGACTTGTACACATGGATCTGAAGCCAGAAAATGTTTTGGTGTTTGACAAAAAATGCCTTAGCATCAGGATTACAAACTTTGGCCTTGCGGGACAGTGATAACATCCAGGTGTGGTAGCAAATCCTACATGGCCTCAGAAATGCGTGATAGTGACTTTTTCAGATGGACTGGTTGTAGATGGCAGCCTTGATGTGTGGACGTTTTGGTGTTATCATCTCCTGTCTATTAACAGGGGGTGGCCATCCCTGATGATGCAGCATATAAACGTTTTCTTGAATGGCAAAACAATTTCAAGATGGATAACCCTCCTGAAGCATGGAGAAAGGTTCCCACTAAAGATACGAAGGATGTTTAGTGGTCTTTTGGCAATTGATTACACTAAAAGAAGTCAAAGTACCGAAGTTCTCAAATATCTGAGTGAAAGCTGGAAAGAAGAAACTCCAGATTCAGCTACACGAGAAGAGGATGAAGATCCCATTGAAAGAAATTCTTCTGCACAGTCTGAAGTCTGAATCATTGGCTTCTCACCTGAACATTTCACAGAGCTCCAGAGTTTTCATCACATTAATGCTCAAAGCTCAATGTCTTCTTCCCTTTTGACTACAAACACTTACATCTTGGTGCAGAGGTAGACATTGGGTAAACAAGAATTGGTGAGTGACGGCACATCTGAAACAACATCACATATGGCCAATTTTCTCAGGTATGTGGCTTTCTTGAGGAAATAAATGGCTCATGAGATTATATATTAATTTTGCTGTAGTCAACTCCACAGCTCAAACCATTAATGCCACATCACACTAAAAGTTCTGCACTAAGTGTGTAGTCATTACTCTTTGCCCTGCCATATCCACCACAAATTTTATTTCTTACTAAAGGTATCTCTATCCAAAGCATATAGACAGATTGCCCCCTTTTTTGTACAAAATCTCTGTTCTCTTCCGTTGTCCTCTTCTGATGTGCAGATCTCTAAAAAAATTGTATTACTTCAATACCAAGGATGTTGTAACGCACTAAACCTTTCATTCAACATTTAAACTATTGCAATCATGGCACGGGTCCATTCTATGTCTACATATTTTGTGCTTTGTGTCCTTCCCTCCTGCTCACCTTGGATATCGAGGAGTTTTACCCCAAAAGAAGGGTTTCCAAGTCACTGACAAAACCTTACGCAGCAGAGCTATCAGCAAGCACAAACACATTGAATGTATCATTAAACTTCTTAGGTTTTTGTTGACACAACAAATTTCTGTTCAATGGAAAGTCTTACTGCCAAGGGCACATCAAATCTGGGCGATTGAGAGAAATGGCTGTTTGAAGGTAGAGCATCCTTGGTGTGCCTGTCCAGGATATTATCCTGGTACAGGTACATCAACAACGTCCTCATCTTCTGGACAGGGACACCTGAGGAGCTAACAGTGAACCCCTACAATTCTAAATTTACCAGTAACTGGCGCCATGAGAGGGTGATGTTCCTGGACTTGACAATTAAACTTACTGACAAACAGACAGTGAAAACCACGCTCCATAGGAAATCCACACCTACAAAACAGCCTACTACTTCCGAGCAGTTTTCACCCACTACCATTTGTTTGAGGCATTCTGATGGGCAGATAATTAAGGGCCCAAAGAATTGCTCTGATCGAAGAGATTTTGAGTCAGAGGCAAGTGAACTACGACAGAAATTCCAAAACAGGGGATACAAGGACAGAAGGTTGAATGCAGCCAATAAACAGAGTGATCACAATACTCTGCTCTTCAGGCCTTGGAGGAGAACTAGAGAAAAGAGAGGGGAGATTGGCTTGGGTTTACAACACACAGAATAGGCCGGTAGAGTCAAGGAGGCCTGTATGGCCTATTGGCACCTAATGACAGACAATCCAACAGTTAACAATTTAATTGCAAACCGTCCGCAAATTCTGTTTAGGAAGACAAACTCACTGGCGGACTTATTGGTCCACAGTGATATACAGTGGAGGTCTCCAATACGACATAGACATGTCAGGATGCCTAGGTTCAGTATAGGTTCAGTATCATAGGAGGGAGACAAAGTGGTCTTACCCACTGGAAGGACCCTCAGGTGCAGTCAACAGGTTATGTGGCTCACCGGGTTGTTCCCTCACAGCAGAACAGTCTATTACATCCCCAGTCTCTGGAACTGGTGTCTGGGGATAGAGGTTCACCATCTCCTGTCCGTAGAATGAAGATGTTACTGGTGCTGGGCAGAAGCTAGCAGAGCTCTGTCCTGTTCACACTTCAGTTTGAATTTCAGTAAAGGTTGCATCCTTCAATGAGAAGTCAATTAAATCCATACTTTATTTGATCTGTGGCTGGGGAATGAGGACGGCTTCCTCTTCTCCCGAGCCCTTGAACTGCAATTGGGAAGAGGAGTTGGCTGCTCCATCTCCCGTGCTCTTATCCAGGGCTGCTGTACTCCATCCAGCTCATCCTGAGCAAAAACAGGTTCATCCAGATGAGTTAAAACTTGCTGCATCCGCCATAAGAGCTCTGCTTCCATAGCTGAAGGTGAGCAAAGCACACTTTTACTCTGCCCTATTGCCAACACTTCAGCCATGATTTCAGTACTGTAGGCTGGTACTTCTGGATAGTCCCAGGCAAAGGGAGCCCCGCTGCTGAGCAGTCTAGCAGCTGTCTGTAGGCGATCTCCAGCTCCCATTCCTAAACAGCTAGAAACTTCAAATCTTCTTGTGCCCAGAGCAATTCCGAAATATTCAGCCTCTGGTGTCTGTACTCCATAATTTACTCCAAACGCCACACTAGAGCACCCCCAAAGCCAGGGTCTGTAATTACCCTCCAGTACAATAGTCCCAGGATGCCAAAGTCAAAGCCTTCCGTGGGGCTGTCGTCCACTGTCCACGGGCA
This sequence comes from Lithobates clamitans, assembly GCA_037952925.1. Classification (NCBI taxonomy): domain Eukaryota; kingdom Metazoa; phylum Chordata; class Amphibia; order Anura; family Ranidae; genus Lithobates; species Lithobates clamitans. The sequence goes on along the minus strand of JBBGZY010001272.1, from coordinate 224,472 downwards.
CACTTGGGCTACATACCAGTGGTTGCTCCTAATTTAAGTGAGGAAGACCTGAATAATGCAGCAGATAATTTTAAAACAGACATAAATGGGGATTGGTTTAGGATGTGCTCAGCACATTTTTCCACAGACAGTTATATGAAAAAAAAAAAAAAAAAAAGAAAATTGAAAAGTTAAAAGAAAAAAAAAAAAAAGATGCAGTCCTATCAATATTTCCAGCAGACAGTTCCATGCCATTGCTTAAAATTAAGGGAAATTCACATCAGAAATCTGAGTCCTCTCAAGCGCATTCATGTCCACATAGTTCCTCAGTCCAACAAGTAGATTTTTCATGCTGCCGTCGGTGTCATGAATCCGCCACTGATACAATAATTTTCAAAAGAGATGAGCTTGCAAACATTGGAAGAAGATTTCTTATATTCCATCTCAGAGAAATCATATGCATTTTCTGCAAGACACATAGTTCTAGGGTTTGTTCATGTTCATTACTTGGACAATAGGCTGAAGTCTGAAGAGGTTGAATCTTTTTGCCGTTTCTTTTCACAAACAACTACCACCCACCAAGTTAAACATATACTGTAGATAGCAGCATGTGACCTTTATCCGTTAGGATGGCTTCAAGAGAGAAAAGCAATGCATGGATTCATTTGGAGGAAGCTGGTCCACAGAAGGCAAAATTCAAGATTTGTAAGAATATTTTCTCAGGGCAAGGAGGATCAACTTCAAATTTTATATGACATCTTTAAAGCAAACATGCAAGTGAGACAAGAGGGTCCAGCAGAATCTGCATCAGCCTCAGGAGACACTGTCATTACCCCTGCAAGTGAATCATCCACCACATCTGGAATTGGCACCTATGTAAATGGTCCAGGCAAAATTAGATTACGAGGTATGTGAGAGCACCAATTGGCCCCATCAGACAGAGCAAAGAGCTCTGGATTTACAACCTTTTTCAATAGTAGAGGACAAGGGATTTAGGAGTTTTGTGAAAGCTCTTGATCCAAACATTTTGCCGAACAGAAAGACTATCAGAAAGTTTGTTACCTCCGCCGTATGACAGCATTAAAGCCAAAATGATGGTTAAAGTAAGCAATTCCTCTGTTGTGTGTCTGACAACTGACTGCTGGACATCACGCACAACAACTACTTTTATGGCAGTCACTTGTCATTATATTGATGATAAAAATGTAAGCTTTCATCATCTTTGCTGGACTAATTCTCATTTACAGAAAGACACACAGCTGACAATCTGTCAGTAGAACTTACAAATATTTGTGAAGAGTGGGGCATCACAAAACAGAGTTGTTTGCTTGTATCTCTGACAATGCCAGCAACATAAAGGCAGTGAACTGGAAAGTTGGATGGAAGCCCTTGGCATGCTTTACTCATACGCTTAACCTAATTGTGAGGGAAAGTTTAAAAAGCATTCAAGAGATGGTGACAAAAGTGAAAAATATTGTTGAATGTCAACAGAAGCACTGTTGCTACTGAAAGACGAAAAGCAACCCAAGGGTGAATGAACCTTAAAAAAACTGAGGCTGAAGCAAGAGGTAGCAACAAGGTGAAATTTCTACATATTACATGCTTAGAATATTTGTGGATCTGAAAGAAGCTATTATTGGATTTTTGAGATGTGTACACTTGCGCCGAGGGGGTTAAATATTGATTTTGACTTAAATTGTTTCATATCAGACTATTAGTTTTTTTCCATAGTTTTTGAAGATTTTATTATTCTCGTTTTCTTTCTAAATGTTGGATGCTCTAATATTTTTTAATACAGCATAATTTACATTACCATTTACTAACCCCGGTTTTTTAAATTTAAAAAATATATAGGCTCTGCCAATCTGGACAGCTCAGTTTGTCAGACAACGTGTAATTAGGGTAAGCAACCACTAGAGGGGTTTCTGGACACGTTCTATATTAAAATTCTTTTATTAATTTTAGTTGTAAAAACTTTTTATATGTTTGAGTAATGTAGATCCAAATACTAATTAAGTGTAACAGTAATACTATGATATAACGATAATAAGTGTCTTTATATTCCAGTTTGACTCTCTCCTTCTAAAGTATATAATTTCTCTATGTAGTTATTTCTCTTTTCTCTTAATGTGTTTTTTTTGTTCAATTAGGTGTATGTGCATGGATACCTATGTAATATGTAATGACGATTGATTTAGAGCAAGACTGAACCACTACCTAATATCTTTTTATCTAATTTATCAGTATAATGAAATAATTTTAAAAGTGAGGGAGTATGTGGATTAAATAGTATCTCCTTGTTTTAATGTAGATGCATATTAATAAGCGCTTGATGAACAGTGATTTTGAAATCTGAATGTAATGTTTAATAAAGTCTTTATGTAGTATGTTAAATCAAGTTTGATTTAAGAACAAAATGATGATCCGATGGTACCGCTGTTTCTATAGTAACGCTGACGCTAGCGCCAATATATAAATGGAGACTCGAGCGTCACATGACTAACCTTGAAAAAGTCACGTGTCGGGTGACGCAACGCGCAGGAGTCGTCAGTGACGCATAGTATCGAGGCTGGTCAGCAGCTTGTAACGAGCGAGGATTCACCACGCCCCAAGCGGCTGATTGTCTTCTTCCATCCAGGCATTTGAATATCCAGGCTTACTGCACAATGATGTTTCTTCTTTTTTATTGCATATATTCGTGATACCTGAGAATATCCCTCTGGAAACATTTATATTATACAGCAATATTGGGGGATTTTGGTGAACAGATTCGGTTTTCATCACATATGGGACTATGCCTAATAATATTGATGAGTGAAATGCATATTTAATACAACTAAGAACGGCTAACAAACCCTAAGTCGGGAACCTTTTTAACTCTTTAATCATATGTATTTCCTATACTGATATTAGACAATATATATAATGGTTATATTTTATTTTTATCTAATGGTTATCACAGACGGCATCCTGGGTTTCATTTTATTTTTGGAGCACAATCCTGCAGCGTATAGGTTTTAGTGTTTCTGACCCAATCACACCCACATTCATTCCAAGTAATTAGTTGGAGGAGATATATATATATATATATATATATATATATATACACTGAGCACGAATTGACTGGAAGGTTAATATTAGCGCAACACATCATTTTTCATTTATCTTGGATGATGAGAGTGTTCGTAAACAATGAAATCAAAATAAATGTTAAATATGTTCAGAAACAAAAAGATGCATGCAATTGTGGAGCATTTGCAATCAGTCTAGCATTTGATAAAAGTCCAACTAGCCTTACATTTGACCAAAGTTAAGATCACACATTGCAGCATGTTTCAAGGATCAACTCATAACACCACGTTGCCATGAAGTCGGCGGTAGACGCCGGGGCTTTCCTCCAGAATGCCGATGAGGTCACATGACTGGCCTTTAACGTGGTCAAGGCTGGTGGGTTGGGCTGAGAGGAGGGCTGCAGGTGTATGAGGTCTGGTCCAAGTGAGAACACAGGTGAAGTAATCAACACAACCACATATAAACACCATGAGCAGAGCAGACAAACACATCCACCTGGACAGACACACTGGCATACTACAGGCACAACAATAAGATCAAACAAAAAGCTGCTAGTAGTAAGTAGACAATCTTTTCACATAATATAACTTTATTCACAGTAAGACTTCAGTAGACTTTTTGGCCATTTTTCTTTGGTCTTGTTTTATATCAATATTCTTTTAGGAATATATATATATATATATATATATATATATATATATATATATATACATACACACACATATATATATACACACACACACACACACATATACTTCTTATGCAGCCTAAAATTTGGATTCCTGTGATGGACATCTAACCTGCCCATCAAATGCATGTACATGATAGACTGACATTCCCTTCACCGCCAGAAATAGTGACATATTTCATATTCTCCTGATTTGCGGCCAGAGATAAGGTAATTATATATACACCACCAAATTTAGCTTTACTAAGTGTTAGTCATAACTAAATCTATAGCATATAGAGATAAATAACACACTTTTACTTTCCATCATTCACCTCCCATCCCCCCGCCTTTTTTTTCCCCTTCCTCTCCTTTCCCCAGTCCCTCTTTTTTGCTCCCGCCCATGTACCCCTGCACGCCTAATTCATACATGTGACCTCTTGTAGGCAGATTGGGGCAACCTGTTTGTCGCTCGTTTGAGTGATTCTTGTGGAAAATCCAGCTGTGAAGATTTTAAAATATACTTTGGTTAACAATACTTGGTTTTCTATTTAAGGTAGGATTCAATATAATACCTTAGTTTTCTGTATATACAGCTTGTTATAAATGTAAATAAAAGTAAATTAAATGATATTGAATGCTAATGGCATGTATTTGATACATTAGATACCCACATTTTTTTTCCCCCTGAAGAAGATCGTTTATATCCAATAGAGATTGAAACGCGTTGGAGACACCCCATATGGCAATCCACAGTGGTGCATTGTACATAGTTATTGTGGTATTTTGGACATCCATTAGAGTTTTGTACACCAGAGCTCATGTTGTTATCCTTTTAAATATATATGTATCTCTCGTATTTCATTCTTCGCTTTTCGACATTTTTTTTGAGAATGCTAAGTAAAGTCTGAATTTTTTTATACATCAATAAAGCAATAATTTTTACAAAATAGTAATCAATTTTCGGAGCTGCGTATAGGCCCTTGGGAGAAAACCTTTTTCTTTTCTATGCAACTCATAACACCTTTCCCAAGTAAAAGTAGAAGGGAAGCCCTTGACCTGGACAATGCTGTGCTCTCACTGTACTGCATATGTCAGCTTGTTTACTGTGGGGAGTCGATGGTTCCGTGCTGATCATGGTCAAAATTGTATCATCAAGTATTGTCAAAATAGACCGGAGATTGCAATTAAAAAGGAAAGCTATGTATGGAAATGCAAAATTTGCACATAAAACACAGAACTCAATTCATGTAAATTTAAAACACACCATATTTTATGAAAAGAAGTACACACAAAGTTTAAGTTTCTATATGGAACATTATTCATACTAATTTATATGTATATATAACTGGATTATTTATTTAAATTTAAATATATCCTCTTTTTTAATTGTTTAATTTTTATTGTAAAAACATTTAAAACTTTCAATAAAACTAATTTGGATAGAAACTGTGCTTACTCAATTACATGTAAAAATGTTCCCAAAATAAGTCAAAGATTTTTATTTTGTATTTTCTTCAACCAAAAAGGAATATGCAACCACAAACACTAAAGACTGTATCATTTTAAAGTTCTTGTAGTTTGCTCACACTACCCTCCGCTCTGGCTGCCGGCTCCTAAGGGGTCTTGATATGCAGCCAACATATTGTAGATTACAAAATGTGCATTCCACATATGTCAATAAATGACATTATTACTCCTGCAATTAATAAAATCTCCTAGAACAAAATCTTTGCCAGTAACCCAGGAAATTATGCTTTTTATAATTCCTCGAATGTTTGTCCCAAAAGCGGCAGGTGTTTGTGCTACATGTATAAGAGCCTGTAATGTTTAGCCAAGTTTTAGAATGGCTAGACTTCTGACACACACATATGACAAAGAATCCATCTCTAGTCTAAAACTAAACAAGTTATGGCTATACATACACTTTACCGGTTTCTGGATATTTATTCTGAATTTATCCTTATATTTTCTCCCTACTGTTTTTAACACCTATTGTATTTTTGATTTGGTTTTACAATTTTTTTTTTTTTTTGTTATTTGGGAATTCCATAAGACACTGTAAAGAGATGTGCTGTTCAGATCTCCAATGCCCTCACATTTATAGAGGAAAAAGGACTTGTACACATGGATCTGAAGCCAGAAAATGTTTTGGTGTTTGACAAAAAAATGCCTTAGCATCAGGATTACAAACTTTGGCCTTGCGGGACAGTGATAACATCCAGGTGTGGTAGCAAATCCTACATGGCCTCAGAAATGCGTGAAAGTGACTTTTTCAGATGGACTGGTTGTAGATGGTAGTCTTGATGTGTGGACTTTTGGCGTTATCTCCTGTCTACTCACAGGGTTTGGCCATCCTTGATAATGCAGCATATAAACGTTTTGTTCGATGGCAAAACAATTTCAAGATGGATAAAAAGTCGGATGGAAAATTTCCCACTAAGATACGAAAGATGTTTAGTGGTCTTTTGGCAATTGATTACACTAAAAGAAGTCAAAGTACCAAAGTCCTCAAATATCTGAGTGAAAGCTGGAAAGAAGAAACTCCAGATTCAGCTACATGAGAAGAGGATGAAGATCACATTGAAATAAATTCTTCTTCACAATCTGAGGAATCATTGGCTTCTCATCTAAACACTTCACAGAGGTCCAGAGTTTTCATTACATTAACCCTCAGCTGAATGTCTTCTTCCCTTTTGACCACAAACACTGAGTTCTCTATACATATTGATGCAGAGGTAGACATTGGGTAAACAAGAATTGGTGAGTGATGGCACATCTGAAACATCACATATGGCCATCCGGTGGGATGTCACCAGATTGGATACCTTTGTTTGGTGTGTGTATTTAAGGAAGCGGTGTGCCGGTACGTATGATCCCTGATGACGTCTGAATGCACTGACGAAACCGGTCGGACTTACCGAACGTGACACGCCACTTCTGTTCGCTACGCAGTTCATTTTGTTTGTCCCCACAAACCCACATGTGGTCAATGCGGTTTTTTATATATGTGAACAAGAGGGGTGTGTGGCGCTACCTGGAAGTCTATAACAAGGAGGAATTTGAGTAGAGGTATTATAGTGGACTAGAATAGGCTAAACGATAGAGAATCTCCTACCTTAATAAGTAAATGAAAAGGAGGAAGTATAAGCCTAAGTATCCATCCTATGGCTCTGTATGGTATATACGTATGCAGTGGGAAAGAAAGCTGCACATATAAACCACCCACAGTCCACATATACCAATTTCACATCTACATATGAAGAAAAATATATTTTTTGTCACATCACTGAGAGTTCAGAGACCCACTAAATATGATCCTCCAAAACAGGTGCAGTAATTAGTACAATATTCCCTAAGTAGTAGCAGAGAATGAACACAAAGTCTCTAATATGCAAACAAACAACCGAGGAAAGAAAAAAGAAAAAATAACAATTAAAAGTCCCATATGCGTAATAATGTCTGCATCAAATCTGGACAACATCAAGGTGACTTGGTGCTTAAATATTATTCCAGGTGACTTCTGTGCTCCCCCTTCAGAATTCCTACTCACCGCATCCAGGTACCCCTGCAGGGGTAGTAGGCCTGTAGTGCTTTTTATGGAGGTCACTGCTCCCTGGTATCCACGGTGAGTGTTCCGGATGTATCCTTATTAAGTAGTTGGTCCTGGTATGCCCATCATTGATATGTCAAAGGATATACAAAGAAAGAGCTCCCATGGTGTAGTAAATTTTAAAAATTGGTCCGTTTATTCATAAAAAACATAAAAACAAACGCCAGGCAAAAAACATCCAATATAAGCTTAGATTCCAATGAATGACACCCGTAATTGGCGTGCCTGTGTTGCCGATACGGGTTAGGATAGCCAAAACAGCGTGTATCGAGGGGGTTAAATATTGATTTTGACTTAAATTGTTTCATATCAGACTATTAGTTTTTTTCCATAGTTCTTGAAGATTTTATTATTCTCGTTTTCTTTCTAAATTTTGGATGTTTTAATATTTTTTAATACAGCATAATTTACATTACTATTTACTAACCCCAGTTTTTTAATTAAAAAATATATAGGCTCTGCCACTAATTAAGTGTAACAGTAATACTCTGATATAACGATAAGTGTCTTTATATTACGGTTTGACTCTCTCGTTCTAAAGTATATAATTTCTCTATGTAGTTACTATTTCTCTTTTCTCTTAATGTGTTTTTTTGTTCAATTAGGTGTATGTGCATGGATACCTATGTAATATGTAATGACTACGATTGATTTAGAGCAAGACTGAACCACTACCTAATATCTTTTTATCTAATTTATCAGTATAATGAAATAGTTTTAAAAGTGAGGGAGTATGTGGATTAAATAGTATCCCCTTGTTTTAATGTAGATGCATATTAATAAGCGCTTGGTGAACAGTGATTTTGAAATCTGAATGTAATGTTTAATAAAGTTTTTATGTAGTATGTTAAATCAAGTTTGATGTAAGAACAAAATGATGATCCCGCTGTTTCTATAGTAACGCTGACGCTAGCACCAATATATAAATGGAGACTCGAGCGTCACATGACTAGCCTTGAAAAAGTCATGTGTCGGGTGACGCAACGCGTAGGTGGAGTCAGTGACGCATAGTATTGAGGCTGGTCAGCAGCTTGTAACGAGCGAGGATTCACCGCACCCCAAGCGGCTGATTGTCTTCTTCCATCCAGGCATTTGAATATCCAGGCTTATGTGAGTGCACTCGTTGAAGTGCTGCTGTTTTAAATAAATCATATACTGCACAATGATGTCTCTTCTTTTTTATTGCATATATTCGTGATACCTGAGAATATCCCTCTGGAAACATTTATATTATACAGCAATAATGGGGGATTTTGGTGAACAGATTCGGTTTTCATCACATATGGGACTATGCCCTAATAATATTGATGAGTGAAATGCATATTTAATACAACTAGGAACGGCTAACAAACCTTAAGTCGGGAACCTTTTTAACTCTTTAATCATATGTATTTCCTATACTGATATTGGACAATATATATAATGGTTATATTTTATTTTCATTCAATGGTTATTACAGACGGCATCCTGGGTTTCATTTTATTTTTGGAGCACAATACTGCAGCGTATAGGTTTTAGTGTTCCTGACCCAATCACACCCACATTCATTCAAAGTAATTAGTTGGAGGGATATATATATACACGGAGCACAAATTGACTGGAAGGTTAATATTAGCGCAACACATCATTTTTCATTTATCTTGGATGATGAGAGTGTTCGTAAACAATGAAATCAAAATAAATGTTGAGAATGTTCAGAAACAAAAAAATGCATGCGATTGTGGAGCATTTGCAATCAGTCTAGCATTTGATAAAAGTCCAACTAGCCTTACATTTTACCAAAGTTAAGATCACACATTGCAGCATGTTTCAAGGATCAACTCATAACACCACGTTGCCATGGAGTCGGCGGTAGACGCCGGGGCTTTCCTCCAGAATGCCGATGAGGTCACATGACCGGCCTTTGACGTGGTCAAGGCAGGCTGGTGGGTTGGGCTGAGAGGAGGGCTACAGGTGTATGAGGTCTGGTCCAAGTGAGAACACAGGTGAAGTAATCAACACAACCACATATAAACACCATGAGCAGAGCAGACAAACACATCCACCTGGACAGACACACTGGTATACTGCAGGCGCAACAATAAGATCAAACAAAAAGCTGCTAGTAGTATGTAGACAATCTTTTCACATAATATAACGTTATTCACAGTAAGACTTCAGTAGACTTTTTGGCCATTTTTTTTCTTTGGTCTTCTTGTTTTATATCAATATTCTTTTAGGAATATATACATACACACTTATGCAGCCTACAATTTGGATCCCTGTGATGGACATCTAACCTGCCCATCAAATGCATGTACATGATAGACTGACATTCCCTTCAGCGCCAGAAATAGTGACATATTTCATATTCTCCTGATTTGCTGCCAGAGATAAGGTAATTATATATACACCATCAAATTTAGATCTACTATGTGTTAGTCATAACTAAATCTATAGCATATAGAGATAAATAACACACTTCTACTTCCCATCATTCACCTCCCCTCCCCCCCGCCTTTTTTTCCCCTTCCTCTCCTTTCCCCAGCCCCTCTTTTTTGCTCCCGCCCATGTACCACTGCATGCCTAATTCATACATGTGACCTCTTGTAGGCAGATTAGAACCTGTCTGTTGCTCGTTTGGGTGATACTCATGGAAAATCCAGCTGTGATGATTTTAAAATATACTTTGGTTAATACTTGGTTTTCTATTTTTTTTCCCCCTGAAGAAGGTAGTTTATATCCAATAGAGATTGAAACGCGTTGGAGACACCCCATATGGCAATCCACAGTGGTGCATTGTACATAGTTTTTGTGGTATTTCGGACATCCATTAGAGATTTGTACACCAGAGCTCATGTTGTTATCCTTTTAAATATATATGTATCTCTTGTATTTCATTCTTCGCTTTTCGACATTTTTTTTTTAAATGCTAAGTCTGAATTTTTTTATACATCAATAAAGCAATAATTTTTACAAACTAGTAATCAATTTTCTGAGCTGCGTATAGGCCTTTGGGAGAAAAACTTTTTCTTTTCTACACAACTCATAACACCTTTCCCAAGTAAAAGTAGAAGGGAAGCCCTTGACCTGGACAATGCTGTGCTCTCACTGTACTGCATATGTCAGCTTGTTTACTGTGTGGAGTCGATGGTTTAGTGCTCATTATGTTCAAAACTGTATCATCAAGCATTGTCAAAATATACCGGAGATTGCAATTAAAAAGGAAAGCTATGTATGGAAATGCACAATTTGCACATAAAAACACAGAACTCAATTCATGTAAATTTAATAAAACACACCATATTTTATGAAAAGAAGTACACACAAAGTTTAAGTTTCTCTTTGGAACATTATTCATACTAATTTGTATGTATATATAACTGGATTATTTATTTAAATTTAAATATATCCCCTTTTATAATAGTTTAATTTTTATTGTAAAAACATTTAAAACTTTCAATAAAACTAATTTGGATAGAAACTGTGCTTACTCAGTTACATGTAAAAATGTTCCCAAAATAAGTCAAAGATTTTTATTTTGTATTTTCTTCAACCAAAAAGGAATATGCAACCACAAACACTAAAGACTGTATAATTATTTTATTTTAAGGTTCTATTTTAAAGTTCTTGTAGTTTGCTCACACTATCCTCCTCTCTGGCTGCCGGCTCCTAAGGGGTCTTGATATGCAGCCACCATATTGTAGATTACAAAATGTGCATTCCACATGTCAATAAATGACATTATTACTCCGGCAATTAATAAAATCTCCTAGAACAAAATCTTTGCCAGTAACCCAGGAAATTATGCTTTTTATAATTCCTCGAATGTTTGTCGCAAAAGCGGCAGGTGTTTGTGCTACATGTATAAGAGCCTGTAATGTTTAGCCAAGTTTTAGAATGGTTAGACTTCGGACACACACATATGACAAAGAATCCATCTCTAGTCTAAAACTAAACAAGTTATGGCTAAACATACACTTTACCGGTTTCTGGATATTTATTCTGAATTTATCCTTATATTTTCTCCCTGCTGTTTTTAACACCTATTGTATTTTTGATTTGATTTTACAATTTATTTAGTTTTTGTTATTTGGGAATTCCATAAGACACCGTAAAGAGATGTGCTGTTCAGATCTCCAATGCCCTCACATTTATAGAGGAAAAAGGACTTGTACACATGGATCTGAAGCCAGAAAATGTTTTGGTGTTTGACAAAAAAATGCCTTAGCATCAGAATTACAAAACTTTGGCCTTGCGGGACAGTGATAACATCCAGGTGTGGTAGCAAATCCTACATGGCCTTAGAAATGCGTGATAATGACTTTTTCAGATGGACTGGTTGTAGATGGCAGCCTTGATGTGTGGATGTTTTGGTGTTATCATCTCCTGTCTACTAACAAGGAGTGGCCATCCCTGATGATGCAGCATATAAACGTTTTCTTGAATGGCAAAACAATTTCAAGATGGATAACCCTCCTGAAGCATGGAGAAAGGTTCCCACTAAAGATACGAAGGATGTTTAGTGGTCTTTTGGCAATTGATTACACTAAAAGAAGTCAAAGTACCAAAGTCCTCAAATATCTGAGTGAAAAGTTGGAAAGAAGAAACTCCAGATTCAGCTACACGAGAAGAGGATGAAGATCCCATTGAAAGAAATTCTTCTGCACAGTCTGAAGAATCATTGGCTTCCCACCTGAACATTTCACAGAGCTCCAGAGTTTTCATCACATTAATGCTCAAAGCTCAATGTCTTCTTCCCTTTTGACTACAAACACTTACATCTTGGTGCAGAGGTAGACATTGGGTAAACAAGAATTGGTGAGTGATGGCACATCTGAAACAACATCACACATGGCCAATTTTCTCAGGTATGTGGCTTTCTTGAGGAAATAAATGGCTCATGAGATTATATATTAATTTTGCTGTAGTCAACTCCACAGCTCAAACCATTAATGCCACATCACACTAAAAGTTCTGCACTAAGTGTGTAGTCATTACTCTTTGCCCTGCCATATCCACCACAAATTTTATTTCTTACTAAAGGTATCTCTATCCAAAGCATATAGACAGATTGCCCCCTTTTTTGTACAAAATCCCTCTGTTCTCTTCCGTTGTCCTCTTCTGATGTGCAGATCTCTAAAAAAATTGTATTACTTCATATACCAAGGATGTTGTAACGCACTAAACCTTTCATTCAACATTTAAACTATTGCAATCATGGCACGGGTGCATTCTATGTCTACATATTTTGTGCTTTGTGTCCTTCCCTCCTGCTCACCTTGGATATCGAGGAGTTTTACCCCAAAAGAAGGGTCTCTAAGTCATTAAGAAAACCTTACGCAGCAGAGCTATCGGCAAGCACAAACACGATGAATGTATCATTAAACTTCTTAGGTTTTTGTTGACACAACAAATTTCAGTTCAATGGGAAGTCTTACTGCCAAGGGCACCAAGTGTGCCCGGGCATATGTCAATTTATATCTGGGTGATTGAGAGAAATGGCTGTTTGAAGGTAGAGCATCCTTGGTGTGCCTGTCCAGGATATTATCCTGGTACAGGTACATCAACAAAGTCCTCATCTTCTGGACAGGGACACCTGAGGAGCTAACAGTGAACCCCTACAATTTTAGATTTACCAGTGACTGGCACCATGAGAGGGTGACGTTCCTGGACTTGACAATTAAAAACTTACTGACAGACAGTGAAAACCACGCTCCATAGGAAATCCACACCTACAAACAGCCTACTACTTCCGAGTAGTTTTCACCCACTACCATTTGTTTGAGGCATTCTGATGGGCCAATATTTAAGGGCCCAAAGAATTGCTCTGATCGAAGAGATTTTGAGTCAGAGGCAAGTGAACTACTATAGAAATTCCAAAACAGGGGATACAAGGACAGAAGGTTGAATGAAGCCAATAAACAGAGTGATCACAATACTCTGCTCTTCAGGCCTGGGAGGAGAACTAGAGAAAAGAGAGGGGAGATTGGCATGGGTTTACAACACACAGAATAGGCCGGTAGGGTCAAGGAGGCCTGTATGGCCTATTGGCACCTATGGACAGGCGATTCAACAGTTAACAAGTTTTTGGTTTTTTTTGTTTTTTTCAAATAACAGTTTTTATTAGTCACAAAGTTAACAAGTTAATTGCAAACCGTCCACAAATTCTGTTTAGGAAGACAAACTCACTGGCGAACTTATTGGTCCACAGTGATATACAGTGGAGGCCTCCAATACGACATAGACATGTCAGGATGCCTAGGTTCAGTATATGTGATTACTGTACCTATATGATAGAAGGGAGACAAAGTGGTCTTACCCACTGGAAGGACCCTCAGGTGCAGTCAACAGGTTATGTGGCTCACCGGGTTGTTCCCCCACAGCAGAACAGTCTATTACATCCCCAGTCTCTGGAACTGGTGTCTGGGGATAGAGGTTCACCATCTCCTGTCCGTAGAATGAAGATGTTACTGGTGCTGGGCAGAAGCTAGCAGAGCTCTGTCCTGTTAGCACTTCAGTTTGAATTTCAGTAAAGGTTACATCCTTCAATGAAAAGTCAATTAAATCCATACTTTATTTGATCTGTGGCTGGGGAATGAGGATGGCTTCCTCTTCTCCCGAGCCCTTTAACCGCAAAATGGGAAGAGGAGTTGGCTGCTCCATCTCCCGTGCTCTTATCCAGGGCTGCTGTATTCCTCCATCCAGGCTCATCCTGAGCAAAAACAGGTTCATCCAGATGAGTTAAAACTTACTGCATCCGTCATAAGAGCTCTGCTTCCATAGCTGAAGGTGAGCAAAGCACACTTTTACTCTGCCCTATTGCCAACACTTCAGCCATGATTTCAGTACTGTAGGCTGGTACTTCTGGATAGTCCCAGGCAAAGGGAGCCCCGCTGTTGAGCAGTCTAGCAGCTGTCTGTAGGCGATCTCCAGCTCCCATTCCTAAACAGCTAGAAATGTCAAATCTTCTTGTGCCCAGAGCAATTCCGAAATATTCAGCCTCTGGTCTCTGTACTCCATGATTTACTCCAAACGCCACACCAGAGCACCCCCAAAGCCAGGGTCTGTAATTAGCCCCCAGTACAATAGTCCCAGGACGCCAAAGTCAAAGCCTTCCGTGGGGCTGTCGTCCACTGTCCACGGGCACACTTGGGCTACATACCAGTGGTTTCTCCTAATTTAAGTGAGGAAGACCTGAATAATGCAGCAGATAATAATTTTTCCACAGACAGTTATATGGAAAAAAAAAAAAAAAGAAAATCGAAAAGTTTAAAAAAAAAAAAAAAGAAAATCGAAAAGTTTAAAAAAAAAAAAAAAGATGCAGTCCTATCAATATTTCCAGCAGACAGTTCCATGCCATTGCCTAAAATTAAGGGAAATTCACATCAGCAAACTGAGTCCTCTCAAGCGCATTCATGTCCACATAGTTCCTCAGTCCAACAAGTAGATTTTTCATGCTGCCGCCGGTGTCATAAATCCGCCACTGATACAATAATTTTCAAAAGAGATGGAGCTTGCAAACATTGGAAGAAGATTTCTTATATTCCATCTCAGAGAAATCATATGCATTTTCTGCAAGACACATAGTTCTAGGGTTTGTTCATGTTCATTACTTGGACAATAGGCTGAAGTCTGAAGGGGTTGAATCTTTTTGCCATTTCTTTTCACAAACAACTACCACCCACCAAGTTAAACATATACTGTAGATAGCAGCATGTGACCTTTATCCATCAGGATGGCTTCAAGAGAGAGAAGCACTGCATGGATTCATTTGGAGGAAGCTGGTCCACAGAAGGCAAAATTCAAGATTTGTAAGAATATTTTCTCAGGGCAAGGAGGATCAACTTCAAATTTTAGATGACATCTTCAAAGCAAACATGCAAGTGAGACAAGAGGGTCCAGCAAAATCTGCATCAGCCTCAGGAGACACTGTCATTACCCCTGCAAGTGAATCATCCACCACATCTGGAATTGGCACCTATGTAAATGGTCCAGGCAAAATTAGATTACGAGGTATGTGAAAGCACCAATTGGCCACATCAGACAGAGCAAAGAGCTCTGGATTTACAACCTTTTTCAATACTAGAGGACAAGGGATTTAGGAGTTTTGTGAAAGCTCTTGATCCATCAAACATTTTACCTAACAGAAAGACACTATCAGAAAGTTTGTTACCTCCGCCGTATGACAGCATTAAAGCCGAAATGATGGTTAAAGTAAGCAATTCCTCTGTTGTGTGTCTGACAACTGACTGCTGGACATCACGCACAACAACTACTTTTATGGCAGTCACTTGTCATTATATTGATGATAAATTTAAGCTTTCATCATCTTTGCTGGACTGCTTCTCATTTACAGAAAGACACACAGCTGACAATCTGTCAGTAGAACTTACAAAAATTTGTGAAGAGTGGGGCATCACAAAACAGAGTTGTTTGCTTGTATCTCTGACAATGCCAGCAACATAAAGGCAGTGAACTGGAAAGTTGGATGGAAGCACTTGGCATGCTTTGCTCATACTCTTAACCCAATTGTGAGGGAAAGTTTAAAAAGCATTCAAGAGACAGTGACCAAAGTGAAAAATATTGTTGAATGTCAACAGAAGCACTGTCGCTACTGAAAGACGAAAAACAACCCAAGGGTGAATGAACCTTAAAAAACTGAGGCTGAAGCAAGAGGTAGCAACAAGGTGAAATTCGACATAGAAGATTTGTGGATCTGAACGAAGCCATTATTGCCACCCTTGCTTTGGTCAACCCCAGCCTTCCTACTCTGACACTTGATGAGTGGGATGTAATAAAAAAAAAATGCAAGTGACATACTGAAGCCCTTTGAAGAGGTTACTATGGAAATCAGCGCAGACAGGTATGTATTAATTTAATATATTATCTAACCATTTAAACGTATGTCTCATTTTTAAATATAATTTTTTCATGGTTCAAGCCACATGGGTAACTACTTTGTCAAACAATGTATACTTTTGGCCTACATTAGGTATGATTGCATGCATTAATTTGTGTCCTTTCTCATTATAACAAATATGTAACAGCATCTAAGGTCATTTTGATGGCAAGGGGACTGCAAAAAGTCATCCAGAAATTATGCGGTGCTGTATCCAATTATGGTCCTGTTATGGAAATGATTAATGCACTTACAGAAGAAATGCAAAAATCGATTCCACCAAATTTAACACTTTCTTCATTTGGCAACCCCTCTGGACAAGCAAAGGGCATTTCATGATGTAGCAGCAAACGAAGCCTCCAACAGTGTAACTGCAGCTGCTGCAAGAATTGGGTCCATTACCTATGAGGATCAAGCCTCTTCGGTCTGAACAGCAAATTTCTTTCTGGGCAGACCTTGATGAGCGAATGGCTGATGTGGTTATCATCTTCAACCCTACATCTACTGCAACAGCAGAAATTAGAGGATATCTGGCAGAGTCCCTCATTCCAAGGACTGATGATTCATTGGCCTGGTGGAAAACAAGGCAGGCAATCTATGAAAAGT
Organism: Lithobates clamitans; assembly: GCA_037952925.1. Classification (NCBI taxonomy): domain Eukaryota; kingdom Metazoa; phylum Chordata; class Amphibia; order Anura; family Ranidae; genus Lithobates; species Lithobates clamitans. Next base: position 207,654 of record JBBGZY010001272.1, on the reverse strand, counting down.
TAACAACAGTTATGAAGACAAGACTTTGCATAGTAGCGACCTCTGTGCCTGCAGAGAGAATATTTTCAAAAGCTGGCCAGATAATGCTAACATCCCCGTGGGGCCAGCAGCACAGCGATCGGGGATGAGGCATGTCCCCCCCCCAATGAAATTGGCTGTGTCCAATCGCAGCCAGTCACAAATGTCAACAAAGGCTGTAGTGCCGCTTCTGGGTTCTCCTCAGTGTGTAAGGGGTTGACCTGGCTATAGTAAAGTAAAAGTACAGTGCCCGATTGCCCCCCCCAAATAAAAAGGACCTGTCACCAGCCCCAGAGTACCCAAGTACCTGTCACCAGCTCATCAGAGTACCCGAGTACCTTTCACCAGTCCATACCTCATAGAATATATGTTGGGGTGTTTGCTTTTCAAAATGGGGTCATTTTGTGGATGTTTCCATTGCCTTGGTGCTCCAGGACCTTCAAAAGGGTGATAGGTTGTCAGGAAGTTAAATGTGTAATTTATGCTCCTAGAAAGCATGATGGTGCTCCCTGCATGTTGGGCCTCTCTATGTGGCCAAGCTGTGTAAAAGTCTCACACATGTGGTATCACCATACTAAAGACGAGTAGCAAAATATCATTTGTGTAAGAAAAAATATGTTTTCATTTTCTTTCCACATTTTCCAAAAACTTGTGGGGAAAAAAATGACATGTTCAAAAGACTCATAATGCCTCAGAGTATATGTTGGTGTGTTTGCTTTCCAAAATGGGGTAATTTTGTGGGTAATTCCACTGTCCTGGTGCTCCAGGACCTTCAAAAGTGTAATAGGTAGGAATTGAATCAGATGTGGGATTTATGCTCCTAGAACACCTGATGGCGCTCCCTGCATGTTGGTCCTCTGTAATTGGGCAGGCTGTGTAAAAGTCTCACACATGTGGTATCGTCATACTCAGGAGTAGCAGAATGTATTTTAGGGTGTAATTGAAAGTATGCTTATGCTATGTGTGAGAAATAACACGTTAAGACAATTTTGTGTTAATAAAAATGAATTAAATTTTTCCAAGAATTGTGGGAAAAATTAGAACTTCAAAAAAAAAAACTCACCATGCCTCCTACTAAATACCTTGGACTGTCTAATTTCCAAAAAGGGGTCATTTGGCGGTATTTGTACTGTCCTGACATTTCAGGACCTTAGGAATTGAGACAGGCTTTCAGTACATCAGGTGCGATCAATTTTAAAATGATTTGCACCATAGCTTGTGGACTCTAATTTTCACACAGACCAAATAATATACACTAACTTGGGTTATTTTTACCAAAAGATATGTAGCAGTATAAAATTTAGCCCAAATGTATTAACAAAAATTACTTATTTGCGAAATTACATTGTGTTGCCTGCAGAAGATATAAATATAGGGTAAACCAACTCTGTATAGAGGAGGAAGGGAATCAGATAATTTATATTGACCATGACTAGTTGACCAGGCACACTTACCGGGGCAACAGTGAATACGGCATGTGGCAGCCTGCATGAGATGCATGGGAGGCATAGATCTCGTCGCGGGGGCTGAGGTGGCGTGCATATAGGGTTGCAACAACAGATGGCATGGGAGGTGCATGGGTGCATGGAAGGTACAGAGTTGGTTTACCCTATATTTATATCTTCTACAGGCAACACAATGTAACTGCTCCTGATGAGTGATAGTCACGAAACGCGTCGAGCTATAAGCTACATCCGATGTTACAATCTACTCACCATGTTTAACCTTTTTACATCATATGATCACAGATGCAGTGTCGGGCAAGTCACCTGGTGTTTGCAGGCTATGCCATTGTGCAATATTTGATCAATTTCATTATTGTTATGTATTCATTATGATATAATCATGTCCATATTTAGTGCAATTACAGTTGTATATATATGTAAAATATTTTATACCATGTTATTATTAAAATTTTCTCGTCTATACCTCTGCATTCTGACTGCTTCATATAAAGTCCCAAAATCCCCTTTTTATGTATTTGTTAGAAACTTTAGAGGTAACCCCATGCTCAAAACAATAATCCAGAGTGTATAACCTTCATATAAACAAAACTCATCATTTGTCCTTAGGTAAAACTTGATTCTGGGCTGGCCACAAAAGCGGGGAGGGGGATATGTGTTATTTGCTCCTGACTGATACCTGCCATGCCTTCATCAGAGGGGTGTGCATTTTCAAAAACCTCCAAAATAGCACCTTGGTCCCATGTTGTTAAAGAGTAGGGCCTCTTCCAGCAAACTCTGGCTTTCTGTTTTTGGGGTGCAGCAAGTGGCACAATAACCACAAGTCCCTTTAATGGTTTGGACCTCTCAAACCCCACACACCATGTAAATAAGTATGTAGTATATAGTGGCATTGCTCAAATAAAAAATTAAGGAACACTTTTTAATCAGAGTATAGCATCAAATCAATTAAACTCCTGGGATATTGATCTGGTCAGTTACGTAGCAGAGGGGGTTGTTAATCCATTTCAGCTGCTTTGGTGTTAATGAAATTACCAACAGGTGCACTTGATGGGCAACAATGAGGAGACCTTCTAAATAGGAATGGTTTTACAGGTGGAGGCCACTGACATTTTTTTCCCCAACTTACGAACGCAATAAGGACTGTAGGTTTGTTCGTAAGTGAAATCTGTTCATAAGTCGGAACACTGCTTGTAAGTGTAACTTCCGCCTGTGCAGGGATGTGAGATGTTCCGGCTTCACGATTTGACTGTTTTTCACTAGTTTTACGTTAGGCTGGGGTCAGTGTCACTACTGGTAGCATGAGGCCATACCTGGACCCTATAGAGGTTGCACAGGCAGTCCAACTCCTCCAGGATAGAACATCAATACATGCCATTGCCAAAAGGTTTTCTGTGTCTCCCAGCACAGTCTCAAGAGATTCCAGGAGACAGGCAGTTACTCCAGGAGAACTGGACAGGGCCGTAGAAGGTCCTTAACCCATCAGCCGAACAGGTATCTGCTTCTTTGTGCAAGGAGGGACAGGATGAGCACTGCCAGAGTCCTACAAAATAACCCCCCAGCAGGCCACTGGTGTGAATGTCTCTGACCAAACAATCAGAAGCAGACTTCAATCAGGCGGCCTGAGGGCCCAACATCCTCTAGTGTGCCTTGTGCTCACTGCCCATTGAACACCAGAATTGGCAGGTCTGCCACTGGCACCCTGTGCTTTTCATAGATGAGAGCAGGTTCACCCTGAGCACATGTGACAGACATGAAAGGGTATGGAGAAGCCATGGAGAACATTATGCTGCCTGTAACATTGTTCAGCATGACTGGTTTGGTGGTGGGTCAGTGATGGTCTGGGAAGGCTTATCCATGAAGGGACGCACAGACCTCTACAAGCTAGACAATGGCACCCTGACTGCCATTAGGTATCGGGATTAAATCCTTGGACCCATTGTCAGACCCTACACTGGTGCAGTGGGTGGTCCTGATGTTGTCAGGCATGTACACAAGCAAGTGGGGGCCAAACTACTGAGGACCATTTTAAGTTGCCGTAATTAAATTTAAGCAAATTGGACTAGCCTGCTGTAACATTTTCTCACTTTGATTTTTGGGGTGTCTTTGAATTCAGCCCTCTGTAGGTTGATCATTTTCATTCTCAATAAATTTTTAGCTTAGTCCTACTGGCTCAGTAGTCTATATTAATGTAAATTTTGTAATTTGCAGATCATATCCTTCTGGAGGCAGCTATGGTTCACCATCTAATGTTGGGGTATGTGTTAAGACTTCACAGAGAAAGTTATTTGAGCATATTGAAATAGTGTATATTGTCTGATATAAAATATACATGCCATCCATATTTATAATTTTTTGTTTTGCCAGGGCTTTGCGGACACTCCCCAGGTTATCTATGTTGTGTCACCGCCACCTCCACCTGAGTTACTCTAAAGTCCAGTAAGAGTTTTATCTTCTTATCTTTAACTTAAAATATTTACATATCCCAGCATATCCAGACTCACCATGATCAGTCAACACTAACTTGCTGTTGACCACTGTCATACCTCAAGAAAAATACAACATGACTATGGAGGTCAGTTGTGTGCACTTCAGTAGTGCATCGGTTAACACTGGACTTTGTTACAACGAAGAAGACAGTATTCTTGAAATATTGATTGTTCCAGGAAACCCGCAAAGTAAGCATTATGTAAGAATTTTATTTGGAAGCATGGGTGTCATGTACTTTCATTAAAGCATTAAACCCACCCGTGTGAGCTAGTTATTTATCACATGTATGCTGCCATGGAGGCACCAGGAAAACAGAAAATTGTATCATACTTACCGTAATTTTCCTTTCCTGGTGCCTATCCATGGCAGCATAAACTCCCACCCTCGGTATTCTATATTACGAAGAATGTTGCGGGGACAATGCCCTTTAATTTATGCTATTCACTAGTCCTGAAGGCGGAGTAGAGGCGGAGCTCTATCACAAGTATGCTGCCATGGATAGGCAACAGGAAAGGAAAATTACGGTAAGTATGATACAATTTTCCGTTATTTGGTTCACTCCAAAAGCAAAAGGAGTAGTGTTTTGTGCTCCATGCTGTTTGTTTTCCAGCAAATCCCAATTGGTAACGAGTGGATGATTGGAAAAATGGCACAGTTCAATTAAATGGATTATGAGTGCAGCAGCTGAACACAAATCCTGTGTGCTCTCTTTAAAATCAAGAGCATGTACATTGGGGAGAATCAATGAACATCTTACAAAAGCAGCATTTACATAACTTCCAATATTGGAGAAATGTGTTAAAAAGTTGTTCCTGCTCTTGGTACTCGAGGACTTGCTTTCAGAGGCAAAAAATACTGTTTTGGTCCTACACACAATGGAAACTACATGATGATGTTTGAATTTCTTTCAGAATTAGACCCATTTATAGCCAAAACACATTGCCCATTATGGCAATGCAAGGAAAAGTTATCACATCTTACCTCTCATTTGCTACATGTGAGACTTTCAGCTTATTGGCTGATACGGTTACAAAGCAGACCGAATGATATTTCGTTGCATTTGCCTCCTTACCTTTCATTGTCGATTCAACATCCGATAGTGCCATTATAAATACAAAGACCCTCCGCGTAGGGTCTTTGTATTTATAATTGCACTTAGTAGTATCAAAAATTCCTTTATTTTGAACCACTTGCACTCACGCAGCCATGGATGTGTTTGACTTCATGAAGGAACGCCACATCAATATAGAAGAAATTTTCCAACAGACCCCAAGCCCCAATTTAGATTTAGAAAGAAGCTTCAAACAACTTAAGTTCGATATGGAAAAAGAAATCAGGCTCTAGTGGGACATAGCCTCCTTTGAGATGTATATTGGCAAGAACCTAACCCCCCAGGAGACTGAGGTGGGTAGTCAGCCCTAATGATGGGGTTGAAGATCTACAATTACTGGATGAGTGGTATCAATTTTTTAATGCCTGTGAGCAAAAGTTGATGCAGATGATGATCACTAGACGCAAAGCCAAAAAAGCTAAATTTGAGTCTAAAATCGCAGATCTTGGAAAATCCATGGAACCATTCAAATCCAGTAATGATTATGTTGAGAGAGCAAAGAATCTCCAAACCCATCTAACTAAATATGATGGAGAAATAAAAAGTAAAAAACTCAAGAAATACCATAGAGATGTCAAAGATTTTGAGGAGAACAAAGTATATAAATGGCAAGAAATCTTAAATCCTAATGTTGATACATCACCAGAAACATCGGTAGAGAGGGATATTGAAATCCATAATGCAGTAATACAAATACCTAAAACACCTAGGAGATCCAACACCCCCAAAAAAAACAACAAACCACCTACCCACATCAAAAATTATCCTCCGCCCAACCCCTATCAATACCCACCTCCCTATCCCTTACATACATATAACAGGTTCGAACCGTTAGACAATAGACCACCAGACTACCACTATCATGATTACAATCAGAATCCCTATCCTCCTAGACCATCACGAGGGGGGTTTAGAGGGAATTTCAGGGGAAGACCAGGGCCTCATAAGAAACAACAGCAAGGGGGGGGGGGGTGGAAGGACTGGAGAGAGCCCTATCGAATCCCGTCCAACCCCCCAAAAGAACACATAGAAAAAGAGGCAGTAGAGGAGGAAGGAGAAAGAAAATGGAACAACTAAATCAGGGTATTTTCAACCTTACAGAAGTCAAATTCTCAGGACAAGAATTAGAAGTACTCAGCCAGGGGTTAAAATTTGCACCAGATAAAAATATAGACGTTGAAAAATACATCATAAAAATAAAATATTAAAAAACATTTTTCCGGCCAGAATACATATCATAGTGAGGCTACCAAAAAGACACTCACTACCAACACAGTGGATTGAGAAATCAATCTGTCTTCAATCCTGGAAAGGGGACTAATCACCATATAGAGGTTTTTAGAAACATGGTACAAGATGAAATTAGGGAACTTCAAGTTAAAAAGTGTATTTCTAACAAAAATATATGGGAAGGGATAAAAAAGTTAAAAAAAACAACAAATAGTAGTCAGACCAGCTAACAAAGGGGAAGGGGGGGGGGACTAATGGTACTCACCAAAGAGTACTACTACAATGAAATACAGAGGTTACGTAGCGACACCACAACCTACAGAAAACTCAATGGGGACCCCACGGCAAGACTGAAGTCAGAGTTGGCAAATTGGGTTGCAGTAGGATTGAATTGTCAACTACTCAACCAGAAAGAGGCAGATCGTCTAATCTTACATGCTCCAAAAGTCCCGGTGCTATATATAGTACCTAAAATTCACAAACACAATACATGCCCACCAGGCCGGCCCATAATTAGCGGGATTGATTCCCTTTTTTCCAGGATTAGGAGAGTATATTGATGGTTTTTTTAAACCACTAGTTGCCCTTAGCCCATCCTATCTTAAAGACAGTAGGGACCTAATAGTACTTCTTCAAGGCATGGTTGCTGATAAAGAACTTCTCCTGGTAACAGTGGACGTTGCGTCCCTATATACCAACATCAAACATAAAGATGCTTTGATAGCATTGGAATGGGCATTAGGAAGAGAACCCACCCTCAAAAAGGTCCCAGATTAGGTACTTGATCCAAGGTTTAAAATTTGCCATGGGCAACAACTATTTTTGGGCCAAAGGTGAATACTATAACCAGACTGGAGGTGTGGCTATGGGGGCACGCTATGTACCCAGCGTGGCTAATATAGTATTGAACAAATGGGAGCATGAAAACATTTTCAATAACAGAAACCCGCCACTCTTTTTTTTATAAAAGGTACATAGATGATATTATCTTGTTTTGGAGGGGATCCCAGGCTAGTTTTGATTTATTTTTGATGGAAATGAGTCTTAACTTATATGGCCTAAAATTCACGGCGGAAGTTAGCTATTCCACTGTCAATTATTTGGACCTCACCATCACTAAAAAGAACAATAAACTGGAGACCAAAACTTTTTTTAAAGCCACCGATAGAAATGGTTTTGTTCCCACACAGTTGCCACCATCCACTCTGGATAGGGGCAGTCCCCAAAGGACAGTACATGAGATTAAGGCGCAATTGTACTAACGATGAGGAGTTTTCCGTGCAGGCAAAGGTTCTGACTGAAAGGCTCCTAGAAATGGGATATAAATTGAAAATGCTCAATTCAGTGCTGCGGGAGGTGTCCTCCCTAGATAGACAATCCCTTCTGGTAACAAAACCCAACAAAAAAAAAAATAATATCAAGATCAGGTAGCCTTTGTGTCGGGATTCCACAGACAATACAAACAGGTTGAGTCGATTTTCAAAACATTCTGGCCAATACTCCTAAAAGATCAAGACCTTAGGTCAACTATTCCTTCCAAGCCTAAATTTATTTACAGGAGAGCTCCTGGCCTGAGAAATAAAATAGCTAAAAAATGTGCCGGATCCTCCTGAGAAACCATCCACCTTTTTGGATGGGTCTGGGTTTTATTTTTGCACTAGGCGCAAAGCATTTAGGATCACTAGAAAATCAGGTGGCCCCAAAAAAAATCTCACACTTCCAATCCTCAGTCACTAACAAGAGTTTCAAAATCAAATCTTTGATTACATGTAATTCAGACCATGTTACCTATGTCTTGGAGTGTCCATGCTCACTCCAATACGTAGGTCGAACAACACAGCAAAATTAGAATAAACGAGCATCTAACATAAAAACAGGCTTTCCCAAACATAGCGTGTCTAGACACTTTAAAGAATTTCACAATAGTGACCCTGCACTCTGCACCTTCTATGGAATTGACAAGGATTTCCAAAAATTGGAGAGGGACACATATGAAGAGGGCAGTTTCACAAAATGAAACCAGAAGGCTGTACAGATTAAAAACTATACAACCGTACAGTATGAATGTTGGGGTGGATCTTAACTGCTTCATATCTAACGATTAGACTGGGAATGTCCCCCACTGGTTTATTTTGGATAGTATATTTGTCATAGGTATTGATCCAATACTCTATATCCAATTGTGTTTAACAATTAGATTTATATAGGTGCCCTCTAAGTTGAGCTCTATACAGATGCCATGCACCATTTTGTGTGTAAGATGTCCAATTCTCCTCCTCTTAAGTTAGGATGCTGCCCCTTCCACTTTCCTCTAATTTCAATTTCCAAATTAACCCTTTACACACTATTTAAACATAGAGAAGCGCACCATTTATTAATCTACCAAGAAATCATTGGTGCATCCCCAAACCTATATATAGGAATAACCTTAATAACCTATATATTTGTAGCATGTTTTTTTTTTTATTTTGTGTATACGACATTAGAACTCCTCATTCGTGAATAAAATTTTAATTACAAATGTTTTACCAATTATTCATCAGCCATATATGCGTCTTGAGAAATATGCCATTTTTTGCATGTATACTTGATTTATAGTTGCAATGTAAACCGGCACTGCGGCTGCGCATGTGTCCGCCCGTATCTGGCAATTCAAAAGCCAGTTCTATAAATACCGTGACACCTAGTGACCAGGTACGCCTCCTGAAGACGTAATCACGAAACGTACGTCGAGGCAGTACCTGGTGCAAGGCTTAAGACAAGAAGATCTGGATGCCGCACACTGGGTAAAGTTGAAAACTTGTCTTTATTGGAAAGATGGGATCATCAAAAATACAAGACCATCATGCAGAGAGTACAGGAAAAGCTGACGCGTTTCGCACTCGGAACTGAGTGCTTACTCATAGCTAGTAACTATTAAAATGACTGATTCTTATATACATCTTCTAAGCGGATATCACATGACAACCTGATTAAACAAAGATGAGTCTCAGCTGAGAGCCAATTCTGTGAAATCCCGGCATCTGCTGATCAATTAATGTGCTATCCGATAAGAAAAACTTTTTAAAACAGTGACATATAAATTGGTAAAAAAGATTTGTGTATATATATATAAACGAAGGATAATATATATCCCTCCCTCATATAAGTTCGTATATAAATCTATTTGCACTTACAATTATAATATATGTGCAGTAGAGCGTGATAAAATACAAATGTAAGTGTGTTAAAATGAAATGTAAAAACACAACAATGTGTAAGCAAAGTGCAAGGGATGCAAAACATAAAAAAATGTGTGTGCATGTGTATATATATGTGTGGACAAAAAGATGTGTACAGTAAATGTGCGTAGAAAATGCATGATCATGATAACATGCACGTGTTACATTAATGAACATGAATGCTCTGGTAAGTGATCACATATAGCAGGTGTGACAAAAAACAAAAATCATGTAGTGAAAACAAAGATGTGAGAGCCATTGATGTTAAAAGATGGACTCGGATATGATAAACCACAATAGTAAGTGAAATGAATGTGTATGTATGTATGGTATATCTTGCAGAGAGACTTTGTCCAAAGAATGTGTGAAAAGTTGAATGAATAAAAATTATTGTGTTACCCAAGATGGTGTCTGGATGCTTATATCTGCTGACCGCGGTGGTTGGTAATGAAAACGAGATCGGTCAATGTATAGGAGTGCCGGAAAGATTGAGGTGAGGTAGTCTACAATATAGCATGACATCGTATATGGTTAACCCGACTGCGAGCAGGGTGTATCTTAGAATTTTTAGTATAAAACATGAGCGGCAGTGTGGTCTGATGTTGCTGTAAATGTAATGGTAGTGTGTACGGGGTCCCGCCTAATAACCTGAGGATAAGACATCACAATAAAACAGGTGGAACGCTGCTGACTATAAAGAAGTAAGCCTGGACTGGAATAGTAAACTCCATCCAAATGGAAATGAAAACTAAATGTAATGAGTGGCCGGTCCAGGGAGCCTGATGCGGAGATGTGTCTTTATGTATGAGTGTCAGCAGATGCCAAGACCAGAGAACTGACCATATTATTACCAATGTCAAACAATACATGTTATAAGTTATCTGATAACCATATTATTACCAATGTCAAATAATACATGTTATAAGTTATCTGATACAAAACTCATACAATAATGCAGGCAGATAAAACAATTAAAGACAAGCACATAATAGGTCGAAGTGGGTCCGATCTATAAAAATAGTAAAAGATGTATCATTATACTGGACACTATAATCAAACAAGTTACACATTCCTATTAGGATACTAATGTAGCAAAACAGATATTTAACACCAAACTGTAGCATTTAGAGGCTTGTGTGTGTAAATATATACTCCGTATAACTAAATGATGATCCCAGGACATTCATGTGGGTTTAAACATCAATATATACGAGGATGTAAAAAAGAAAAAGAAAAAGAGGGGGCGTGGCCTGCAGCGGAGCCAGATGGTCGCATAATCCCGCAGCTCCGTCTACCCAGGGACACAGCGGCACCAAGCAACCTGATCCCAGCATCATTTCACCCCGTTTTCACGGCGGTTCAGACCGGGATACCTCCGGGACGATGCCTAATAAACGGCGGAACGATAGCCGACCCTAGCGCCTGACAGACTTTTACTCTATCACAGAAGCTGGAGGTAAGCAAGATGGCGCCGAGGCCTATACACCGCGGACGGCCCCAGACACTAAAAACACATCAAAACAGGGCAATCGCCACTCCAAAACAGCATCCCCTAATAATCCGCACTCCTGTCCCTCTACCCCATCATCAAATAGCCCAGCAAAGTCCAAGCCCAAGCTGGATGGCACTAGATGGGGTTCGCCAGGGAGCCCTGCAACAGAATCAGGGGAGGACACGAGGGAGATGCCTGACTCCATTGAAACCTTCCCCACACAGAATCTACCAGTGATGGACACAGTCCTAAAAGACATGCTAATGTCCCTGAGAAGCACTATCCAGACAGATATGGCTTCATGTATGAGCAGATTCAACAAGGATATTCAAGCAATAGGAGACAGAGTAGATCATGTGGAGGTTAAAATGGGAGAGTATGCGCACACCATAAACGATCTGGTTGATGCATATGAAGTTAAAGAAGGCGAAAATGAATGGATTAAAGCAAAATTGGCCGATTTGGAGGACAGGTCGAGAAGGAACAACTTGAAAATCAGAGGAATACCAGAGTCAGTACTTCCTTCCGACCTGCGTTCCTATGCTGCGACTTTATTCAAAACTCTGCTCCCAGGCCTTACTGAATTAGATGTCACAATAGACAGAATTCATCGTTTACCCAAACCATCCCACCTATCTGAGCATATACCGAGAGATGTGCTATTACGTTTACACTTCTTTCATGTTAAAGAAAATTTAATGCAGCACATGAGAAAGCAGGAGCAATTACCACCAACATACCAGAATCTGCAATTCTTTGCTGATCTATCACAGCATACACTTCTGAAAAGGAAAAATCTGAACACAGTAACCAAAGTTTTGAGGAACCATAAAATTCCTTACAGATGGGGATACCCAACCAAAATTACTGTAACCAGAGAAAATCGCACTTATGTTATAACGTCCTTAGATAAGGGCATTCCCTGGGGGGGCGAAACACGGGATTTATAGGCTGAACTAAATCCCCCTAATACCAATTAGCAGCAACAGCTGCCTAAAAGTGCATTGCACCAGTTACCTACGTTGCACCATGTTAAGTGCACTACAGTTATCTTATTCGTTTCACTTTTTTCTTTGTTTTCTCTTTATGTTTTTCTTACTTGTTTTTTGGGATATCGATGACGTCAATCCAAAAGAAGGAACACTACAACAACCCTCAACCTCAACTACGCTCTCCCATACGAAAACACCTCTTCAAACACAATACGCAGGTATGGTTAATCTTTATTTCGCACATTACAACTACACCACACAGATGACACGTGATGCCAGCAAGGAAAAGAATGAGTTTAAGACCCCTCCAAGACCCTGAAGCGCTTTAAAACCCACCAAAATGTCAATTAATTTTTTTATCCATCAACGCAAAGGGACACAATCACCCGGCAAAACGCAAATCCCTATGGACTGAGGCACTTCTACATGACAGTGATATAGTCTGTGTACAGAGACCCACTTCAGCGAAACAGCGCCACCTAAATGCACACACAAGCAATATCCTTTTATCACCACTGCTAACGCAAATTCCAAAACTAAAAGGAGTGATTATAGCCATCAGAGACTCAATAGCATTTAAAATACATTTAGAAATTAAAGATCCGAACGGCAGATTTTTAATCCTCACGTGTGATCTAAATTCAACTACCTATACGATAGTCACAGTGTACTCACCTAATAAGCGGCAAGTCCATTTCTTCAACAAATTAATGAAAAAAATTATTACACATCTCCGAGGCCTACTTATAAATTTGTGGTGACTTCAATACTATCTCTGATCCAGAAATAGATTCAACATCTCACCCAAAACGCAAAGTCCCAAAGCTACTCCCAGCAATCCACAACCACAATCTGTATGACGCCTGGAGATGCTTCCACGCTAGTGAAAGGGACTTCACCTACTTCTCTCCACCTCATCATACTTATACAAGGATCGACATGTTCCTAATAGACCAACGGGCCCTATTCCAAACCACATCCACTACTATCAACACAATATCATGGTCCGATCATGCCTCCATTGTCCTTTCTATATCTGACCAGACATCCTCCAAGCAGACTGAACCCTTTTTTACTACAACAAGAGGAATACAAGATGACTATCCAAACCCGTTTAAAAGAATTTTTCACCGCAAATGAAGGATCTGTCCAGGACCCTTTTATATTATGGAACGCCCATAAGGCGTATATGAGGGGTATATTGATACAGTTGGGGGCTAGGGCAAAGAGGCAGAGACAAAAACGGCTAGCAGAAACTGAAAATATATCAATTCTAGAAACCCAAAATAAAAATACAACCACCCCAGCCCTAACCAAACAAATAATCGCAACTTAGACAGGATCTTAGACTATTACTACTAGAGAATTTTGAAAAATGCTCCCGTAGATTAAAAATGAACTACTATGTTCAAGGAAACAAAGCAGGGAAACTACTAGCACAAAATTTAAAAGGACTTAGATACAGAACTAAAATTCCCTCCATAATACACCCAAAAACTAAACAAAAAAGTATTTCACCCTCAAGAAATAGCTGATGCATTTAGTTTCTACTATGGAACACTATATAATTTAAAAGATGACCCCAACACAATACAACCCAAAACTGAAGATATTAAAGACTTTCTTTCCAAAATAAAAATACCAAAATTGACCGAAACACAAACTCAATCCTTAAATCAACCATTTACACTGCAGGAATTACATAAAACGATAAGTTCCCTCCCATCGAACAAATCTCCAGGACCTGATGGTTTTAGTGGAGAATATTATAGAGAATTTGTAAACTGCCTATCTCCATTTTTGCTCCAAGTTTGTGACTCTGCCGCTGTCTCTGCCTCTTTCCCTCCCGAAATGTTAGAAGCTCTTATTGTCACGTTGCCAAAGCCGGGGAAGGATCCTAATTCACCGACAAACTTTAGACCGATTTCACTATTAAACATCGATTTAAAGATATATGCTAAGCTTATAGCAATGCGTCTGATAGACATATTGCCTAACCTCATTCATCCTGACCAAACAGGTTTTACTCAAAACAGACAAACCTCCGATGCTACTCGTAGATTGGTGAATATCATTCACATGGCAGAACTACCGAAAAGGTCTTCTCTGCTTCTGGCACTGGATGCAGAGAAGGCCTTCGACCACATACACTGGCATTATCTGGCCGAAGTTTTAAGATCATTTGGATTTGATGGAAGGATGTTCACGGCCATATTGGCCTTATATTCTAAACCATCAGCTAGAATATATATGACGGGTGTCCTGTCTACCCCTTTACCATATCTAACGGCACCAGACAGGGGCGTCCACTGTCCCCTTTAATTTTTAATCTTTTGATGGAACCCCTGGCCTTATACATTAGAAACCACCCTCATATTAAAGGCTTCCCAACTAATGGAAGAGACCATACTATCAGCTTATTTGCTGATGATATAATTTTGATATTAACTGAAGCGGGTCCTTCACTGGCAGCGGCATACGAAACCTTGACTTTGTTTAATAGAATATCTTATTATAAGATTAATGAAAGCAAATCCCATATAATGGGTCTAGGAATAGACAAACACACAGAAAACAGTCTTAAGGCTCAATATCCATTTTCTTGGGATCCAGAGGGTATACAGTATCTTGGCATTACTTTGACTGCAAGAACTGAACAATTGTTTGAAGCAAATTACACCTCCTTTTTAAACCAACTCCCCACCAAGTTAGAAGCCATCTCTAAAACCGAATTGACTTGGTCGGGAAGGTTAGCAGCATTTAAAATGAATATACTGCCACAATTTCTTTACTTGTTCCGCACCCTCCCCATCCCGGCCCCGAACTCCTTTTTCAGTAAGGCACAATCACTAGTCAATAAATATTTATGGCAAGGGAAAAAAGCCAGATGTGCCTTTCAGAAATTGGTCAAAGCTAGAAGTGTGGGAGGTGTGGGACATGTTCTTATAAGAGATTATCACCAAGCAGCCATTCTTGCACGGATTCGCCAATGGTTTTCACAAAACCACATACCCAGATGGTATGAATTAGAAAACCAACAAAGTCCACACGGTAAAATATCAGACCTACTCATGGCAAGCTCTTTTATGACACAAACAATAAGAGACATCTCACCCACCATCATAGCAGCTCTAGGTGCCTGGAAATCTCTTTTAAATACCCCAATATATGATACCCCCCATAAATCATTACCTTTACCCATATCATCCCTGCAACTTTTAATATCCAACTTAAAGGTTAAACATTGGAAATCTAAAGGTATTATTTACGTCACAGATCTCCAGGTAGGCCCATCTGTTAAAACTTTTAGATCACTCCAAATAGGAGTATAACTTAAATGATACAGATCTATATACATATCTCCAAATTTCACACTTCTTAGTGAAAATCCCCACGCCATCAATTAAGCTACCTTGGAAAATAGCTTTATACTTATTGAACCCCATCACTGCCATCAAAGGCATCTCACTATTTTACAACACCTTGAATCACAAAACAATCTTTGTTAAATCAACTTCCATGAAAACATGGGAGATGGACATGTCAACCATATAGTCGACTGAACAGTGGAACAAGGCGTTGACATCCACCTATAAGTCCACCAAGAGTGCTAATTTATGGGAACTTTATCAAAAAATTTTGTTGAGATGGTACTTAACACCCTCAAGAATAGCAAGGTTCGACACACAAACGTCAGCATTATGCTGGAGACAATGTGGTCATAGAGGTTTACTGATCCACATATTCTGGAAATGCCCATTAATACAGCACACTTGGTCATACATCTTTAACATAATAGACCAAAATTACAGAGACCAAAACCACTAGGAAACCAGAATTAGCCATTTTATCTCTAGGAATTGAAATGATCTCTCCCCCATTGAGGAAAATAGTAACACATATACTATTAGCTATGAGATTAGAAATCACTAGGCATTGGAAACAAATAGCTGTACCAACTTATACTGAAATAATAAGAACCATTAATTTACACATCTCATATGAAATAATGTTTGCCACGTCCCAAAATAATACTAAGTCTTTGCACTTATCCTGGAAGCCATGGTTAGACTGGTATAAACTAAATAAAGTCTAAAACATAACACCCAGTACCTACCTAAAACGGTAATCTATGTTCCTTTCTGTTAAATATATCCCAACGTTAACTCACACACCATGTTGATTACTAGCTCAAAGTTATGCGAATGTGACACTAAAATTTCTTAAGACAGAAGTTACTGAATATAAAACACAATATCCGAATTGGAGAGAGGGGAGGCACAGGCCTCGGGTGGCGTGCCGGACTTCTGTCTGTCCCTCTCCAAAACCGCAGTTTGTTCCTAGATGGGGCGGTGGGAAGAGGGGGAGATGGGGGCGCGTGCCGCGGGGTATGGAGCACCACAATGGGATAGGTGGAACCGTGGCCGCATTTCTGGTTGCGGTTAGGGGGCCAACACTTACTTATACAACGTTGTATTTTTTCCCCTGGTTATGTCGAAGGATTGTATTGAATCTACATAAGATCTGTCTATTCAAGATCTGTCTTTTCAAGATGCATAACTGTATTCACTTCTCTTATTTATTTTCTTTTATGCTTTGTATTGCTCAAAAAAAAAAAAAATATTAATAAAAATCTATTGAAATGAAAAAGAAAAAAAGAGAAAATATATGCATATGCATTTACATAAAGACTGCGTATGTATATTAAATAATTCTTTCACTGTTGAAGAATATAAAAGTAAAAAATAAAATCGTGAATATTAGTGAGACAATTACAAGAATAGTCAAAATAATATTAAAAATAAAAAATAAAAATAAGAACACAAAAACGTGTGGAAAAGTAAAATTCTTGGTATTAATATTGTCATGTGAACATCCAAAAACAAACATACGTTTTGTCTAGTATATATCATATTTGAACGAAATGGATGTCACAAGGCAATATTAGAGAATGTTTCATATATCTACTGCTGACCATGGTGTGTTGGAAGTCTTGCTCAACTATGATTGAGTATATATAAGTATATCGAGCAAGGGTCCATGTAAAGCATATGAAATAGTATAAATAGTAAATTAGTTTCTTCCTTTGTATAAGATTCAATATGTCCGTGTGTGGACGACAATGGTCAGTAGATAGAAGAACCCATATCATGGCACTGTCTGACTGGAGTATATGATAGAAAAAATGGAAAATGGCTAAAAAGATGTAGGGAATGGGAAATTATGAACAATTATGGTGGTTTTTATGTCTTGAATTTGTCAAAGCAGTATGCCTGAACAATCACTCATAATAATAGGAAACATCCCATTCAAAATTGAGGCCCAGGGGAATTCTCGTGTTTAAAGAGAATATCCAACATACTTCACGTTTGCAAAGTAACTGGAACCTGTCGCCTCCTCTGGCAGGTGTTACAACCTTTTCTATACCCTGAATATAGAGACTTGATACGTCTTTCTGATGTACAAAGATCCAGTGTTTTGCCACGTTAGTTAATCTATCTTTTTCAATGTCAAATAAGTGGTCATACAACCGGTCTCTGAGGCGTCGTGTAGTCCGCCCGACATACTGGATCTGGCAAATATCGCAAGTAATCACATATACTATATACTGGGTGTTGCAGTTAATGAATGAAGTGATGTTGAAAACTTTGTTATTCGTGCAAGATTGGACTTGCTTGCCCTTCTTTATGTGACAGCAATAATAGCAACCCTTTTTACCACATTTGTAATTACCCTTAAAGTTTAACCAGTTGGCTTTGGTTTGTTCAGATGACACTAAACTAGGTGAAAGGGAACTCCCCAGGGTAGGTGCCCTGCGGGAGACCACTTTAATGCCCCTGGAAAGGATGTTGCTGTATGCAACATCATTATATAGAATTGGAAGATATTTAGTGACTATCTTTCTTATTTGATTGAATTCTGCGCTGTATGGTGTAGAGAATACTGGGGTGGTATTTAAAAGGGAGACTAGTATGGGATTTGTCTTGTAGGAGTGCCTGCCTAGGAACGGCGCTAGCTCTATTGAGTGCTCTATTAACTAGGGCTGTGCCATATCCTCGATCTCTCAATCGCTGGGCCATGTGGTGTGCTTCTCTATGGAAGTTTTCAGGGGTGCTACACAGGCGTTTGAGCCTCAAAAATTGTCCGTACGGTACACCTCGTATAGTATGTTTGGGGTGTGCCGAGTCTGCTCTGAGTAGAGCATTACCCGCAGTAGGTTTCCTATATAGAGTAGTATGAATAGAGTTGCCAGTGCCTGTAAGTTTAACATCGAGGAATTCGATGCTGTAAGGTTGTAAAATGCCTGTGAACTTTAAATTCAAGTTGTTATTAAAATATGAAAGCCAAGTTTCCAAATCAGCATCTGCATCCGATGTGATGAACAGGAGGTCATCAATAAAACGACAGTAAAAAACCGTATCTAGTCTGCGGGGGCTATCATGTCCAAAGATGCGAGACCCCTCCCACCAACCCATAAAGATGTTGGCGAGAGGGGGCGAAAATTTGGCGCCCATAGAGGCCCCGCATCTTTGGAGATAATAGCCCCCGTCAAACATGAAAAAATTGTGTGTGAGTAGATAATCTAACGCCTGTAAAATGAGATCTTGTAAAATGAGAGAGAATCTGCCGGATTTTTTAAGGGCCCAAGCAACTGCCTGAATACCTAAATGGTGCGGGATGCTAGAATAAAGACTGGCGACATCACAACTGATCCACCTGAAATTATTCTCCCATCGAAAGTGTTGTAATTTGTTGAGCAGTTGTTTGGTGTCTCTCAAATAACCAGGCAGGCTGGTTGCCAGGGGCTGTAGTTGAGAATCCACCCATTCGCCTAAACGTTCGTTTAGTGAACCAATTCCTGCTACAATGGGTCGACCTGTTAAAGGGTGGAGTCCTTTGTGGACCTTAGGCAAATGGTGGAATATGGGCATGACAGGGTGTTCAGGGATAAACTTCTCTTTGTCTTTATGTGTAAAAATGCCTGCCGATACTGCTCTGTCCAAAAGGGCAGTAAGTTTGTTTTTAAAGGAGAGTGTGGGGTTGGATGGTAGTGGTTGATAGGTTTGTGTGTCAGATAACTGACGTAATGCTTCCTGTGTATACATATCAGTGTCTAAAACAACCACTACTCCTCCCTTATCTGCATTCCTGATAACGATGTTAGTATCTGCTGTTAGAGTTTTCAGAGCTAGTCTCTCGTTATGTGTCAGATTATCTTTGATGGGTTTTCTGTGGCAACTATGAGCTAAGCGAGTTAAATCTCCCTCCACCAATTTCTGAAACAGATCAAGATTCATGCCACTGGATAAAAATCAGATTTAGATCTGATAGTTAGTTTATCCTGTGAATCAGTGGGATCAACAGGGGGTGGATCTGATTCATCTGCCAACGTCATTAGGTCATTCAATGCACAAACTTCATTAAAAGAAATAGGTGAAAAGGTGGAGACTCACCTGTGTCGCCAGAGCCCACAAAAATGTCTTCTACCCCAGAGAGACTAAAATGCTTTTTGAGTGTTAAAGAACGAGAAAACCTATTAACGTCCAGAATTGTATTAAATAGATCAAAATGTCTATTTGGACTGAAGTTTAAGCCTTTTGATAGTAGACTAATCTCCTCTTCTCTCAAGGATCTTTTTGAGATGTTGAGTACGCTGGAGCCTACTTCTTCATTTTGCCTCGTAGGCTGTAATGTGTGTTGTTTGGAGTTCTTGTGTCTCCTACTGCCCCTTCTAATTTTCTTATGGACGATTTCTTTTTCTTTGTGTGGCCTGACCTGCGAGGGTTTCCAGCGTTAGGATGGCTGTTGCTTCTGTTTGTTTCCCACGGAGCCTGCAGATCGGTCAGGGGAAGAATCTGACATTGTGCGTGCCAAAGTGCTGTCAGCTAGATCACTATCTTGATCCGAGAAACTGACCTGTTTGCCACGATTTCTCCGTGATCGGTTGTGGGTGAACAGTGGTCTTTTCCAGGTGTAGACTCTATTGCTCTCGTAATCATTCTTATCCCGGGCCATTTTGCCTCTTTTACTAGCAATGACTGACTTTTCCATTTTGTCTAAACTATTGCTGAGACGGCTATCAAGATCTGAAAAGGCTGTCAAGTTTTGTAAAGAGGCGAGTTCAGTTTGAATTAGGGACATATCTGACTGCAATATATCCACTTCTTTGGTTTTTGAAGCGATGAGAATGTTCGTCAGTTTGAATGAACATGTATCCAAAGTGTCAGTCCATTCTTTTTTTAAATCGTCATTAAATAGCTCTGAAGTGGGGAATTTTTTGATCCGTAGACCCCGTGGTATGTGGGCCATTGACAAATAGTCCGTTAAAAAGTTGATGTCCCAAAAGGCTCTAATTTCTCTTGCCATAATATGTTCCAGTTTTCTGAAATGTTGTATTATCAATATTCCATCGCCGTCCGACACTCGTGGTGTGTGTGTCTGAGACGATTGTCTTAGTGGATTCTCAGAGGGTGCCTTTAGAGTCCTGCTGTACATGGTTTCTGCCATGGGTGTCGAAGTAGTAGTATGATCCATACAGTGAGTAGAAAAAAAACTCTTCTCCCGTGAATACAGGTTTAGTAGGCTCTTGAAAGAGTAACAAAATTGATTTGTATAGTATGTAGAGTTCCTGGAAGTGCCTCCGGGCAGGTGGAAAGATCAGCATATATCCTTGAGTGCAAGCAAAGCAAAAGAGGGTGTTTCACCGCTCAGGTGGACACAAGCTCAGGTGTATAATTGATGTGAAGCTCTCAGAGTTAGAAGAGTTCCAGGTGCTGGCTAAATGCTGAGTGGAACAAGGCTTAAGACAAGAAGATCTGGATGCCGCACACTGGGTAAAGTTGAAAACTTGTCTTTATTGGAAAGATGGGATCATCAAAAATACAAGACCATCATACAGAGAGTACAGGAAAAGCTGACGCGTTTCGCACTCGGAACCGAGTGCTTACTCATAGCTAGTAACTATTAAAATGACTGATTCTTATATATCTTCTAAGCGGATATCACATGACAACCTGATTAAACAAAGATGAGTCTCAGCTGAGAGACAATTCTGTGAAATCCCGGCATCTGCTGATCAATGTGCTATCCAATAAGAAAAACTTTTTAAAACAGTGACATATAAATTGGTGAAAAAGACCTCTCGTCCGAAACATGTTGGGTTGCTATTAGCCATTTGCCCTTTGGTACCACGCGGTTTTATCTTTCTTGTGATCACTTTTAACCACTGCTGCTGCTGTTCGGATTTGTACCGTGTTTGGTTTGCAATAAACCTGTTTTTATGGATTCAAGCACTATGTGGGGTCTTCTCCTCCTTTTGCATGTTCCCACGCTGGCCATCTATTTGTTCCTTGAACAATATTCTGAAGAACGCCTGGTCCCCAGAGGCCTAAGATGGGATATCCACCCCCAACAAGATGAAACAGAGGTAGAGACCTGGTTCCATTACTTCAACGAAGCAGGCATTAGTCTCCTTGGCTTCCTGGTTGACAGGAAGAGGAGTAGACTATCCCTTATCGATAGGCAGATTAAGGAACTAAGAGAACAGCTCCTCTACCATAAGGCCACACCTGAGTATGTCTCCCTTTCTGCCAATTTAAAAAGCTATTTGGAGAAAGAAGAGAGGGATCAACGCACCAAGAAACAAAAGTATACACGAGACACCACTGATTATAGAAACAATCAGGTGTTAAACTGGCAGAAAAAAGATACGAATGTACCTATGGAGGTTTCAGGTACAGAGGAAGGGAATACCCTCCCTTCCCTTGTTCCAGATAACAGAATGGTCCTTACAGCTCCCTTAACACAGGTTGCCCATATCAACACTCAAAAGAGATCTGAACACCCGGCCACCCCTGTAAATCGCAATGGGAGGATTCCTACCCCTAACCATCCCCCCAGAAATAACCACCACCATGCCAATAGAGGGAGAGGTGCTCCCCAGAAGGGGAGAAGGCCCTTCACATGGGAGGAATGTTAGTTATGAACATCCAGATTCAGACACCTACATTAGATCTCCCCAACGTGATTATTATGGTAGGAATTTCTCTGAACCTTACCAGAATTATCGTACTCCCACCTCTTTTCGGACCTACAACAGATTCTCTCCCCTTAGGAAGAACCCTATAGACAACAAAACCACAATTCAAATCCTTATAGGGATAGCGAATATAACCAATATGATAAATCACCATACACTTACAATCAGGCAAGCCCCAACCCTCTCCACAATGAGGATTTTCCCAGGGAATCTTCAGGCGCCAAACGAAGGGCAGACGCAAACGAGGTTCCCGAGGGGGTGGCGGGCCAGGAAAAAGAAGACGACATTAAATACCGTTGGCATTTTCAATCTGAGCCAGAGAACATTCTCTGATGCTGAATTGCATGTGTTAGATAAGGGTCCCAAGTTTACTCCCTCTAAGAAATTGAGCAAATTTGGGACCTTTATAGATATTTTGAAGTTTAAAAGAAAACTCAACATTCAGAGACACTTTTTGAGTAACTCTACTAACCCAGAAACTCTGAATACAGTGGGGACTAAAGTAAACAATGGAGGAGTGGTGCATTCTGGGTTAGCGAACCCCTCACTCTTTAACCCTCCCAATAACATGGCTCCTTCTATCAAAGTCTTCTTCGACTTGGTATTGAAGGACCTAGACCAATTACCCGTTAAACGTGCTTACGATCACCCCAAAATAAAGTTGGGCTTAATTCCTCTGTGAATACAAAGATATAGTGATCCGCCCCGCCGATAAAGGCGGGAGTTTGGTAATCCTGGATAAGGAAGACTACCACCTTGAAATGTGTCGCATTCTCAGCGACGACAAAACTTACATGGCACTGAATAACGATCCCACAAAAGTTTTTAAAAAGAGACTTACAGAAATTGTAGAACGAGGCTATAGACAGGGTATCTTAAATAAAAAAAGAAAAAGAATATATCTTGTCCCAGTAGACCCACAGATCCTAGTAATGTATTTCCTCCCGAAAATACACAAGAACATTACTAGGCCTCCTGGTAGACCCATTATAAGTGGGATGGATTCGATAACTTCCAGGGCTCTGTGAGCTCACTTTTTGGATTTATACCTCTCCCTGCCCACTGCTTTTACTGGAACTATTTATGCATGATCTCTTTTTATAGACACTTTTTTTGAATAACGCACTTTTACATTTTTATTTTTTTGAAGATCTTATTAAGAGACTAATATTACTCTTTATTTCATGCCCTTGGATTGATTTATCTATGTTTCTAATTTTTACACTCACACTGTTTTTATTATGGAATGAGAAACACTTTAGGTTTATGTATATTAGACACTGCAGGTTTATTTACTACATATAGTGGAATTTTTTTTATGTTTTTGCTGTAGCGCGGGATCACATTATGTTTCTATTTTAACTTCCAGAATTGGCCGCTACATCGACTTCTTCCTCCAGCCGTTGGTGTGCAAAGTCCCCTCAAATCTCAAAGATACAGGGGATACCATCCGCCATCTGGCGTTCGTCGAATATCAGGATTATCTTATCCTGGTTACGGCGGATGTCACGGCATTATATACCTGTATCCCACATAAATTAGGACTTGAGGCTGTGAAACATTATCTCACCACAAATAACAGTACTTTGCCATCACAGCAAAGTTTTGTTATGGAGCTTCTGGAATTTGCTACACTTACCAATTACTTCTGGTACAACGATCAATTTTTCTTGCAGAAGAAAGGCGTGGCCATGGGGGCTAAATTTGCCCCCAGCCTCGCCAACCTTTTCATGGCCTTATGGGAGGAGGATGTCGTCTACCCATCACAGCGGCCCGAGCTGTGCTTATGGGCACGTTATATAGACGACATCCTCCTCCTATGGAAAGGTGACGAGGAAACTCTCCATGAATTCATGGCCACTCTTAATAACAATGAGAGGGGTATAGTTTTTACATACGAGACAAGCACTGTCTCTATACATTTTTTAGATCTGGAGATATCCATAGCTGACCGCCATATTGTGACCACCACCTTCTTCAAGCCGACGGACAGAAATGGATATATCTCCACAGACAGTTGCCACTATGGCCCATGGCTAGAATCTGTTCCACGTAGTCAACTGTTACGTATTCGCAGAAACTGCTCTACCTCTTCTGACTTTGTAAAACAAGCCCAATTTCTAAAGGAGCGCTTTGTTGCAAAAGGGTACAAACCATCAGTTATAGATCAAGAGATCACCAGAATCTCCTGTATCGATCACGACACACTCACCACAGAACGCCCCAAGCCTACCCCCGATGACAGATTCAAGTGGTCGATGTTTACTCAGTTCTCCATTAAACATAGACAAATTAAACAGATCTTGAATTGTCATTGGAAGGTTCTAAAGAATGACCCGTTTCTAGGTCCAGTGCTCCCTGCTAATGCAGGTGTCACTTTTAGAGGAGCCCCATCTCTACGTGATCGTATTTCACATAATGTCATTGAACCGCCTAACAATGCATCCTTCTTTCCAGAAGCTAAGGGTTACTATCCCTGCAAACGATGCAATATCTGCATGCACAATCTTTGCGGACGTAAGAAATCTGAAACATTTCAGTCTTCAGTTACTTCCACTATATATTATATGAAATACTTCACCACATGTGCTACTCGCTTTATAGTGTACCTCATTACCTGTCCGTGCAACAGACAGTACGTGGGCCGCACTATAAGGGCGTTTAGCACCCGGGTGAATGAACATATCACTGCCATTAAACTAGGCCGTAACAACCACAGTGTCCCCCGCCACTTTCTTGAGCATCATGACAAGAATCCGAGGGGCACCAAGTTTCCAATCATTGATAAGTTCGTCCCACACTGGAGGGGGGGCTCACGTATTAGAGGGGTGTCCAAACTCGAAACCTTCTGGATTTTCCAGTTAAAGAGTTATTTCCCCCACAGGTTGAATGTTGAAATGGAACTAAATGCGTTCATCAACAAATCATAATCTATTGTTGATTTGGTCCCCTACTTCACATCCCATTCATTTTTACTATCTCACTATGGTACTCTCCCACATTCATTTAGACTGAGCATAGTTTGAATAAGTATATCACCACTTATGTGTCCATAACATATATATACACTTTAATTGATGTTACTTGTAAGCCATTCACATTCTTCTTGGGGGATGTTTAGATATATCCAAGTTCCCACTTTATATACTCTTGTGGGGAGCTTTTTGCTCGATGCCCTGGTTTGTAATACTATTTTACCCAAATATTCATTTACAACATATTTGTTGTTTGTCCCGCTTTGCTAGGGCATCCGCGTCCTCTTTCGGCACTTCCGTTGACACAGGAAGTTGCCGGGATACGAGCGTCTGGCTCAAGTGTGCAATGACGCTGTTGTCTGGTCTGAGGGCGGAGCAATCCCGTCCTACATCATATAACCACATCTGCCTCTTCCTGGTATGGAATTGAGGCTTGGAGCACACGAGTCAGGGCGCGATGACGTCATCCCACACGGCGTCGACATGTGACCTGGCACTGGGGACTGTGATTGGCCGTCTAAGTCACGTGATAATGTTATAGGTCAACTACTTATTGCGGGTTTTCTATTGGCTGTGAGGTCCGCTCTACAGCGGTGTTCACAGCTGATGGGGATTTTAAATTATTTGTGTTTTATTTTATTACCGGACAACAGGCTATATGCCCCAGTAGAAGGACCTCTCGTCCGAAACATGTCGGGTTGCTATTAGCTATTTGCCCTTTGGTACCACGCTGTTTTATCTTTCTTGTGATCACTTTTAACCACTGCTGCTGCTGTTCGGATTTGTACCTCGTTTGGTTTGCAATAAACCTGTTTTTATGGATTCAAGCACTATGAGGGGTCTTCTCCTCCTTTTTGCATGTTCCCACGCTGGCTGAGTGAATAACCACACCTTCTGGCCATCTATTTGCCGGGAAGGTGACTACATATACATCCTGAACATCAGAAATCCCCAGGTCACCTAAGGTCGTCAGAAGGGAACCAGTTGAATCTGCCGCATACGCCTCTCCGCAAGCATCTATTTGGATCGGTTGATCCACAAGCCTGAATGACACCTAGCCATACGGCAAACGTGTCCACCCTCTCCGGTAAGCGTATTTGCT
The DNA here is from genome assembly GCA_037952925.1 of Lithobates clamitans. Lineage (NCBI taxonomy): Eukaryota > Metazoa > Chordata > Amphibia > Anura > Ranidae > Lithobates > Lithobates clamitans. Next base: position 181,521 of record JBBGZY010001272.1, on the reverse strand, counting down.
CCTTCTACTTTCACCTGTGGATGCCTAGTACAGGAAGATCACCTTTGCGATTTATATTGCACCTATATTATTTATTTATTCTTTTTTTACATTGAAGAACACATGTTGTTTTAATTGATGGACATTTATGTGATTATGAACTATAATGTTTTCCTTTGAGGTTCACCCCTCCTTCCTATTTTCACATATGGTTTCTATACCATCACGCTGAAAGTTTGGTTGCCACATATATGTATTATGGTAGCTAATTTTTATATTTATTTTTGTATTTATTTTTGTGTTTAACGCTGCATTTCTATACACATTACATTTTAAATCTAGTAGGGATGCATGCTGTTGAAAGTTGCACTGAAGCCTGCTCATTCTTTTGTCTCCTACAATAACCTTACATTTTTTTTTTTTTTTTTTTACTGCTTCTACTCACAGATGGGAGATTTTACATGAACACTTATCTGTGCCCAATACTCGTTAAAGAGATTATCTGACACATTGTAGTCATCCAGGGAAGATGTTTCTCAGAGCTTAACCCCTATGTGTTTTTTTAGTGCGTTTTGCAGTTTGCAGAAACATACAACAATCCATTAAAACATTGTTTCCTATGGATGTAGTTCACATCTGTGCGTTTTGCGATGCTGCATTTTTTGGAAATTGACGGGGCCCTTTCCCCTCCCCCCCCACTACAGATTGCACTTTGCGTGTAAAAGACTTCAGTGGAGCCACGCCAAAAATGCAAGTGATGTGTTTTTGATGCGTTTTTATCACCTGTGTACGGATAATCCACACCTCCCCCTAATTTCATCAATCACAAACCTTCCCACAGCCCAAAAACAGGATGTGATCCAGTGACCTGCTAATCAACCCCCCTTATCAGTATAAAAACTTCTCCCATGTCAAAAAAAGCAGGAAGTGAGTGAAAAATGGTGAAGACCAAGGTCCTTATTCGTTTGGCCAGGCCCAGGACTTATTTGTATAATCCTGGTTATAAGGATAAAAACGTAAGAAACATGCAGCCTGGGGCGAGATTGGTGAAGAAATATTTTTACACTGGGATTCCCTTTCCCAAAAGATATCAAAAAAGTACTGTAAGTTGCTGTTTCTATGCCAGTTTAAACTTTTGAAGGTCAAATGTATTTTTTTTTTTCTTCCAGTATGTATATGTGTAATTAAAAATAACCCTTTTATCATCAGTGATCTCCAAACTACAGGACAGGGGCTGGATACAGCCCTTGGTTTGGATATATCTGTTCAAAAAAGAAGCATTTTGTTGTGTTCAGAATAATTCTCAATACATTTAGCCCCCAAAGTCTAGATGCTGCATGTTTTTGTGCGCTATGAATTCAATCATGTGGAAATGTAATTAGCCGTATATCCCTTTGCTTTCCCCTTCTGGAGTGAGATCTGGAGTGAGATCTGGAGTGAAATCCATACCAGACCTTAGGTAAGTTATAAGCATTATGTAGCAATACAGAGTAATTCAAAGTAACCCTTTGAAAAAAAGTCACGTGAGCAGTGACGCAACGCGTAAGCGAAGTGAGTCGGGTGACGCTTGTTTTCATTCGCGGCCCAGATTGGAAAACACATTTATCACTACGCTGTCATTTTTTATTCTAAGTTTTTTTACCTTTTATTAAATTGATTTACCCAATTACTACACCATGGAGTCCTTCCTTTCCTTTGCATATTATTGAGTGGTATTTGGCTGAACGTCCTGGAGTTAAACCTGGCAGAGTAAAAATAGATCGTCGAGAGTGGTATTCCAAGGGAGCTTGGGAGTAAATCGGCCAGTGTGGATGTGTCAGTAAGGCAGATTGTTCTTATATATGAGGTAAGAGGCTGGGGGAAACATCATCACGCACATTGGAGTGTGGCTGGACGGTGGCACTCGATCCGATGAACTTTAACACTGAAATGCCCCGTACACACGGTCGGACTTTGTTCGGACATTCCAACAACAAAATCCTAGGATTTTTTCCGACGGATGTTGGCTCAAACTTGTCTTGCATACACACGGTCACACAAAGTTGTCGGAAAATCCCATCATTCTGAACGCGGTGACGTAAAACACGTACGTCGGGACTATAAACGGGGCAGTAGCCAATAGCTTTCATCTCTTTATTTATTCTGAGCATGCGTGGCACTTTGTGCGTCGGATTTGTGTACACACGATCGGAATTTCCGACAACGGATTTTGTTGTCGGAAAATTTTATAGCCTGCTCTCAAACTTTGTGTGTCGGAAAATCCGATGGAAAAAGTCAGATGGAGCCCACACACGGTCGGAATTTCCGACAACACGCTCCAATCGCACATTTTCCATCGGAAAATCCGACCGTGTGTACGGGGCAAAAGAGATTGTCACAATTGGATCTTCATTGCACTGTGTATGGGACTTTCACGGTTTTTTTTTTTTTTTTTTTTGAAGCAATGATTTTTTTTTTTCACGATTTTTTGATGATTTTATTATATTTAAGCACTTGTTGGATTATTTATAACATCACAGTTATTGGAATTTTTATTACTGTTTTTTTGCACATTTTTGGCACAATTATTTATTGCTGCATTTGATTGCTACACTTGCACAGTTTGCACTGTTTATCTCATTTGCCCTGCTTAACCCTTTGCACTGTTGCATTTTTTCATCTTTGCTATGTTTTTTTATTGCTATTTTGCACAGATTGCTTATTTTGCACTTGGAGTTTATTCTATAGGATTTCAGCCCTTTAGCAAGTGTTATTTTTACTAATTCCGTTATGTTTTTTTGCACATCTACTCTTTGTGGATCTCTTATTCATGAATCTTTACTTAATTTTTTCCTAGCAAGGGTTTGGATTCCACATTTGTATTGGAGAGGCCTTTTTAAATATCCTTTGTGGACAGCAATACCTATTGCTTGGAGGGCGGATTCATTCATCCATTGTTATAGCATTGGTTTGCTAACCTTTGGCTATACATTTTTGACGAGAGATTAATTTAAAGACGCATTTTTATTTGGGTTTATCCCTTTGGAACTTCCAAATATTGTTATTTAAGTTTTATTGAGTCTTTATGGTTTGTCTTTTTGAAGCGCCATAATTATTAGTTATATAGTAAGCGCCACATTACCCTTTTATTGCTAATGTAGCAATACTAACATCTGCTTCCTTGCTGGGCATTAATTTACGTATCCCTGGCTCCTGCCCCATACGTCTTTCCACACACAACTCTGTTCTCTTGAGGTGTGTTTGCAAGTGTCCTATGTGACCTGCAAAACAGAAGGAAACCAGTTTGGAACATTATAATGTCCCAGCGCCCGATCCATTAAACCTGGCTAAAAAAATATGTCAGCTCATCCCTACAGCCTAATGTTTTGGCCTAATCAATTCCATGACTTATTTTGTAGAACATCTGTCCCCTCGTGATGGAGCAGCTGAAGAGTGATTCTGCATCCAATGTAAGGGTGTGTAATCTGACTTAACGAGGTGGCAATGGACAAAAGAAAAATATTTCAGATGTTTGGCCATGGCATACATTTTTTCTCTTTTTTTTTTTGCAGGGACATTTAGGCATCCACCAGAAAGTTGAAGTTGCCCCAGTTGAAGGCCTCTAGGTCGAAACGTGACGGGCTTGCTATACGTGCTTCCCACATTGCTTTTAACACTTTTTTGTGATCACTATTTTATACATGCATCTGGGATTTGATGTTTGTACTTTTTAAAAGATTAAAATCTTTTCCTTTTTGACCTGCACCATGTGGAGTTTTTCTCCTTTTTGTATTATGGTCTGAATGCAAGAGCATTTTCATCGAATTGCTGGTACTTGACCCTCCATTGAAGCCCTACTGCTTTCTGGTCTGATGAGTTCCTGAACTCGTGATACCCAGCCGCACCATACCACCAGATTCATCTCTGGCCGATTGATTGAACATCTGGATTGTCGTGCAATCCTTTCATACGTTCCATTGGAGTTGGCACCATCACTGACCGCCCGGCTTTTAGCCAATATAAGCCTGAATGACCCACTGTTGTATGGTAGGTTGGGTCCACCTTGTCTGGTAAGAAGCATTTATCTACAATCTTATCCTGAATAATAGTCGCCTTTTGAATGCACCACAAGTCCTTTGTCTGCATTTGTGCACTATTTCTCACTAAGGACCTGACCATTAAGCCACCTGATTGGACTTTTTGCTCATGAAGGTCACTCTTAATTTTTATTGTGTTTAGATACAGCCATGTTACAATTTTGAACATTATCTTTTCCTCCTTACAGGACATTAGATCACCACTGTCATTTGTGTCTACAGCACTTGTTCACTTATTATTTCTGAGGCTCAGACACACTCACGTTGTTTGAACACACTCTTATTTACAGGATATTAGAATATTGTTATTCAGAAGATTAATATTGTGTGAATAGCACTTGTTTTTGTTCCCCTGATGTTTTATCATTTTTTAGGTTCACCGTTTACATGGTGTCACATTGATACATACATAGAAAGGCCATCCCGACCTGCAGCAGTTGAAGATAAGTTGCCTAAACATCCAATAAGAAATTCCACATTTTGTCTTGAAAATGAATGTTCACGCAATTATAGTCGCATCCCATTTATGCCATTACAGAATTCGTAATGTTAAACTTTGTGTACCTAGATTTCTTTTGGATGGAGCATTTCTTAGTCATGTTTTTGGTGTAGTTATGTGCCAAGTATGTGGTGTAGTATTCCACTTTGTTGAAATATCAATAATGAAGGGAGCAGTGTGGGGGCCAGGATTTTAACTTCTTGACGTCCAAACTGTTCAGCCCTTGTAATATTTGTTCCACTGATATACTAGTTTAAAGGAAATAGTAGGTATTCTGGATGGCCACCCTTCTTGAAGGTACACCAACAGGGCCCTCAGCTAATCTGGAGACACCGAAACGCGAAGCAGGTTGTGCATTCATAAAATATATGCCCTTATTGGGTGTGTATATAGCTTATATTTGATTCAGCTTAACAATTAAAAGAGGGGGGTAGTGGTTAGTAAATTATATATTGGTATAAAATATATGGTTAAACACATCTGTGACCCCTAATACATCATGAGGTTACAAGAGTCAATATATATATATATATATATATATATATATATATATATATATTGAGAGAGAGAGAGAGAGAGAGAGATAATTATATATAATATAATAATTCAGACTCCAGTAAGTCTGGTGAATAGTCACTGGATTACCGTCACCAGTGACGATCCCATTGCTAAACAACTGTTGGTTTCATGGTACCCGTTTCTGCACTCGTTTCAAAATAATTGTTGATAATTATTGTACACAAAGTAGGAGACATTCTGCAAGTGCATTACCTGTCCTACATATAAAGAGCTGCAGCTGGGAATTTCCCACACAGGAACAGTAACTCTTCATCAGATTCAATATCTTTAATGTCACTAGCTGCCACACTGACCAGGAGGTCATTAAAGGAGAACTCCGAAGTTGATACAACTTTCTTGTTTATGTCTTCTCATTTGCTAACAGTCTCACAGAAGTGGGGGGGCATTAAAGACTTCAAAGAGCACCCTCAAAACAGCTCCAACGTTTGGCCAATAATGTGTTATGTTTCCCTTCAAGGTTAACATTGCAACAGTAAACCTTAGTCCTTGGTTCGGGACATCCTTGAGGTTTAGTTCCATTATTCCTCTGTTTATGTTCTCAGGGAGGACCTTTTCAATACCCAGAGCTGAATGTTTATACCTTTAGCTACTTTCACACTGTGGGGGGGGGCGTCAGGGGTAAAGCGCCACTAGTTTTAGCTGCTAACAGCCGAAGAAGGGATTAATGGCGCCCGTGTAGCGCAGCTTCCGAAGTGCTTTGCAGGCGATTCGACAGTGCTAGGAGCGGTGTATACACCGCTCCTAAACCGCACCAAAGATGCTGCTTGCAGGACTTTTTTTTTTACTTCCCACAAGTGCAGTGATCCAGTTGCTAAAGCACTCGGGCTTTCACACTGGACTGACAGGAGAGGCGGTTTACAGGCGTTATTTGTAGCGCTAAAACGCATGTAAAGCGCCTCAGTGTGAAAGTGGCCTTTCTGTAGGACTAAGGAAAAAAAGAGGTCCTGTTATATACCAAACCCAGGTTTTGTAGAATTATCATTGAAGTTGGATGCTTACAACATTACTCTTTTTTGAAAAAAGTGGTACATGTTATACTCATCACTTTGCCTTCTCCATAAAAGATCTTACTTGGTTCACTGAATTACATTCTCTGTTCAGAGTCAGAAGTGTGAGCATGTTTGGTGGTGTCAGTGAAAGACAGAAAATTCAGTTGGGGCCTCAAGAGTGAACAAAAAAACCTTTTAACCAAGGGCCCTCAAGGGGGGTGGCCCTGCATGTGGGGGCTCATCTGGGATTTTCCAGTTCACAAGAGGAGTGATCCCCAAAAAGAGCGTATGGGACCCCTTGAAGTAACAGATTGATGCCTGGAGGAGAATGGGCAGCCAGACTTGTGTGTCGTTATGTAGTTGCCTGATGGGGCATGGACCGAAAAGCAGATAGAGCAGTTCTTAGCTAACAGTTTCCCAGACCAGAGGAAGAGCATCCTTGATGTGAGGGGCAGCGTGGATGAGACACACCCTTGTAATGACTGAGTGGAGGAAGGGTAATGTTGTGCAAGCTAGGACCCTTGGGTGGTTCAGTGGATATGCGGTTGGCTAAAGGATAGATACCAGAGTGTGGGTATAAATGGAGTTCACTCAGAACAGAGACCAGTCACTAGTGAGGTACCATAACGCTCTGTACTGGGTCCTGTTCTATTTAATCTCTATGTAAGTGATAGAACTAAAAGGTTTGGTGGGCAAGGTATGTCTTTCTGCTGATACAAAAAGATGTGTAATAGAAATGTTGTGTCTGTAACATGGAGCAAGATTTGGCATTGCTAGAAGATTGGTCAAAGCAGTGAAGACCGCAGTTCAAGCTTTCTAAATGTAAAATAATGCACCTAGGGAAAAAGAAAACAGTACAACATTGGGGGTACAGTGTTAGCCAGCAGTACAGAGGAAAAAAAAATTGCAGGTACTTATTTTAGATGGTTGCAAAATGTGCAAAAAGTGTGACCAGGCAGTAGGAAAAGCAAATATAATTCTAGGATGTATAACTAGAGGGATCACCAGAAGGAGGTCCTGATTCCTCTACATAGATCTTTATATCACTAGAGGGACCACCAGCAGGAGGAAGGAGGTCCTGATTCCTCTATGTAGATATTTATATCACTAGAGGGATCACCAGAAGGAGGTCCTGATTCCTCTATATAGATCTTTATATCACTAGAGGGACCACCAGCAGGAGGAAGGAGGTCCTGATTCCTCTATGTAGATATTTATATCACTAGAGGGTTCACCAGCAGGAGGAAGTAGTCCTGATTCCTCCATATAGATCTTTATATCACTAGAGGGGTCACCAGCAGGAGGAAGGAGGTCCTGATTCCTCTATATAGATCTTTATATCACTAGAGGGGTCACCAGCAGGAGGAATGAGGTCCTGATTCCTCTATATAGATCTTTATATCACTAGAGGGGTCACCAGCAGGAGGAATGAGGTCCTGATTCCTCTATATAGATCTTTATATCACTAGAGGGGTCCCCAGCAGGAGGAAGGAGGTCCTGATTCCTCTATATAGATCTTTATATCACTAGAGGGGTCACCAGTAGTAGGAAGGAGGTCCTGATTCCTCTATATAGATCTTTATATCACTAGAGGGGTCACCAGCAGGAGGAAGGAGGTCCTGATTCCTCTATGTAGATATTTATATCACTAGAGGGTTCACCAGCAGGAGGAAGTAGTCCTGATTCCTCCATATAGATCTTTATATCACTAGAGGGGTCACCAGCAGGATGAAGGAGGTCCTGATTCCTCCATATAGATTTTTATATCACTAGAGGGGTCACCAGCAGGAGGAAGGAGGTCCTGATTCCTCTATATAGATCTTTATATCACTAGAGGGGTCACCAGCAGGAGGAATGAGGTCCTGATTCCTCTATATAGATCTTTATATCACTAGAGGGGTCCCCAGCAGGAGGAAGGAGGTCCTGATTCCTCTATATAGATCTTTATATCACTAGAGGGGTCACCAGTAGTAGGAAGGAGGTCCTGATTCCTCTATATAGATCTTTATATCACTAGAGGGGTCACCAGCAGGAGGAAGGAGGTCCTGATTCCTCTATGTAGATATTTATATCACTAGAGGGTTCACCAGCAGGAGGAAGTAGTCCTGATTCCTCCATATAGATCTTTATATCACTAGAGGGGTCACCAGCAGGATGAAGGAGGTCCTGATTCCTCCATATAGATTTTTATATCACTAGAGGGGTCACCAGCAGGAGGAAGGAGGTCCTGATTCCTCTATATAGATCTATATATCACTAGAGGGATCACCAGCAGGAGGAAGGAGGTCCTGATTCTTCTATATAGATCTTTATATCACTAGAGGGGTCCCCAGCAGGAGGAAGGAGGTCCTGATTCCTCTATATAGATCTTTATATCACTAGAGGGGTCACCAGCAGGAGGAAGGAGGTCCTGATTCTTCTATATAGATCTTTATATCACTAGAGGGGTCACCAGTAGTAGGAAGGAGGTCCTGATTCCTCTATATAGAACTTTATATCACTAGAGGAGTCACCAGCAGGAGGAAGGAGGTCCTGATTCCTCTATATAGATCTATATATCACTAGAGGGATCACCAGCAGGAGAAAGTAGGTCCTGATTCCTCTATGTAGATCTTTAGTGAGACCTCAATTACAGAAAGATATTGATGAGATAGAATGAGTCCAGAAACGGGTAACAAAAATGGTGAAAGTTTTGTGGGGATAAAACCTATCAGGAGAGACTTCAGGAACTGAATATGTAAAGTTTGGAGGAAAGAAGAGGAAGGGGAGACATGATTGAAACCTTTATATACAAGGGGGTGAATAAGGTTGAGGTGGGCAGCTTTTTCAACATGAAACCAAAATCAAGAACACGGCGACATGACCTCAAACTGGAGAAAAGTTCAGAACTAATCTTAAACAGTATTATTCTACTGAAAGGGTAGTTGATGATTGGAATTAACTACCAGCAGAGGTAGACAGTCAACAGTAAATGGCTTAAAACCTGCCAGGGACAAACAGACCTAAACAAATTTTAATTTTTTATTAATTTTTTTTAAACTGACAAAGCCATTATTGGCCGGGGTCATTAAACATGGTGGTAATCTGTGCGAGACCGGGGAGACTAAACTTCCAGTGTCTGTATCATGTAATTTCCCTCCATTGGTGATGGAGAAATTGCTGACACCAATGTATTATATTTGACACCAACACAGAGGGTTTATCTTACATTTTTCTATCCAAAACAATTACATTTTAAGGAAGCAATGTCTGTTACCAAAAGGGGTGACATCACCAAGTGTATTCCACATTATTGGAGCTGCTGGACACAATATAATGATATGATGGTGAGAAGGAATCAGTGAGCAGCAGGGGGGAAATTAGAAGCACATGGGGCTAATGAGCCCATCCCCCAACTGAGGACTAAACCCATCACTATATGGAAAGAGGCTGCAGTGTGTATGGGGAAGAGTTTAATCAGGACAATGCTTTGTGTTTACTGCTTAAAAATGCTGATGAAACCAGAAATTACTAAAATTCAGAGACCGGTCACCATTTTGTCCCCATTTCTAAAAATGATCTATATCTATATTGAACCCAAGTATGACCACAACTTTTATACTGAAGGCTTTGCTACATTTTTGTTCCAAAATATGACAGGAGACCGAAAAGTCTGTCCCTCAATCCCCCAAACCATACAAAGTGGGTTGCACTTTGAGGGAAAGACCTCACCCAGCGAGAGCTCTGCACAGACAATAGAGCTCTATACAAACATTGGCTGGTTGTTCCATTCACATTCCTAGAACATTTCCTTCAGGATCTCCTAAATACAACTTTTGTATCAGCGGCTCTCTACACAGAACACTGGATTTTTCTGGATCTTCTCTTAGTTCTAGAGCCTCAAAAGAGACAACTAAGTCCTATTTATGAATGATTTCCCTGGACTGAGCTCTGTCTCTGATATAGAAATCTCCCTGTACTGATATACAAGTCATCTCTGTGCTGATAGATCAATCTTTTCCCTACAAGCAGCTTCAATGTCATTGTATTTTGGTATAATTTTCCCTCCCCCACACAGCACACCTCCCTCTCCCAACACACAAATGGCTGACTGCTTCTCCTCTCCACCCAGATATAGTCAGCACCGACCCCGCCCACTACTCACATGACCAATACCAACCAATGAATGTATCTCTAGCACCAGCCTCTCTCCACTGATCACATGACCTCTCTCATTAGCTATTCATATCGATCTATAGCTCCTCCCTTTCCCAGATTAACCCTTTGTTGGATAATTTATAAAATCTTGATATAAGAAAACTGCCCCTCCCCCCCATATACATCTATTAGATGGAGGAACTCATCTGGTTTTGTCTATTAGAAAAAGAAACATGGAAACTTTCCTACAGAGAACCCCTCCCATTTCCTCCAATGACAGAACTCTCCTGTGTCTGTGTGGGATGTTATATAGATATTCTGATTGAAAAAGACAAAAGTCCATCTAATTCAACCAACCAAAGGAAAAATAAATAATGTCATACAATGCTATATACACAATTCTATATACACAGTTGATCCAGAGGAAGGCAAAAAACCCCGCCAAGTACGATCCAATTCGCTCCCGCGGGGGAAAAACTTTTCTCTGTCAAATAAATTGCAGTGTCAGAAAATGATTAATTGTTTTCACTTTCATAGGACGGAGGGTCTTGTTATTGATGAGGACAAATGTTAAATTTTCTACTTTTAGGCTACTTTCACACTGGGGAGCACTACAGTGCTAAAAATAGCGCCTATAAAGAGCCTCTCCTGTGTCTCCAGTGTGGAAGCCCCTCGGCGGTGCGCTGGCAGGACGGTAAAAAAAAGTCCTGCAAGCCGCATCTTTGCAGCGCTATAAGAGCGGTGTACACACCACTCCTACCATGCCCCTTCCCATTGAAAACAATGGGGCAGAGCGGCCAACCTACCGACAAAGCGGCGCTGCAGCGGGCGGTTTTAACCCTTTCTCGGACGCTAGCGGGGGTTAAAACCACCCCACTAGCGGCTGAATAGCTCCGCTAAAACGACTGTAAAGCGGCGCTAAAGATAGCGCCGCTTTACCGCCGACGCCCACCCGTCCCAGTGTGAAAGTAGCAATATAACTTCTAACTCTGCCATAGTTGACTCTGTGCGATATAAAGCCCCTTTCACACTGAGGCGCTTGTAAACTGCCAGTAACACACCAAGCGCTTCTGAAGAGCTTTTCAGGTGCTTTTGAAGAGCTTTCCATTCATTTCAGTGGAGAGGGGCGTTTTTTTCACTGCACTGCCCCAGTGTGAAAGCATTCATTAATTTGTAATGGAAATAGGTTTTCGTGAGCTTTTCAGGCGCTTTTTTTTTAGCCTGAAAAGCGCCTCGGTGTGAAAGGGGTCTAAATGTAGCGTGCTGCAATCCACACTCATATCTATGTATGTATAGGGGGGTTGTATGTTTTCCCTCTGTATAAGACCCCTTTCACACTGAGGCGATTTTCATGCGCTTTCACGCTAAAAAAAAGCGCCTGAAAAGCACACGAAAACCTATTTTCATTAAAATCAATGAATGCTTTCACACTGGGGCAGTGCGCTGGCAGGGCGGTGAAAAAATGCCCCTCTCCACTGAAAGCTCTTCAAAAGCGCCTGAAAAGCTCTTCAGAAGCGCTCAGTGTTTTACTGGCAGTTTACAAGCGCCTCCGTGTGAAAGGGGCCTTAGTATCATCTTTTCTCACCAACTAGACCCTGAAAAGGTTTTATTTTGGCTACTTTCACACTGGGGCGGGCGCCGGCGGTAAAGCAGCATTATTTTTAGCGGCGCTATTCAGGTTTTAACCCCCGCTAGCGGCCGGAAGAGGATTAAAACCGGCGCTGCCCTATTGTTTTCAATGGGCAAGAGCGATGTATACACTGCTCCTTCATCGCTCCAAAGATGCGGCTTGCAGGAGTTTTTTTAAAGTCCTATCAGAGCATCGCCTCAGGACATTAGGACACTGATTAATGCAGGAGAGGCGTTTTTCAGGCGCTTTACAAGCGCTATTTTTAGCCCAAAAGTGCCTGAAAAACGCCTCCAGTCTGAAAGGGGTCTTAATGTAATCCTCCAATTGGTGTGATGTGATGTGGAGGGATTTATGTGTCTCCTCTAATGTATTGCCTGGTTAACCACTTCCATACCGGGCCTATTCCAGCACTCCTCTCCTACATGTAAAAATCATCATTTTTTTTGCTAGAAAATTACTCAAAACCCCCAAACATTATATATGTTTTTTTTTTTTTTTATATATATATATAGCAGAGACTCTAGGGAATAAAATTGCGGTCGTTGCAACTTTTTATGTCACACGGTATTTGCGCAACAATTTTTCAAACGCATTAAAAAAAAAAAAAAAGAAACAGTTTCATGAATTAAAAAAATAACAAAACCGTGAAGTTAGCCATATTTGTTTTGTACAATGTGAAAGATGATGCTACGCCGAGTAAATAGATACCTAACATGTCACGCTTTAAATTGCGCCCACTCGTGGAATGGCACCAAACTTTGGTACTTACAAATATCCATAGTCGACACTTTAAAATGCTTTACAGGTTACCAGTTTAGGAGTTACAGAGGAGGTTTAGCGCTAGGGTTGTTGCTCTCGCTCTAACGCACGTGTCGATACCTCACGTGTGTGTGATTTGAACGCTGCTTACATATGTGGGCGGGGCTTACATGTGCGTTCGCTTCTGTGTGCGAGCACACGGGGACGGGGGCGCTTTAAATTTTTTTTTTTAATTGCTAATTTACCTTTATTTTTTACACATTCTCTTTCATTTATTTTTTTATTTTTTTTGTTTTATCACAATGTAAACATCCCTTGTAATAGGAATGGAGTGTGACAGGTCCTCTTTATGGAGAGATATGAGGTCTATAAGGCTGGATTCACATCTATGCATGTTGCTTTAGAGCGTTTCTGCAGTGTTTTTTGTGGTGCTTGCCATGTTTTTGAGCAGCGTTTTTGCCACTTTTGCCACTTTTTTTTTTTTTTTTTTTTTTACAATTTTTTTTTGAGACTGTATATAGTCTAAAAAAAACCTGCCCAAAATGCTGTAAAAACGCTGTACTTGCGTTTTTGATGCTCGTCCATTGAATTCTATTAGGCTCCATTCACACTAGCGCGTTTTTTGATGCATTTTGCAGAAATGCATGGGAATTTTTTAACATGGGTTCCTATGGAACATGTTCACATCAATGCCTTTTTGTACCTCTGCATTTTTGGAAAGGGTCAGGGACTTTTTTTCATGCAAAATGCAGCGTTTTGCTTGTAATATAATTCAATGGACCAGTATCAAAAACGCATGTGTACCGTTTTTGCAGCGTTTTTACAGCGTTTTTGATGCGTCTTTGCTGTTTTTTTTTTGTTTTTTTTAATTTTTTTTTTTTAAACTGTAAAAAAAAAAAAAAAACGCAGCAAAAACGCTGTAAAGACGCTACAGAAACGCTGCTCAAAAACGTGGCAAGCATGAAAAAAAAACCTCCAAAAACGCTCAAAAGCAACATGCATAGGTGTGAATCGAGCCTAACATGCAAAACGCTGCATTTTGCATGAAAAAAAAAAAAAAAGTCCCTGACCCTTTCCAAAAACGCAGAGGTACAAAAATGCATTGATGTGAACATGTTCCATAGGAACCCATGTTAACAAATTCCCATGCATTTCTGCAAAATGCATCAAAAAACGCGCTAGTGTGAATGGATCCTAAGACCCCACCTCTCTCCTCCAAGCTGGAAAGATTAAAAAAAAAGACAGATCTTTCTTTCCAGCCGGGTTCTCGGCTTTGTTTACTTCCGCGGCCCTGACGTGATGTCATAACGTCACGCCCCGGGCCTCCGACGGTCATAGAGACGATATGTTCAATGGAAATCTCTACGCTCATCGGCCGACGCCGGCGGGATAGAGTTGCCACCTCATCCCTTTAAACCCGAACAAATATGAATTACACAGGTTCTGAGGCTACTTTAAGGCAGATAAGGCACCAAGTGAGTTTAATTACCACCTCAATCAGCCATAGAACCTGTGTAATTCATATGTGTTCAGGTTTAAAGGGATGAGGTGGCAACTTTACGGCGGGATTCTTTCTCCGGGTCACCGATCACGCGGGCGATCCCGGAAAAGCGTCCAGGGGGGGAGATGTCCCCTCCCCGCCGCCTGTAAGAACGATCAAGCGGCTGAACTGCGGCTATGATTGTTCTTACGGTGCACAGAATCACCGGCTGAAAAAAGATGATCTCTGGATGATGCCGGCAGCTTCACCCGTCATTCAGATATCGCCGCTCAAAGTCAATGAGGTCATATGAGGTTCTCGGGCTGGAGGTGGTTAATAGTCACTTTATTCTGTACCCAGATTGATGCTGTGAAAGGTGTGTACAATAGACAGTTTAATCCTTATTAGATTGTAAGCTCTTCTGAGCCGGGCCTCTTGTATTGTGTTTTCTGTGCTACTCCATAAATATCACATCAAATCACATCATTGTGGTGCTGCAGAAAAAAGAAATATAGAAAATATAACTAGTTGTATTTGTTTGACAAATAAAATGTTTAACCAAAGTTTGTATATTTTATTGTAATGAATGTTTTGTTATCACCCATAGAGATCTGTACACCATGTAATACTTTCACATCTGCTTTTCATTACACACAATTACAAGTCATATAAAAACACACCTTTAGAATCTGATCTGTCTAATTACAGCAACAAGTGAATTCAGCTGTGGTGTATGCAGGGGGAGAAGTGTGAGAAATTCACCTTTGTAAAGAAAAAAAAAAAAGACAAAAAGAAAAGATAAATGCCCATCTTTTTGCAGGGAAAATAATGTGCATTTATTATTTTTATTTTTTTTACTAGGACCCTGCAAAGCATCCCACCCACAACCAGCAGACCTGACAAGGGTGGTCCATGCCGTATATTTAGTCTAATATAGATAACCACTTGCCGACCGCCACACACACATATACGTCAGCAGAATGGCACAGGCAGGCAAATGGGTGTACCTATACGTCCCTTTGAATTTGCCGCCTATCGGGCGTGCGCGTGCCCGGCCCGCGGGTCCCACGAACTCGATGTTCGCCGGCGGCCCGCGATTGCGGCGAGCAGATTCCTATGTAAACAAGGCATTTCCCTTTTCTGCCCAGCGACATGACAGAGATCTACTGCTTCCTGTCATCGGGAGCGGTGATCGCTGTCATGTTGTAGTGAGCCCATCCCCCCCCCCCTACAGTTAGAATCACTCCCTAGGACACACTTAACCCCTTGATCGCCCCCCTAGTGTTTAACCCCTTCCCTGCCAGTGTCATTTATACTGTAATCAGTGGCTATGTGTAGCTCTGATCGCTGTATAAAATGACAACGGTCCCAAAATAGTGTCAAAAGTGTTTGATGTGTCCGCCATAATGTCACAGTCCTGAGAAAAATAGCAGATCTCCGCCATTACTAGTAAAAAAAAAAAAATGAATAATAAAGATGCCATAAATCTATCCCCTATTTTGTAGACGCTATAACTTTTGCGCAAACCAACCATAATACGCTTATTGTGATTTTTTTTTACCAAAAAAATGTAGAAGATTACGTATCTGCCTAAACTGAGAAAAAATTAGCTTTTTTAAAAAAAAAAAATGGGGATATTTATTGTAGAAAAAGTACAAAATATTGTGTTTTTTTTTCAAAACTGACGCTCTTTTTTTGTTTATAGCGCAAAAAATAAAAACAGCACAGGTGATCAAATACCACCAAAAATATGTAGAAGAATACGTATCGGCCTAAACTCTGGAAGACATTTTTTTTTTATATGTTTTTGGGGGACATTTATTACAGCAAAAAGTAAAAAAATTCCTTCTTTTTTTTTAAATTGTCGCTCATTTTTTGTTTATAGCGCAAAAAATAAAAACCACAGAGGCGATCAAATACCACCAAAAGAAAGCTCTATTTGTGGCGAAAAAGGGACAGCTATTTTGTTTGGGTACAATGTCGCACAACCGCGCAATTGTCAGTTAAAGCGACGCAGTGCAGAATCGCAAAAAATGCTCTGGTCAGGAAGGGGGTTAATCCTTCCAGGGCTGAAGTGGTTAGCAGTTAATCAGACGCTGTAGATGTGGAGTTAACCCAACCTCCCCGGACCTTAGAATTTAGTGGGTACCCCCCTATTAGTGTATGTGGCTTTATAAAATAGCAAGGCCTTAATTATTAAGGTTTTCCAAGCCGGAAGGGCCAGTGCAGCAGCTTTTTTCCTAAAAAAAAAAAAAAAAAAAGTGTCCTAGCATAGAAGAACAATAATGCCCCTTTCACAGGGGGTGACCTCCGTCCACCATATCCGCCTCCTCAGCGGGGAATCTCTCCACCGATCCCAACTGAACAGGCGGATAACAGGTCTGTGTCCTCTCCGCTAATGCAGAGCAGACACGGACACAGCCTGCTGTTCTCTAGGGGGCGATCTGGGTGGAAATGGATGGCCGGTCTTTTTTCCACCTGACTGTCATCCCATCCGCCAGATGGATGGAGAACGGATCCCCCACCTGTTTGTTTTTAGTGAACAGGATTGGGTGTAGGGTTTCCACCTCATCCCTTTAAACCTGAACACCTTTGAATTACACAGGTTCTGAGGCTTATAAATGCAGATAAGGCACCAAGAGAGTTTAATTACCACCTTAATCAGCCACAGAACCTGTGTAATTAATATGTGTTCTGGTTTAAAGGGATGAGGTGGCAACGGATACATTTCCGTTTACATCCGCCACTCCATAGAGAGCAATGGATGGTCTGATCGGGTCCACCTGAAAAACTGACAGGCAGACCCAATTGGAATGTCCATGTGAAAGGGCCCTAAGTAAAGTAAAGTATGGATAGTTTTCATGGAGGACAGCAGAGACTACACTAGACTCAACTACCACACCTCTATAGTACGGGTTATAACTAAAGTTGTGACCAATTGGATACACTTTGTAATCTCCAGCCAGAACCGTTGAATGTCTGGACTCTCCCAGAAGATATGGATGGAATTAGCATTGGGAGAGGAGCAACAGCAGCATATTGAAGCATTGAGTGCCATATACTGTGGGTAGCCTAGCCGGGGTCAGATAAAGTTGGTGTAAGAACTTATAATGGATCGGATGGTCCTTAGCCGACACTAATCTGGTAAGAGGAGAATCCAACATATCATCCCAAGCATTTCTACAAAGTGTAAGAAGTTTGCCAGTTTCCAAAAACTGTTATTTATAAATAGTAGATAGTACCTGGGAGAGAACGTCATCCCACAATAATGCCTCAAAATCACCAGACGGAAGAAGAAGCCGGTCACAACCAAACTGAGCTGAAGGCTCCATTCACATTTCTGCAACTTGTCATGCGAATTTGTACAAAGTCCCCTGATAAATAATTCCCCCATATTTTCCAATGATAAACATTCATAAATATAAATGACTTTCATGGAACTTGAGGGCCACAAAGTTAAATTTTACCCTCAAAAGTTGTATGAAAGTTGTGCCTGAATGTTATACAGCACAACAGTTGTCCATTATCATTGATCAAACCCAAAGTCATATTCAGGTCCAACACATCCAAAAGTTGCATCAAACTGTGAAACAAAAATGTATATATCAGCGCCAAAGATGTTATTGGAAAATGCCAAAAAGAAGGGGAAGGGTTAAATCACACAGCTGTCACCAGTAATTGGGTAATTATACCTACAACACTAATGAAAGAAAACGGCAAGCGGTGCTAGCTTGTAATCCCAACCTCTATATCCATATAGCGACAATATGTTATTTAACAATGATATATACCGTATTTATCGGCGTATAACACGCACTTTTTCCCCCTGAAAATCAGGGGGAAATCGTGGGTCCGTGTTATACGCCGATCCCCCGCCGATTGTGAGCTTTTCGGCCGCTCTCATCGGCTTTTCGGCTTTTCTCGGCGGCTTTCCGCCGCCTTCGGCCATTCTCGGCAGCTCTCGGCCGCTTTCGGCAATTCTCGGCGGCTCTCGGCCATTCTCGACGGCTTTCGGCCGCTTTCGGCGCCTCTCGCAGTCCCGCGGTAGCCACCGAAAGCCGAGTGCGTCCGAGAGCCGCCGAGAATGGCCGAAAGCGACCGAGAACGGCGGCGCCATTTTCAAAGATGCAAACGACACAGGGCAAGGCTACAGCTACAGAGGGACACTGACAAGGCTACAATTGGGGACAAGGCTGCAATTGGGGACAAGGCTACAATTGGGGACAAGGCTGCAATGGGGGACAAGGCTGCAATTGGGGACAAGGCTGCAATTGGGGACAAGGCTGCAATTAGGGACAACACTACAGATGGACACTGACAAGGCTCCAGATGGACGCTGATAGGGCTGCATTGATGGGCATTTAAATGTAAGTTTTTTTCCTTAAACTTTCCTCCTAAACTTGGGGTGCGTGTTATACGCCGATAAATATGGTACTTCTATATGTGCAATCATAACCTTGAGCGTGTCAAATAAGAAGAATTTAAAAAAAAAAAAACAAGCGCATAAATAGCAATTCCAGAAATCCTCTTTGTGAAAAAAATATCACTATAAAAATATTTGTGTATCCAAAACGCTGCAATACACTAATATCATATCAAAGTGCCCCAACATAAAATGCAAATGCTCCCAACATATATAATGCAATAATTGCAAATGACTACAAAAAGTGTAAAGTCCAGTGTTATTATGAGAAAAAAGAAGTGCTATATATTAGTCCACACAGAAAATAGCCCACAAGTGATCCAGGGAAAAGTTTCTCACAGAATCCAATGTAAATGGATATAGAAGTGATCTTCTTAGAGAAAAACACTAAAAATGACACCTGATGTGACCCATCTCCATCCACACTATAATCACTCACCAGATGGTGATGGTCAAAATATAAACCCGCTGCTGCTGCACTTTTTTAAATAATCTCCAAAGGGTTAAATCTCCAGAGTATTGTCTCCCACTATAATCTCTTGCAATCAGACTCTCATGTAGGTCACAGCCACACATAAAAGTAAAACAGAAGGAGCAAGGCTTCCATGGCATAATAACATTTTTAAAAGGCTTAATCAAAATAATATAAAAAAACACTCACATGATACAAGTGTCTCCCCAACACTAAGGTGTAAAAGCTTTCTTTTTTGTACTGTTGATCGTCTCTGGCTGCTAACACAGGCCACGAGTACGATGAAACCAAGCGCGCGTTGACATAGGTGTCCTAGCCCCACCCTGCGCGTTTCGTCATTTGACAACCTCACGGATCGGAAGGACGTATGACGCGTAGGGTGTCCTAGCCCCATCCTACGTGTTTCATCATTTGACGACCTCACCGATCAGAATGATGCCATTGCACCATCTTTATAGTGGGAGTCCGCCTGGTGGACATCAATTGTTATGGTTGACGTAATGTATGATCAATCCCATTAAAAAGCTTTTTGATGCAGTCTGGAGTAACTCCTTAAATAGCGCAGACATTTCCCCCTTTAATGTGCAGTGGAATGGGACATACATATGCGTATCAAGAGATGTGTGTTAATATATTTGGGGTACAAGAAAGCCCATTAGATGTAGTTCAGATTAATATTGTTTTATAATTATGTTTGCAAATCGGTTATTCTATAGTTACTATAGTATCATATAGTGTGATATCCCCCGGGAGGACTCCCACTATAAAGATGGAGCGATGTCATCATACATCCTTCCGCTCCATGAGGATGTCAATATATGGATATTGAGGTTGGGATTATAACCTAGTGCCTCCCAAATGACCCTAAAGCCTCACCTCAGCACTCCCACAGCCCATCACAACACCACCCCAACCACCAGGGCCAGATTTCCCATTAGGCCCTGTAGGCATGAGAGAGAAAGAGAGATGTTGGGAGAGAGAGTTTTTATACAGCCATCTAGATACTAGAGGTACGGGTGTATAGAATACATGGAAAGCTTTTTTATTTCTGCAAAAGAAGTACATTAATGCTAGTAGTAGGGCCGAAACAACGAATCGATTGATCGACTATGAAAATAGTTGTCAACTATTTTCACAATAGATTATTTGGTCAGCCGATTAGTTGGACTGCCTACAGAATTAATTATTTATTTACCTATCCGGAAATACAGTGCAGCACACATACAGCTCAGTACACCATCCATACATGTCAGTAAGTGCCTGAGAACTTGTGAATGTGTGAGGAGCAATGCCTCATGGGACATGTAGTCCTGGGCAGGAAGTGAGTGGTTCTAAAAGGCAGTTTGTTTTTTTTTACCTTGCTATAGGGGGCAGTCTAAAGGCAGGAGAAGCCAGAAGCGTCAGTGAGGGACCCCCAGAAGAGGAGGACCGGGGCTGCTCTGTGCAAAACCATTACAGAGCAGGTAAGTATAACATGTTGTTCTAAAATCTTGTTGTTTTAAAAAGAAAATAACTTTAAAGACTGTGTGGAGGGAAGATCAGCATCTGAACCCAGAGAAGGTGGAGGCGGATAGACTGGAGGTAATAGAGGGCATTACAATTATATTTAACCACTTCAACCCCGGAAGGATTTGCCCCCTTAATGACCAGGCCAGTTTTTGCGATGCGGCACTGCGTCGCTTCAACTGACAATTGCGCGGTCATGCAACGTTGTACCAAAACAAAATTGACATCCTCTTTTTCCAACAAATAGAACTTTGTTTGGGTGGTATTTGATCACCTCTGCAGTTTTTTTTTTTTGCGCTATAAACAAAAAAAGTGTGACAATTTTGAAAAATAAAAAACAATATTGTTTACTTTTTGCTATACTATATATCCTAATTTTTTAAAAAAAACAAAATTTATTCATCAGTTTAGGCCGATATGTATTCTTCTACATATTTTTGGTAAAAAAAATTTAAAAAAAAATCGCAAAAAGCGTATATTGATTGGTTTGCGCAAAAGTTATAGCGTCTACCAAATAGGGGATAGATTCATGGCAATTTTACTTTATTTTGTTACTAGTAATGGCGGTGACCTGTGATTTTTAGCGGGACTGCAACATTGCGGCACACCGATCGGACACTTTTGACACTTTTTTGGGTACATTGGCATTTATAACGCGATCAGTGCTATAAAAATGCACGGATCACTGTATAAATTTCACTGGCAGGGAAGGGGTTAACACTAGGGGGCGATCAAGGGGTTAAATGTATTCCCTCAGTGTGTTCTAAATGTGGGGGGGGGATTGGACTGACTAGGAGAGAGAGATCGGTGTTCATACCTAGTATGAACACACGATCTGTCTCCTTTCCCCTGAGAGAACCGGGACATGAGCGATCGCAGGTGCCAGGCGGGGAGCCGCGGGCGTGTGCGTGTCTCCGGCAACATGCACACGCCCCCTAGTGGTCAAAAGGCGTACCAACATAAGGTAACATCGTTTCGCCCACCCGTGCCATTCTGCCGCAGTAAAACTGCTGCTGCTGCTGGTGGTCAGGAATCGGTTAAAAAAAAAATACAAATCAACTCTTGGCAAAATTTGGAAAGATTCAGTCTTATCTTGGCAGTCCAAGCTCTTCAAAATCTCCTGATGTCACTTTGATTGCAGAAGAATGGAAACGCGGTGATGACACTGTGGAAGAACTTGTAATGCACAAAGATTGTATTGGAGATGCTGGAATGCATGACGACCCAATTGAAACACCTACAGTGCAACATCTTGTGTGTGAATCCGGCCATGTGAATCATTAATGAAGAAACTAGAGATTGTAGCGCATGGCATGATGGAATACAGCAAAATACTATTGTAGGTTTTAGTAAATCAAAAAGGATATATGGAGAGAATATTGTTAGATTTTGTATGGATGACCTTTTTAAAAGGAATATGAAAAATTGGGAATTAAAAAATTGATCTTGGGTGTTTTTTTTCTGCTCTAAAGCCTTGTACACACGATCGGATTTTCTTAGGTGGTCTTAGGTCAGGGGGTGGGGGGTACTGGGGATTTGGGTGGTGTTAAGGAGGTTTTGTCTGGCTTAAGGGACCTGTTCCTATCGTTCTGGCAGTTGAGATCTGTGGTTCTACTTTTGTGAACAGGAAGGTTGGGTTCCACTGTGATAACATGGGGGTGTTCATGGCGATCAACAGTGTGTCTGCATCTTCGTCTCCAGTAATCAGGCTTCTACTTGGTTCTGCTTTGCTTAGGTTTGAATGCCTTTCTTTATGCTGTCCATATTCCAGGAACATCCAGCAAACTAGCAGATTCCTTACCTCGCTTTCAGTGGGACGAGTTTCGCGTGTTGGCACCGGAAGCGGAGCAACATGGGTTTCCTTGTCCTCAGCGAATGTGGGGGATTGCGCTGGAATCAACACGGGACTGATTCGCAACTCGTTGGCTGCTACAACATGGGCGGCGTATTCAAAGGTATGGAAGGAATGGTTTTCCCTGCTGTAGGAGGTAAGTGTGGGGAGCAGTGACTTGGATGTGGGTTCCGTGGTCTTATACTTTGTCTGTCGCAACTTTGTAGGGGGTATTTCAACATCGTCAGTTGGACGCAAGTTAGCGGGTCTGGCCTTTTTTCTTTAAATTGGGGGAGTAGTTGATTTTGCAAAAGCTTTTGTGGCCCGTCAAGCGCTTAAGGGTTACCAGAAGGGCCGCCGTGTTATCACAGTGCTGCTACAAGATAGTGGGACAGGTGGGGGGAGATAATCTGATATGGGAGTTCTGAAATTGTTGGTGATTCTGCCCACCATTCCATCTCGCTGGCAAATGCAGAACGCGTTTGCAATCCCGCAGCACCCCAATTGTGGTGTGATTTTATCGCTAAATCACATTGTAATTGCAGGAAATAGCAACCCGTGACACTGTCGCACAAAAAAAGCTCCAGCTGAGCTACAAGTGTCACGATCTATCGCACTTTAAAATCCCGCCGATTCCCGCCGATTTTTAGGTGGCATTGCAAATGCGTCTAGCGTTTTGTGGCAATCCTGGAATTCTCCGAAACGCCCAGTTGTGAACAGAGCCACCTGCGCTGTGCATAGAAGACAATCAGTTTAGATAATAGCTGGAAGCTGTTTGGTTTCTGTGCAGAACTTCACCAGAATTGTGACACATTCTAAATACCCCAGCGAGCAAAGTTAGGAAAGCAGCAAACTGCAAGTTTATTAATCAAAAAACTGATAGGTAATAAACACATTACACAGACCTCAAATCAAAAATTTTATTATGCACACCGATACAGAATAACAGCTTTGGAAGTCTTTATTTTCAAATGTATTTTAAATTTTCACTTTAACAATGTTCTATGGCTTCAAGTTGGCATTGAAGCTGTCCTGGCGTCATTAGGAATGTGGTGAAACCATCGCGGATATGTGTTCCCACGACTCCCGCTTCATTGTGCCCTCTGCATATTGTGCATTAAAGCTTCTTTAAAGCACACGCCATCCCGCTCCCTTACAAAATTATGCAAGATACATGCCTCCTTCACTGCACATATGGCGTTCTGCATGTTAAGGTTGATGATGCCCCCTACCCCACCGTGTAAAATTCAAAATGCTAACCATAACATACAAGGCCATTCACAACATCGCCCCCATCTACATCACCAACCTCATCTGCAGATATCGCCCAAATCGTCCCCTCCGCTCCTCCCAGGACCTCCTTCTCTCTAGCTCCCTTGTTACCTCCTCCCATGCTCGCCTTCAGGACTTCTCCAGAGCCTCTCCCATCCTCTGGAATTCCCTACCCCAGTATATCCGATCAGCCCCTATCCTGTCCACCTTTAGGAGATCCCTGAAAACTCATTTATTCAGGGAAGCCTATCCCACAACCACATAACTGTCCCTGAGCCACCCCCATCAAATCATTCTTTGCAGCTATTACCTTTTTGTACCACCACCCCCTCCCATTAGAATGTAAGCTCTACGAGCAGGGCCCTCCTGTACCTTTTTGTATTGAACTGTACTGTAATTGTGTTGTCCCCCTTATACATTGTAAAGCGCTGCGTAAACTGTTGGCGCTATATACATCTTGTATAATAATAATAATAATGATGCTGTGCAAAAAAATGACATTTGTTTGATAGCAGGCCAAACAAACATTCAACCACTCTTCTTCCTCTGGTGAGCCTGTAATTAAACACCCTCTTCTTCCCATTGAGGTCTTGGCTGGAGTACGGCCTTAGAAGGTGCTCTGCTAACGTGAAAGCTTCGTCCCCAACAAAAATGTAAGGGACAGGTGGGACTGTTGGTTCCCGGTAGTGGAGAGTTACCAGGCAGGGCCAGCTCATTATTGCGCAGCTTCTGGAATGTGAAATGGGCAAAAGGTGCTGGAGTCCGAACTACTCCTGTAAGAGCCAATGTCAATGTAGCGGAAGAAGTAATTGGCATCCACGTCAGCAGTATAAAGGAAAAATATTTTTTATAATTGAAGTATTTCAATTGCTAAGGTAGTAAGTGGGCACACTATGGTAGTATATAGACAGGCTAGGGTAGTATATGGACAGGTTAGGGCAGTATATAGACAGGCTAGGGCAGTATAGGGGCTGGCTAGGGTAGTATAGGAGCAGGCGGAGCGGCCCGGGGGGCGGTTGTCATCATGACACACAAAACTTGGTCGTCAATTTGCTGGGTAAATAGAAGAGAAGGAGAGGTGGCCATGGTTCAGTTTACTGCCCCTCTCAAAGTGCTGCATGGGTCCAATGGACACACTGGGACCCATGGTAGGGCCGGCCCTGCATGTACCCCTTTCACACCTCGCCCTGTTCCCATTCGTCACCACATGGAGATAGACGTAGAACACGGCAAGCTACAGGTCGCTGGAATCCCAATTAACCAAGAAAATGGTATTAAAGTGGTTGTAAATCCTTAGACACCACGTTTCCCTACAGGTAAGCCTCTAATAAGATGGCCCCCACTCGGCTCCATAGCATTGACTGGCGGAAGCGACGTGAAACTTCACTTCCGCCCCCTGGCTCTTAAAGGAGAATTTTTTTTTCTTTTCTTTTTATTGCATTTTAGTGAAAATATGAGATCTCAGGTCTTTTTGACCCCGATCTCATATTTAAGAGGTCCCGTCATGCTTTTTTCTATTACAAGGGATGTTTACATCCCTTGTATCAGGAATAAAAGTGACCCAATTTTTTTTATTTTTTTTTAAAAAGGACAGTGTAGAAATAAAAAATAAAAATAAATAAGAAAAAAAATTTAAAATAAATGTACAGCGCCCCGTCCCGCCGAGCTCGCGCTCAGAAGCGAACGCATACGTGAGCAGAGCCCGCTTTTGAAAACTGTGTTCAAACCACATGTGAGGTATTGCCGCGATCGTTAGAGCGAGAGCAATAATTCTAGCCCTAGACCTCCTCTGTAACTCAAAACTGGTAACCTGTAAAAATTTTTAAACATTGCCTATGGGGATTTTTAAGGGTAAATGTTTGTCGCCATTCCACGAGCAGGCGCAATTTTGAAGCGTGACATGTTGGGTATCAATTTACTCGGTGTAACAATGAGTTCAATGTAAAAAGATTAAGATTAGATTAAGCAGGCAGGCTATTCAGTTACTTATATATATATAAAATGTTTGGGGGTTCTATGTAATTTTCTAGCAAAAAAGTAAAAATGATTTTAACTTGCAAACACCGAGTCTGAAAACTAGGCCCGGTCCTTAAGTGATTAATAGAAAGATCATTCTTCCCATGGAACAAAGAGCATACAGTACATGACACTTTCCACCATACAGTGCTTCAAAACCTCACAGTTTTTTCAACCACTACTACATTACTGGAGTTTATATACTTTCTACGTTAGTTGATGTTCTATCCGTATTAAATATTGTTTGCAAAGTACGTACTTGCCAATTACTACCAAACAATGCCATAAAGCAAGACTTTACAGTCCTTTAGTGAAATGTAATTCAGCGAAGGGTAAAACCATAATGTTAAATGATTGGAGAACTTACACAGATCTTTACTGACACCTAGTTTCCTAAATATGAATTTCATGTTTTCCTTTTTTTACATTATTAGAGCTGCTCGCTGTCCGTCTAGGTTGTTTGTTTTTTTTGTTTTTTACTTTAGTATTTTTACATACTTGTTACACAGTTAATATTCATTCTATACATTTTAGTGGCTGCCCGCCCCTTATGCCACGATGACTCTTCCCCATTCAGTCTCTACTCCTTCCCATTTTTGTCAGATTAGTTCCAATCTAAGCAGTGTTTTTTCTTTTTTCATGCAGTTTTTCAATTGGTTTTTCTCATATTATCACTCGTATTTTTGGATCCTGACAGAGTTAGACTGAGTCCGAGACCTTCTGGTCTCATATGGTTTCTATGTTGGTTGGAGAAACCACTGCTTTCTCAATCCCATTTACTTTTTTCAAATGTATTACACAATTTTACATATAGAGTAAAACTTTTGTTTGAGAGTAACTTGGTTTGAGAGCGTTTTGCAAGACGAGCAAAATTGTTTAATACATTTTGACTTGTGTGGAAGAGATAACGTCGATGGCGGTGAAGAGGGCCGTCCTCTTCACCGCCATCGACCTCATCTCTTCCACTTTGCGCTACACTTTCAGATCGCTCTACAGCAGGGTAGTCTTCCCGGTCACGATTGCAGACAGACATCGGTGAGAGACGGCGGTGCGGAGGACGGTCTATGTGGACAGCTTTACCGCGGATGCCTACATACTTAGATGTGCCTCTTTTAATCATCAACCATGTGAGTTGGCAAATGAGGTTTATTTTTTTTTTTTTTTGCTACTTCAGCTTTTACAATGAGAGGGTTTAAGTCACCATGTATAGGTCATTTCTTCCCATTATAACATCACATCATGGTAGCAAGATATAATATTCTTATTTTCATTTAAAAAAAAGTTTTTATTTTGACGCTTGCAATAATAAAGGGACAGACAACCCCCAACTACTCCCAAACCCAAATGATATCTCAAATACCCCTATCCCTCCTCCCCCCACCCCCCAATTTACCCCCCCGGTTTATCCCCCCACCTTGGTCCCGCAGGTATGCCTCCTCTAGTATATGCGTCTCATATAAACTTCTCCGCAAACTTCCAAGTTTTTTTAAAGGCTAACCATTTCGCCCATTTTGTTCCCTCCTGATCTTCATCTATCTCCGCCGAAGGATCTTCAGTGTCATCTGCCTCTAAGATATAGATTCCATTGACCCTGATAAGCCAGTCACGAATACTTGGGCCTTCCATCTTTTGCCATTTTTTTGGTATTGAGCATTTTGCCGCATTTAGGAGAGTAGGGATCAGAGAGGCGTTATACTTGCCCGTCTGACCCCCAGTCCCATGGAACAAGCATATCCAAGGGTCTTCCCTGATCTCAATCCCCGTTATCTCTTGTATTATCTTCAGTACCTCCGGCAAATGAGGTTTAATGTAGAAAAAATTCTTTTTTTTAGAAGATACAGACAGCCTTCTAAAAGCTATCGCCGACATGCTGGGTATCAAAGAGCAAAAAGCCGCAGAACTTACCCTACATGACAAGATGTATAAAAGGACTGCAGCCCAGGAAACCTAGAACATTTCCTGTACACCAAACTCTCAAAGACATCGTCAAAAAATAGTGGGAAGAACCAGAGAAAAAACTCTTCATACCAGCAACGGTCAAACGCAGATATCTATTCGCAGAGACAGACACCAAAACCTGGGCTAAATGCCCCAAAGTGGATGCCTCTTTAGCAAGAGTCACAAACAAATCCAACTTAGCTTTCAACGATGCGAGTATCTTAAGCGACCCCATGGATAAGAAGATAGAAGCCCTCCTGAAGAGGGCCTGGGAAGCAGGCATGACAAACCTGAATCCAGCGATAGTTTCCACCTGCACAGCCCGCACCTTACTAATTTGGTTGACCCAGCTACAAGAATTGCTAGAAAGTGACACACCATGAGAAGGATTAGTAAGGACCATCCCCACACTCACCAGGGCAGGGCGGCAGCTTTTCTAGCGGATGCCTCGGCTGAAACCGTGAGAATATCTTCAAGGGCCACAGCTCTATTGAACTCAGCCCGAAGAGCCCTGTGGCTGAAGTCATGGGAAGGTGATATCCCTTCCAAAAACAGACTATGCGGAATTCCATTCATAGGAGACCTGCTATTCGGGCCTGACCTAGAAACAGTGCTAGACAGGACCGCAGCAAAAAACAAGGGGTTTCCTCAAACTAAAAAGAAGCAAGGGTAGGCACCCTTTTGGCAATTCAAAAAGTTCAACAAGCCAGGAGCAAAGAAGCGCTGGGGACAACAAAACAAAAAAGGCAAGGGTGAATTCATCCTCAAGCCTCCTAACACAAAGAACAAAAAACAATGACGGTCTTCAGGTGGGGGGCAGACTTGCAGCTTTTGCCCACCAGTGGCAAGGGTAAAGAAATTCATCCGCCGCACCATAGTGGAGGGCTACGCGATAGAATTTTCCGCCCGCCCCCCAACCAAGTACCTAGTAACCATCCTACCAAAGGACAAAGATCGGGCAAAGGCCTTTCTAGAGTCCCTAGGAAACCTACTAAATCAGTGATTAGCCATGCACCTGAAGAAGAGGAACAAACGGGGTTTTACTCACATATCTCTGCAAAGAAAAAAATGTCAGGCAAGCTAAGGCTCATACTGAACCCCAAGCCCCTCAACAGAAGAATAAAATACAAAAAATTCAGGATGGAGTCTATTTATTCAGTCAGAAATATCCTACCACGGGGAACATTTATGGCCCAAATAGACCTACAGGATGCCTACCTACTTGTCCCCATAAAGAAAGGTCATCAAAAATTCCTGAGGTTTGCAATTCAGGGACCGGCAACCACCCTACACCTGCAATATACAGCTCTCCCTTTCGGCATCTCATCTGCACCCAGGATCTTCTCAAAGATAATGGCAGAAGCTCTAAAGGGCCTAAGACAACAAGGCATTGGCGTCATACCATACCTAGATTATCTACTGTTCTTTGTGGATTTAGCGGAGACCCTAGAGACCAACCTGCACACAAGTATGTCCTAGCTACAATACCTGGGGTGGATAGTAAATACAGAAAAATCGCAGCTGACCCCGAGCCAGAGAGTCGTGTACTTGGGCTGTGTACTGGACAGACTAATTAAAACCACCTTCCTAACGGAGGAAAAGAATGAGAAAATCACACAGGCAATAACCTCTCGGAGGGGGGCCAACTTTATCATGATCAGACAAGGAATGGCAGTGCTAGGACTGAAGACATCTTGAATCCCAGCCATCACCTGGGTGCAGATTCACATGAGACCTTTACAGAATTATATTCTGCCCCAGTTGGAGGGCAACCACTCATCCCTAGACAAGTCCATTTCTGTTGCAAACTCAGTCAAACAAACGCTCCAGTGGTGGCTCAACCCGCTCCGATATATTGAAGGGCGCAGATGGGCTCAATCCAACTCAGTCAGGATTACCACAGATGCCAGCACCCTAGGTTGGGGGGCACACATGGAGGAGCATTCCTCGAACATGAGAGAGCTAAAAGCTGTGGAGGAAGCATTGAAAGCATTCCAACCAGCGATACAGGGGAAAGACGTCAGGGTTCAATCGGACAACGCCACGACGGTGGCATACCTAAAGAGGCAAGGGGGGACAAAGTCCCAAAGCTTGATGAGGCTGACGGAAACAACTCTGTTATGGGTTGAAGCAAACATAAGATCAATATCAGGCATCCACCTGAAAGGAACAGACAATACACTGGCAGACTTCCTGAGCCGGAAGACCATAGAACAGACAGAGTGGTCACTGAACCAAGCAACCTTCTCAAAGATCACGCAAATGTGGGGGGTACCCGAGGTAGATCTGTTCGCCTCTAAGGCACAACACAAAATCTCCAACATTATTTTCGCTGGATCCCACAGATGGCAACAGCAGAGTAGATGCTTTCAACCAAAGCTGGGGATGGCAGTTGTGTTATGCATTCCCTCCAACTGCCATAATACCAAGAGTGATTAAAAAAATCAAGGCAGAGAAAGCAACAGTGATACTCATAGCACCGTACTGGCCCCAAAGTGCGTTGTTCAGCCACTTGAAGAACCTCAGCATCCAGCCACATCTAACACTAGTGGACCGTCAAGATCTCTTATCACAGGGTCCAGTCAACCATCCGAACCACAGGATCCTGAAGCTTTCGGCTTGGTTACTGAAAGGGTAAGAATACAAAACAAAGGGCTGCCAGACAGAGTGATCAACACCATCCTAGACAGCAGGAAACCCGTAACTAGAGCAATCTACGAGAAAGATTGCTCTAGTTATGCCCATGTTGAGGCCTTTCTCTCAACATGGGCATAACTAAAAAGAGTGAGTTGCGGTCATATTGATCCACTGACCCAATTTACCATATGCCCGTGTTCTCTGCCTCCATGACCAGGGCACGATACGAGCAGATATTGCGGTTCATGCACTTCAATGACAATGAACTCTGTCGTCCTCGTGGAGACCCTGCATACGATCGGCTCTACAAAATTCGGCCCCTCGTAAACGACTTCAACCCGCGTTTTGCAGACTTGTTTACTCCCCATCAAGTTGTCTGCGTTGATGAGTTCCTGATTAAATTTTCTGCCCGCTTGTCATTCAAACAGTACCTTCCCAGCAAGCGTGCCAGATACGGGGTCAAGATGTATAAGCTCTGTGACAGGGCCACAGGCTATACATATAGTTTTATGGTTTACGAGGGCAAAGATAGTCACATAGAGCCGACAAACTGCCCAGACTACATAGGAAGCGCTGGCAAGATTGTGTGGGACTTGGTGTCACCCTTATTCGGAAAGGGGTACCACTTGTACGTGGACAATTATTATACGAGCGTGCCACTTTTTAGTCACCTTTTTGATCATCAGATTGGAGCATGTGGCACCGTGCGACCTAATCGCCGGGGCTTTCCCCAGCGGCTTGTAGATTCCCATCTTAGGCTGGGGGAGAGAGCCTGCTTGCAGTGTAATAACTTGCTCACTATGAAGTGGAGGGACAATAAGAATGTTTTCGTTCTTACCTCCCTTCATGCAGACACGACGGTCCAAATTACTACGGCGACTGGTGTTGTGGAGAAACCCCTCTGTGTCCACGAATACAACCTTAATATGGGAGGGGTGGACCTCAACGACCAGTTGTTGGCGCCGTACCTAGTTGCCCATAAGGCCAGACGCTGGTACAAAAAAGTGTCTGTATACTTATTTCAATTGGCTTTGTTGAACGCTCATGTGCTATACAGAGCTTCAGGACAGACTGGATCCTTCCTTAAATTCCAGGAAGAGATCGTCAGAGCCCTTCTGTATCCAGACGGTGCTCCACCTCACCTTCCCAATCCAAATGCAGTAAGCCGGCTGCATGGGAGGCATTTTCTTTATGTCCTCCCGAGTACCCCTACACAACGAGCCCCCCAAAGAAAATGTTGTGTCTGTAGAATGCACGGATATAGGCGTGACACCCGGTATTATTGTCCCTCCTGTCCTGACAATCCTGGTCTATGCATTGGTGAATGTTTTGAGCGCTACCATTCACTAGTTGAGTTTTAGCGTAGGGTACAGCACTGCAAAGACTAGGACACACTTTCACAGGGTCTCCCAAGATGCCATCGCATTTTCAGAGACCCAAACCTGGAACCGTTACAGTTTTAAAAGTTACAGTTATAACAAAAAAGTAAAAAAAAAAAAATACACAAAAAAAAATAAAATAAAAAAAACAAAAATAGTTGTCGTTTTATTGTTCTCTCTCTCTCTATTCTCTCTCTATTGTTCTGCTCTTTTTTACTGTATTCTATTCTGCAATGTTTTATTGTTGTTATGTTTTATCATGTTTGCTTTTCAGGTATGTAATTTTTTTATAGTTCACTGGGTTTTAACCATTTTTTTGTTTTCTGGTACGCCATTCAGCTGCAGCGAGGATTTATTTATCTTGACAGCAACAGCGTTTGCTCCCAGAATACATAAAGCCGTGACTCCAGCGCTGTCAGAGGTGATTTCACCACCACAGTTACATACTTCAGCATATATGCCGAAGTGTGGGGGCAGCAGTGGGTGGAGGAGCGATTTGCTCCTGCCTTTTGCGGGAGGATGCCCCCATGCTTCGGCATATATATATTTTAGGCACAGGTTGCGTTAAATGTTTTGATTTTTACTATGTTTTTTTTGTATTTGCTTTGCAGGTATGGTAAGTCTTACTGTTATACTGTAATGTTATTTTGTTTTATTGTTAACCATCATTTGCTTAGCAGGTACGCCATTCAGTTGCAGCGCAGATTTATTTATCTTGACAGCAACAGCGTTTGCTCCCACGATATATAAAGCCGTGACTCCAGCGCTGTCGGAGGTGATTTCACCACCAAAGTTACATACTTCAGCATATATGCCAAAGCGTGGGGGCAGCAGTGGGTGGAGGAGCGATTTGCTCCTACCTTTTACGGGAGGATGCCCCCATGCTTCGGCATATATAAACGGTGCATATATGCCCATCATTAGAAGTGGGTGGATGAAGGGAGGTATCGTAATGGTGGGTATACCCACCGATCAATCTCTTTTTTTTATTCAGCCCACAGGCTGCATGAAAAAAAAGTTTACAATATATGCCCAACAAGGACCACCAACGTACTGGTATGTTGCTGGACTTTGAGTGGTTATACCAGAATGATGCCTACAGGTTTAGGTATCAACTTGGTATCATTCTTTTCAGCCAGCGGTCGGCTTTCATGTAAAAGCAATCCTAGCAGCTAATTAGCCTCTAGCCTGCTTTTACAAGCAGTAGGAGGGAATGCCCCCCCACCATCTTCCGTGTTGTTCTCCGGCTCTCCTGTCTCAACAGGGAACCTGAAAATGCAGCCGGTGATTCAGCCAGCTGACCATAGAGCTGATCAGAGACCAGAGTGGCTCCAAACATCTCTATGGCCTAAGAAACCGGAAGCTACGAGCATTTTATGACTTAGATTTCGCCGGATGTAAACAGCGCCATTGGGAAATTGGGAAAGCATTTTATCACACCGATCTTGGTGTGGTCAGATGCTTTGAGAGCAGAGGAGAGATCTAGAGTCTAATAGACCCCATTTTTTTCAAAAAAAGAGTACCTGTCACTACCTATTGCTACCATAGGGGATATTTACATTCCCTGAGATAACAATAAAAATGCTAAAAAAAAAAAAAAAAAAAAAATGAAAGGAACAGTTTAAAAATGATATAAAAAAAAAAAAAGCACCCCTGTCCCCCCCACTCTCGCGCAAAGGCGAACGCAAGCGTCGGTCTGGCATCAAATGTAAACAGCAATTGCACCATGCATGTGAGGTATCACCGCGAAGGTCAGATCGAGGGCAGTAATTTTAGCAGTAGACCGCCTCTGTAAATCTAAAGTGGTAACCTGTAAAGGCTTTTAAAGGCTTTTAAAAATGTATTTAGTTTGTCGCCACTGCACGTTTGTGCGCAATTTTAAAGCATGTCGTGTTTGGTATCCATGTACTCGGCCTAAGATCATCTTTTTTATTTCATCAAACATTTGGGAAATATAGTGTGTTTTAGTGCATTAAAATTTAAAAAAGTGTGTTTTTTCCCAAAAAAATGCGTTTGAAAAATTATTGAAAAAAATTATTTTTTCATGTAAACAAAAAGTGTCAGAAAGGGCTTTGTCTTCAAGTGGTTAGAAGAGTGGGTGATGTGTGACATAAGCTTCTAAATGTTGTGCATAAAATGCCAGTACAGTTCAAAACCCCCCCAAATGACCCCATTTTGGAAAGTAGACACCCCAAGCTATTTGCTGAGAGGTATGGCGAGTATTTTGCAGACCTCACTTTTTGTCACAAAGTTTTGAAAATTGAAAAAAGAAAAAAAAATCATTTTTCTTGTCTTTCTTAATTTTCGAAAAACAAATGAGAGCTGCAAAATACTCACCATGCCTCTCAGCAAATAGCTTGGGGTGTCTACTTTCCAAAATGGGGTCATTTGGGGGTTTTTGTGCTATCTTGGCATTTTATGGCCTCCGAAACTGTAATAGGTAGTGAGGAGTGAATTCAAAAATTTACGCCCTTAAAATCCTGAAGGCAGTGATTGGTTTTCGGGGCCCCATATGCAGCTAGGCCCCCAAAAAGTCCCACATGTGGTATCCCCATACTCAGGAGAAGCAGCTGAATGGATTTTGGGGTGTAATTCCACATATGCCCATGGCATGTTTGAGAAATATATCATTTAGTGACAACTTTGTGCAAAAAAAAAAAGTTTGTCACTTTCCCACAACTTGTGGCAAAATATAAAATATTCCATGGACTCAACATGCCTCTCAGCAAATAGCTTGGGGTGTCTACTTTCCAAAATGGGGTCATTTGGGGGGGGGTGGGTTTGTGCCATCTTGGCATTTTATGGCCTTCAAAACTGTGATAGGTAGTGAGGAGTGAAATCAAAAATTTACGCCCTTAGAAATCCTGAAGGCGGTGCTTAATTTTCAAAGCCCCGTACGCTTCTAGGCTCCCAAAAAGTCCCACACATGTGGTATCCCCGTACTCAGGAGAAGCGGCAGAATGTATTTTGGGGTGTAATTCCACATATGCTCATGGCATGTTTGAGCTATATATTATTTAGTGACAACTTTGTGCAAAAAAAAAAAGTCTTTGAACAAAAAGAGTCCCTGGACTCCGAATTGTCTTCTATTTTTCTAAACCTTACTCAGACTCTAGAGAAAAAGTCCTTATTATACTGGCACATTAAATCTTTCCAGGAATACATTACTGAAAACCTGAACCCCTTCGGGCTCAGAGTTCAAATTTTCCCCACCTTTGACAATTTTGATCCGAGTTTCAAAGTGGCTTGGGAGGAAAATTTAAAGTTATGTTCAAAAAACATGAGGTCACTATTAATTTACAGAGTACCAAAAACGCATAATAGGTTTAGATTCGCTGGAGCCATTGTTAAACAAAATTCGGCAAAATCCAGATATCTTGGGGCTACAGATAGGAGATCACAATTACAAAGTTTCAGCCTATGCAGACGATCTGTTGTTCTCTATGTCTAATCCACACATTTCATTGCCTAACCTCATGAAGGAGTTTGAAGGCTATGGAGCTCTTTCAAATTTAAAAATAAATTTTACTAAATCGGAAGCTATGGGAGTGGCACTTCCTCAATCAGAGCGGGGTATTATACAACCCAATTTTAAATTCAAATGGGTGACGTCAGCGTTAAGGTACTTGGGTACATATATACCATCAAACCTGGGCAATACTTTTGCAGTAAACTTTCCACCATTATACAACGCAGTACGATCCTTATTGGATAAATGGAATCAGGGGCTTCACTCGTGGTTTGTCTGATGTAATATTATCAAAATGAGTATCATGCCAAAATTCTTGTACCTTTTTCAGGCATTACCTATCATTATACCGGCAGTTTTTTTTGTCAAATTTGCACTCTTTTTACTAAATTTATATGGGCGAATAAACGCCCCAGGATTAGTAGATGTCTTTTGACGCTACCCAAGTGCTTTGGCGGTGTAGCTGCCCTAGACGCATTTAAATATTATCAAGCGGCCCATCTGGGCAGAATGATCGACTGGAGCAGACACATGGAATTCAAACTTTGGATAGACATACTGTAGAACAACAATCTAGCCCGATACCTTTGGGTAGAGCACCTTGGTGCTATGCAGCCCTACCCGTCCCTCCTAAAACACATCCTATTATAGGCCCTACACTGAGAATGGGATCGGGGCTCTGTCGGAACCCTACATTTTCCACAACACAATCACCCTTGTTCCCAATATTGGGAAATCCTAGTTTAATCCCAGGGATGGAATTAGGGGCGTTTAAGAGTTTAATAGAGAGGGGCTGTTTTCAGGCATCGCACTTTCTGGATCATGAGAATTGGCCCACGGTGGCCACATTGACGCACCCGGGGGGCCGGTATGAAATAAATGTCTGGCAGGCGTTGCAGCTACATCATTTTCTTAGGTCTCAGGGACCACCGATAAATTATAAACGTCAATTAACTTTATTTGAGTCATATTGCGATGAAGAAGAACCCCTCTCTCGGACGATTTCAAAGATCTATGCCTTGCTTAGCATGCCCTCAGAAGATTTTGTGATGCCAGGATTTGGTAAATGGGAGAGAGATCTGAATAGGACCTTTAGCCCAGCCCAACGACAGAATATTATCTATCTTTCGTTGAACTCATCAATATGCACACGGATTCAGGAATCTAATTATAAATTACTGACACAATGGTATTACACCCCCCGGCAAGGCTAAGTAAATTTTCTCCAGAGGCCTCAGACCGTTGTTGGAGATGTAGAGAGGATCGGGGGACACTATTTCACATATTTTGGTCCTGTCCTAAGATTAGACAATACTGGCTGGAGATACAGAGGATATCTCAAAAGTTCACAGTCTTTCCATTACCAGATGACCCCGCATTTTTTCTACTTCATTGTTCACAAATCCCCCGGCAGGCATATAAAAAATCTGTGTTATGTCACATGGTCAATGCAGCTAAAGCCTGTATTACTCTTAGCTGGAGGGATCCCAAACCTCCTTCCATCGCTCAGTGGCTAAATAGGGTAAGGAACACCGGGATTATGGAGGATCTTGTAATGTCAGCACAAGACAGAAAAAAGCAATACACTAGAACATGGGCAGACTGGGATCAATTCGTATATTCAGAAGAGGGGAGGAGACTGATAGGGAGTGCGCCTAGGAAATGATGGGTTCCATGCTGGTGTGTTTTCGCTTTGTACGCCCGTCTCCTCGGGGAGCGGAGGATGACCCCTTCCCCCCCTCTTTTTTTTTTTCATTTTTGATTTGTTTTTTGGGTTTGTGGGTTTACTGATTTACTTTTGAAGGTTTTGGTTTGTTTTTTTTGGTAAAATATAAAAAGAAGGAGGTTTTTTTTTCTTCTTTTGAGTGGATACATACATATAAGTAGATGAAGAGGTAGATATATACATGCTTATATAACTATGGATTATTAAGTTGGTACAAAATGTATGGTAGTTAAAAGAAAATGTGTATATGGAAAGTGATATGATATTGGATTACCTGCCTTCTTTTGAATAAATATAGATGAAAAATTAGAAATACTACAAACCAAAATGCTGCATCTTACAACGCATCCCTTGTATGCTGAATCTGAAGAAAAACTCAAAAACCATCTAGAGCTATTCAACAAAAACATCTTGATTAAAAAAGACAAGAAATTACAAAGAGATAGAAAATCCTTCCAAGATGGTAAATCCAACCCATGGTAAATCTTTGGGAAAATCTAATAGAGGAGCACATACTAATAATAATAACTATGATTCTTCTGTACACTCCTCTATCTCCCTTCCTCCACAGTCCTCCTCGGACCATCATGGTCGGAGACGATAGCGCCCCCGCCGTGAATCGTATGACGAATCTTCCCACACGGAGGGCTCACCACCGAGGGCAGGTAATGGTGGTCACTCTCGGCACACCACCGATAGTGACCCACCTGATACATCTACTCCAGCTACCTGTACTGAATCTTGCTCACATACATCCACTACTTCCATCACCACACGTTCTAAATCTGTACCCCCCCGTACTTTTTTAGATTTGATGAGAGGTCGTGCACAGATTCATCAAAAGAAAACTCAATCCCATCCACCCAAAACTCTGAAAACCAATCATTAAAAACTACGCTTAACGTAGTCAATTTATCTTCACGCCTACTTACTCCCAAGGAGATGGATGTCCTTGCACGTGGCCTCACCTTCTGCCCATAATTTAATCTCGACAGATTTGGAGCCATCAAGGACGTCCACCTCTTTATTCGTAAAATGTTACTCAAGAGTTTATACGCAAAAGAATCTAGCTCTGAGCTTGGGTCTTCCAATTCAGACAAGCAGGCACTAGACAACTTGATCACTCTACTCGAAGAAAGTGAATCTGTGGATACCATGGATCCATTCAATGCAGTGAGCTCTTCAGCCACTGCTGACGATACCCTATTTACCTTACTGGGGGAAAGTCAACCTGTGGATCTTATTGACTCAGTTGACCTAGAGGCCCTTCTCGCTACAGTCAATGACACTCCCACTACACAAACACAGTCCTATGTTGTCGATCCTTCACTAAAAAAGAAATCTACCCTGTACCCCTCACCTAGCTCAAACCGCAATGCGTCACTCTTTCTCAAACTCATGACAACAGACATTAGGAACATATAAAACTTTTCTAAATCACACGGTAATCTCGATCAGGATGAAAAAGCAGCCCTCGATGCGTTGGCCCGTGACCATCTGACAAGGGTGGCAATGTCGTGGTCATGGACAATATCCAATACATCGAGATGTGTAAAAACATACTTGGTAACCTTGAGTGGTACCGACCAATTCATCGATCGGTACTTGATAAATTTACTCATGACTTTTACTCATTGGTGGACTCATTGGTGGAGCTTTGCACTAAAATGCTATAACCAAACAAGTTTGGTAGTACGTTAGAACTAGCTATCCCAGAGAGGCTACGCTCTATGCGCTGCCAAAACTACACAAACAATTGGACAAGCCACCCGGCAGACCCATTATTTCTGGTTGCGGCAACCTTACTGAAAATTTGAGTCGGGTCGTAGATAATTATCTCAAACCACTCATTACCTGTCTTCCATCCTATGTACAAGATACTCTACATTTTTTACAAACCCTCCAGGACTTGCACATCACAGATGGTGCCTTATTAGTGACCATCAATGTTGAGTCCCTGTACTGTACCATACCACACACTAAAGGTCTTGCCACAATCCGCCATGTACTATTACAATCAAGTAAATGTAAACCTGAATACACTTAATTCATTTTGAATTCTTTAGAATTCATATGACACCACAATGTCTTTTGCTTTGACGGTTCCCACTACCTCCAGGTACAGGGGGTGGCGATGGGGACCTGCTGTGCCCCATCGTACGCCAACCTGCCCCTGGGGGAGTGGGAACACTCACTGCTTACCAACGATCGCTAGTCTGCCTATGTCAGCCATATACTTTCTTGGCGATGTTACATAGACAACGTGTTCTTGATCTGGGATGGCTCTTGCAGGAATTCTTGGCTTTTATTAACCAGAATGAATTCAATCTCACCTTCACCATGTCCCACAGTGAAACAGAAATCACATTCTTAGATGTACTTATCAAAAAGCAATTTGATGGCAGCCTCTCCAGTCAGCTGTATCGCAAATCCACAGCAGGGAACTCATTGCTACATGCGACTAGCTTCCACCCCAAACCACTTCTAGCATCCATACCCTATAGTCAGTACCTTAGGGTACGTAGAAACTGCTCAGATGAAGCTACTTTTAAAGACGAAGCTAACAAGTTACTAGCTAGACTCCTCGAAAGAGGATATTCCAACTCTAGCCTTAAAAAGGCGTATAAAAAAACTATTGGACAATCAGGTAGTGACCTACTTAATACAAAAAACCTCCCTCTACCGACAATATTACCAGGATCATTACTACCTATACAACACAACACAAACAATTAAAACGTATTCTCAACAAATACTGGCATTTACTCACTACAGACCCTTTACTGTCTCAATTTATGCCAGATACCCCTGCTGTTACATATAGGAGGGCCCCCTCCGTAGGTGACAGATTAGTCACAAGTGAATACAGATCCTACAGAGGCGATCCCTGTAAAACTACGGGCACCTTCCCATGTGGAGGGTGCCCATACTGTCAATACATGGATAGGCGACACAATATACTCCCACCAAATGGACAGTATTTTCTCCCCAAGCACTACATCAATTGCAAGACTCCCGCCGTACTATACCTACTCACTTGTGAGTGTGGTTGCTACTACGTCGGGAAGACAATTAATGAGTTTTGGAAGAGAATTTACCAGCATATATCCACAATTCGCAAACGGGACCCTGAGGTACCTATCGGTCGACACATGGCCTTGGCACATCCAGATTCTCTTCCCAGGATCCTTTTCTTGGGTCTGGATCGCATCCACCTTCACTCCAGGGGAGGCGAATTTAACAAACGCCTCCTCCAATGTGAGTTACGCTGGATATTCAACTTACAGGCCACTGCTCTACCTGGGTTAAATGAAGCGTTTAACTTTCGTTCATTTCTTCCAGGGTTCACCTCTGGGGTCTGTGAACGGAATCTCTAAACGCTTTATTTTTTTATTTACTAGCACCCAATATAATGTTACTGTTTTTTTACTCACCTCTCTACATATATACATTCCAAAAGAAACCCAGTGTCAAGCTTCCTGGGATTTCTGTCTCCTAACATGTATTCTTTTTTTTAAAAATGTATATGTATGTTTGAGCTTCTTATCTTTCCTGTTCAATTTGCCCAAGATTTCTTGTCCAAACCAATAATAACAATTTTATACATCATTTTGTTCGATAATAATTTTATCTAATTTTTTTACAGTACCCTTTTGAAACACCTGAGATGCCTATTTTACAGTATATATATATATATATATATATATATATATATATATATATTTACATATGTATGTGATTTCGGTTTTTTTTTATTATTTCTCATGCTTATACATTCCCCCTTTTTTTGCCTGTAAACACGCTGGCTGTATTTCCTTTCCACCATCGGGTGGCTCCCTAGCTCCGCCCCAGGCTGTGTCACAGCATGCAGACACCCGGCGGGCGGGCTCCACTGGAGCAGGACAGGCACTGGACATTCTGTCCATGTCCTGCTATGCTGTCTCCATGGGAGTCTATGTGCGCATCCGCCACCACCGTCTGATTGACGAGCGGCGTGCGCTTCTCTTTCCCCGCCGGTGACGCGGAGAAGCGTGACGTCATCGCGCCCCCAGGGGCGTGGCTATACAGCGCGCCCCTGCGTCAGAGGGACGCTCTGATCTCCGCAATCAGCTGTACCACATACAGCTGATTTGGCGGAGTGTACCACACGATTGGTTCTCACCAATCCAAGCAGGTACATTTAAACTGACGTCTGGTTATCCAGTGTCAGTTCATCGGCTGCAGCTTTGACGTTACTCATGCTTTATATGGTAAAGGTAAACCTCATATTCATATTAGCCTCCACATGGACATACTTTGTATCCTTGTGTTCATCTGGCCTCACCTTTAACCCTCTATCTACCTATTTATTTTTTACTCCACTTTTTACTATGTGAACCTTAATATGTAAACCTCATTTTTACATTAACTACCACATGGACATACTTCTGTCCCTGTGTTCACCTGGCCTCACCATTAACCCCTTATTTACCTATTTACTTTTCACTCCACCTATCATTATGTGAACCTTAATACCCTCTCTATTTTGATTACCCCCACAGTGGTTATACTTTTTTGCCGCTGTGACACCAGGCGTCCCTTGTGAATGCATCCCGCCTTCCCAGCCCATGGCTACACGGTGAAGTTCCACGCCGTGTTTGAGGATCTACGCAGCCAGCGTGTATCTCCTTCCCCTCTCTGTTTTTATCTTCTGTGTGTTTAATGAGTCAATGGCATATATGTAAGTATTTCACATTATCTTTTTTTGATATCATCAGGCTCCAAACTATACTGTTGATGCCTATATTATAACTAATTTTATACATGTATACATTTGTGTTATAGATACACTTGTACACCCTTCTATAAAACTTTCCCTGAAGAAGGAAAAGTACACTTCAATGCGATTTTCCGAAACATGTCGGGATAGAAGCTGTGCAATTCAAATTGAGTTTAACTCGTCTTGAGCAAGACTTTGGATTACCAGCTTTGGGTGATACGTATATATGTGCAACAAACTTCCATGTCTATCATTGATTTACCCTTGTGTTGTATTTGATCTCAAAAAAATTTTCTACATTTTTTTTAGATCTTTGTATACTAAATAAAGTTGGCATCTTTTTGCCTTTTATACTCATTTACTCTCTTTACATTTACATTTTTTCCTGTCCTTAAAAGTCCAAAGGGGCGTCCATTAAATGCATCTTCATGCAGTTTTCTCTCCGCAATGCTATTTAGGATGTTGGCAGGCTAGCACAACACCCAATTCTTATTATTTATATGTTTTGTATCTTCGCAAGGCACTATTGTATAGACCAGCTGTCCGACCAAGACCAAGCATTTGGTCGCAAGGTGCTCCAGTTTTTATCCCCACCCTAGTAAGTATTGCTTGATACATCCTCTTGGATGGTGCCTTGGAAGACGATTCGAGAAAACAGAGTTAGGTACCTGGTATCTTTTTCTAAGAAGTCTTCCAGGGCAGCACTAGTTCCCACCCTAAAGCGATAATACCAGATATAGTGGGGAAGTCTTAGTTTTGAATGGGACATTAATTGTTTCATCAGCCGTGCGTGAGACACACCCCCCTCTTTCTAGCCGCGGCACACCTCCGCTTTTAATCTATCTTGGGTTTGAGTGATGATATTTCAACCTGGTTCGGGGGTTTTAAATAATTATTACTGTCTGGGGTGTTTCATTCGAGGTGGGTCTATTACCAGCATTTTGCATACCCTATTCGGGCCTGATGGTTACTTATGAGGGTTATGAATTTGTAAGATTTAGTGCCTCTAGATGAGCTCCCATGGTCAGACTTTTTTATATATTTTCTATATAGTTTGTATTTTTTCAGTTTTATTTTTCCACCATTCTCATATTTGTCCCTTCCTCTGCGCCCCCTCCCCTTCAGGTCGGCATTGTGGCGTCGCCCAGCACTCTCTGATGAGGCTTGGGCACGTATTACTCTGCCGGGTCGCATTGGTTAGGTGACACTGATACCCTGAGGGTGTTACTAGGTTATCTCCTGTCATTCTGCTACCTCCTATTGGCTGGTGGTTGTTTGTGGGAGTTCACGCATTAGTTACCTCCAGTGCTTGTTTTAGCGCCATTATGACTATCATAAATTCCCACTACTATTTATCTTTCTGGGGTTTTACTTTTCTGTGCCCCTTTCCCTCCTAGTCAGCATGGTGGCGTTGCCCTGCACTTCTCCAGGAAGGTTTGGGCACGTATTACTGTGCTTGGATATAGGGGACGGATGTCAAGTAATACCCCAGTTTCATGGCTATTTGACCATGCTAATCCCTGCCCTGGAGACCTTAGGTGACAGTTCTGGATGCCGTTTATCCCGGATTACGGGTCTTTAGATTTGGGAGGGTGTGTTCTGGCCACTCTTGAACAGGCGGCCAATCACTAGGGAAGTATAGTACGATGGCCCAGCCCCTTAGGTTGCTACGAGGGGTGGAGCGCAAGCTCCCTTTCTGTGAGCTGTTTTACTACCAGCCGCTGATTGGTCCACATTTGTCAGTGGCCGTCATGACGCCTGCTTCAGGGTTGGCCGCTCCCCTGGGCACGCATGAGTCTTGGAGCGCTCGCTCCGGATATACGAGCGGATGCAACGTCAGCGGCTGATTGGTCGCTAGCCGCCATCCCCTCCACAGGGATATACCTATGAGGCTTGGAACGCAAGCTGCGATGCCGGCTTGGTACGCAAGCCGAGCGTGGGCGCTGAGGTCTTTGGTCCTTTGAAAGTCACAGTGTCCCATTTGTCCTGTCTTTATTTGGGCCTTTTTTACATATAGGATACTTTACATATAGAGTACTATTGTGGATTAAACACTGATAGTTGTGTTCCTATTGAACATTCACTTCCAGTCCCGCCATGATGGGGGCGGAGTTTAGTTGAATTGTAAGCTGTGTACAGTCTTTATATAAGTGCAATGTGGGGAGGCTGTTTTATGCCCCTGTTGATGACTGTGGAGTCGAAACGCGTAGGGCCAGCTTTTCCAGCTTCCCACATTGCCATTTTTATACTTTTTATCCATTGTGATCACTTTTATTTTGTATGTTTTTTTGGACAATAAAAACCCCATTTTGATCTACACTATGTGGAGTTCCCCTTTTTCTTCCTCCATGGGCCTACTGAGAAACAGTTTCTCCTGATCAATCTGTTCCGGAACCGGAGATCGTGTGCACCGGAGATCCAGCGACCTGTCCAAGACAACCACTCCTCATCGGTGATTGAGACCCGGATGACGTCATCTGGTTGGATATCCTGGACAACCACCCTCTCATGCCTTATATACGCACTGCTATACGGCAGGTGCGTCCTACGGATCCGGTAAGAGTACCCATCTTTTTCTCTTGAAAATTTGTGTGCTTCGGTATTTGTGGCCGCCTTCCCATCTGAGTGTCCATAGTCTCCCCAGGATATATGGTATCCCCCTCGTTTTTGGAGAAGATTTCCACTTATTTCACCAATTATGGACTTTTGTTTTGTGTCACATCTTATATAGACATTACTTTGTCCACTTGCAGTAGATCACTGCTCATATACATTTTTATGCTTGTCACTATATTTTACTTTTTCCACAGGTGTATATAACGCTTTATTTGTTCTTGTAGGTTTAGCGCTGCACTGTATTAATTTTCTTCTGGGTAACTTGGTTTGTTGTGTGCTAGCAGCTGTAATTTTTATAGTTTTGATTCACTGAATAGCGCAGCATTTTCTCTATAGCAAGTTTTAGCTTACTGAGAAGTTCCTTCGGTGCTTTAATATAACTGAGGCACGCAGGTAAGACTAACAAATTTATAATGGTGGGCTGCTTCAGGGAGGAGGAGCCTATCTCTCGGATGCTGCCCTGGAAGACTTCTTAAAAAAAGAGTCATCAGGTACCTAACTCTGTTTTTTTAATTTATTTTTCCCTGATTAATTAGTTCAAGGCATCGTGGACCAAACCAATCTTTTTGCCCGCCAATTAATAGAAAACAACCCCAGCTCACACCTGTGCCCGCCCT
Organism: Lithobates clamitans; assembly: GCA_037952925.1. Lineage (NCBI taxonomy): Eukaryota > Metazoa > Chordata > Amphibia > Anura > Ranidae > Lithobates > Lithobates clamitans. Next base: position 136,732 of record JBBGZY010001272.1, on the reverse strand, counting down.
TTCGAATGGAGACCCCTAACAGTGGAGGAGCTCAAATTGTTTTTAGGCCTTACAATCAACATGGGCTTACAGAAAAATGAAGTGCATGCATATTGGTCTACCAACCCCATCCACCACATGCCAATTTTTTCAGCTGTCATGTCCAGGTCCCGCTATGACATTATAATGCTCTTCCTGCATTTCAGTGATAATTCGCAGTCCCGTCCCCCCCCCCCCCCGAAATCATCCCGACTTTGATAAATTATGTCACCTGTACTGGATTCTCCATCCTCTCCACTTTCAGTTTTGGATTCTTCTGCCCTTGTATCTAAAAGTGCTGTCGCCTGTGACACAATTCATGATTTGCCCCAAAAGTCTGACATTGTCACCATCCCCACTATCTTTAGGCCCCCTTCTGTCAAGTCACAGGCCACAGCAGGGGACATAGTGGTGGATATTATCCAGCAGACAGGTGTCCCAGCCCAGCAGGCTGCTAAAACGTTAGCAGAGCAGTCCTCATAATCAGTACCCAGTGGTTCTTCCAATTGGTGTTCCCAAATATGGAACAACTTTATTGCACTTGGTGATGGTCGCTTAGTCAAGTGTAAATTAAGCATTTTTGATTTTTGATATCACACATCTCACTACACTATCACAATCCACCCCTCTTTCCTCTCCGTCTTTTTTCATCCTGTCACTTGTTAGTATCCCTCTGCTATCCTATGTTTTCCACCATCTCTATGTCCTTACCATTCATGGCTCAGGCATTTTACTTATATATACCAATACTGTATGCCAATACTCATTGATTTTACTTTACTACTTTAGATGCCTGACAAACATACTCCTGTTTATAGCCTATACTCTTTATGGACTAACAAGGTTTCTAGGGATACATCACTACCCTACCATTACACAATCACAGTCCATCTCTTTCACTTCTTTTTCTTTTCTATCTTTTCACCTGTTAGTATCCCTCTGTTATCCTATGTTTCTCACCATCTCCATGTTCCCTACCATCTCTGGGTCCAGGCCTCTCATTTCATGCATATATATCTTTATGCTAATACTTATTGATTTTACTTTACTACTTTAGATGCCTGACAAACATACTTATGTTTACAGCCTACACTTTTTATGAACTAATGAGGTCTCTAGGGTTACATCGCTACACCTGTGTCAAGCCTTAAAATAAAAACAATGTGTCTGCGCTAGAAAAAATCGCTACACTCAAAGTGCAGTACTAGTAAACATAAACAACATAGGTGTTGATATATATGTGCATGCGTAAAAATACCCCTAGGTGCTAAAGTATAAAGTGCACAGTGCTATGTGAAACACAGAATGTGAGTGATCAAACAAAACAACATATCAATTAAAATATCAAAATAAAATGCAAGAGGATATAACAAATGGTGAATAAATGAAGTCCAAAAACGTGTATATCCAATGATATAAAAGTGCCCAAATTAATTAGTCCAAAGATTTGGTGAATTTCACATATCCTATCTTCCAAAGTGTGCCACCAAAAAACATGCTGTGGTGTCTTCCAGCCGCCCCCACAGGTGTATATGCTCACCTTCCTGTGTGTGACACAGCGATTAAACTATGTCAAACAAAGCCTTGGAGCCACTCCTGTGCTCATTAGGAACCAGCTGTGCAAACTTCCAATGTTCTTCTCATTTAGTTTTCACCTGCTCATAATCATTGCACAATATTCATGTGACAGGAACACTCAGCTTATCTTAAACTCTTCAACCTGCACTGTTTTTGTTGTCCCTTGATGTAGCCTGTTTGCACTTTCTATTGTGGTCCCGGAATTCTGGCTGCAGGATCTCAACCGTCCCTCCACCTGTTATAGCAGCCACTGCTCCAACTTCCTTCCTGCTCACCGTTTGGCCCCTGGTGGGATCCCATCTGACTTCGCCCCCTCAGCTCCCTGGTGAGGCACCTGCTGCCGCTATCTTGGAGCCGCACACCTGTAGCCATGGTCAAGCTCAGTGGTGAGTATGGGGACCCATAACCCCTCCTACCCTGTGCCTTTATAACTAATACTGTGCCATTTTGCCAACTACCGTATTTATCGGCGTATAACAGGCACAGGTGTATAACACGCACATTCATTTTAAGAGGGAAGTTTCAGGAAAAAAACATAAATTATAAATAAGAAACTTTGAAGCAAAATAAGGGTCAGTGCCCATCTGCAGCCTCACCATTGTCATCAATGCTGCCTGATCAGTGCCCATCTGTGACCTCACAAGTGCCATCAGTGCACATCAATGCACACACATAAAGAGTGAAACACAAAAACCTGCAATGGGTGTACACAAGCCCTCTAAAATCAGAGGGCCTTGCCCTTATCCCCCGGGGTGTTATGCTCCAGACGGGGACTGGGGTACTTACACTTGGTCCATCTGGCCAAAACCAGACGGACCCACTTATCTGGAGGGTCTGCCGAAAGAGACCCATCCAAATACTAGGTGGGGCTCAAATGAAGGGAGACCCCATGAGAAAGGGCGAGCTAAGCCAAAAGGCAATGTTCACCCCCTCCCAAGACTTTCAGGGCAGGCCTGAGGACCTACAACCTACCAGTCACACGTGCAAAAACCGTGTACAAACATAAAAATACAAAAAAGTGACAAACATGGGTTTAAATAAAAAGAAAGTGGGGAATAAGGAAGTGGAGAGGAGAGTGAAAATTGGTCATTGAGTGAAACAATGACCAGGCCCTCCGGCCAGGAATAAAAAATTCCTCCGGTCCCAGCCAAAAAGCCCAGCCCAGGAGGCAGGTGGAAAAAAAAGTGTGGTATGGTGAAGTGACCACGGTGCCATAAATCTATCAGGAACCATGAATCAGACCGAGACAGAAGTATAGTTAAATCACACTTGTTTATTAATAATAATAATAATAATGTAAACAGAGTAAGCGTAGTCAAAACAAGCCAGGAGTTCAGTAACCGGATCGGGTAGTCAGCCAAGCAAATGTCAGAGAGCCAGAGATAAACATAGTAGTACAGCAAGCAGGATCAGGGGCCAGAAGGAACGTCAGCCGAACAAGTCTTCAACAGGTACGCAGGAGAAATGTTGACAAAGGCGAAGGCAGAGATCAAGTGAGCTGGACGACTTTAAGTAGGCAGGACTGACGAGCAGAATCAACAACAGCTGGGTAACTGTGGGGAGATAGGAGATGGCAATTAGCTGACAGCTGAGCGGCCAGCTCAGAGAAGGAAGGGCTGAGCCCAGCCGTGACAAAATCAAAGTGACCCTCACTCACAGTGATTCTACGGTCGATTCACGGGCAACTATTCTATATGACAGATTTTATTGAGAAGGGGTACAATTCCCAATCCCTTAGAGATACGACTGGTTCGGTATGAGAAATGGATAGGACAACATTGCTGAGGGAGAAACCCAAATATATAGATAATACTAGATTTTCACTTCCTTTTATTACTACTTTTTCTGTCCAACATCAAAATGTTAAAAGACTTATACAGAAACACTGGCACATTTTGTGGAATGACCAGATTCGGGGCGCTGTTCTTTCCAAGAAACACAGGGTTATATTTAGGGGGTGGCATCTTTGAAGGAGAGAATAGCGCCTAGTGTTCAAGACCCACCTTTTTTTTCCAAAACTGTATGGGTTATTATCCTTGTAAGAAGTGTGGTGTGCAGTCTCAATAGCTGTAAAAGCAGGAAGGTGAGTGGCCTTACCTCTACGAGCACTTCTCGCTCATTTGAGATTGGAGCCGTTTATCACATGTACCTCTACGGGGGTGGTATATCTGATTCAGTGCCCATGCAGGCTATAATATGTGGGCAGGACCAAGCGTATCCTACAGGTGAGAATAAAGGAACATATCAGTAATATCAGAAAGGGTTTCAAAAAGCACTCTGTGTCCAAACATTATGATGTGATGCATAATAGCGATCCTTCTAACACCCTCTATTTGGGGATAGTTAAGTATAAACCCCATTGGAGAGGCAGTTCTTTGGTGAGGGAGATTTTGAAACAGAAAATGGTTTGGGTATAAAGGTTGATGGCTGCAGGCCATTGATCTTACACAGGTAGACATCTTTATCCTCCACATTGAGCACTTCTCTATGCTTGGTCATGTTTTCTATGTTTCTTACATTCACATTTTTTCACGTTTTCTCTTTTTCTTTCAGGGAATGCCTTTACTGACATCCCTTTTTACATATCTACAGTATTGCACACATTATTCCTTGGCCTTGTCCATCTTACCATCGCAACAGGTTGGTTTATACATGCATTCTATCATATATATGTTACTATTTTGCTAATTTAGCAATGTTTGATTATATACATATCACATTACATTTTAGCTGACACCTGAACGGATTATTTCGGATCTCCAAGGTCACTCATTTCTACCCACGCCATGTCCGCCTTCCCACTGTTCCTTGGTCGGGGTTTTTTGGTTGGCACTGCTTCCTCAGCTAAATGCCCAAGCATATATTGCTGCCATCCTCAGTGAACATAGCCACAGGCACCTAGGCCATGCCGATTGGCGAGTATGGGGTCTTTCTTTTTTCTGAGGCCCCTCTTACCATTTATCTATCATTTATTCATGTGTTACATTGCTTTTTGATTATTCATTTCCAGATATATCCCACATGCATTCACCCCTGAAGAGCGAGCCACATCTCACAAAACGCGTCGGGTTTTATAGATGTCATGTATACTCATGTTACTTTAAATGCAATGCAATGCAATCTTTAACTATGTGCAACATTGTATCAGCTTTGTCTTTTGTATGTTACTTTTTTTTATGTGTGACTATTTCTGCAATAATAACTTTACTGTATTTACATTTGTCAATTTTATCGGCCAATTGTGCACACCTCATTCAAAGTCCCAAGGGCGACATCCATGTTTCTATTGTATTATTAGGGATGGAGGTGTGTTACTGGTGACACCAGACCTTTCTTATATTTATATAGATTGAGAACATATGTCCCTTATGGCCTTAACGTTGATGTTGACGTTAATGCATTTGTTAACAATTCATAGGCTTTCTTATTTCACAGAATATTTTTAAATATAGGTTTGTGATCTTGAATCGGAGCCTTGGACTGCTTCTAGACATTTTTTTGACCTTTTTGGAAATTCATGCTTGTGCTGTTTTTCTAATAGGTAGGAGTTTAGCTAAAGTTTTTTACATAAAAGGTTTTATATGTGTGATGACTCAGAACGAAATACGTAGTGTTTTTTGAACCATTCACTAGGTGTCACTGTCGGGAGCCAATATTTCGGTGACACCTTATAATGGAATTTTATCTCTTCCGGATAGATATAGATATATATATATATATATATATATATATATATATATATATATATATACACACTTTTAGATATTTTAAAAGTGTTCGTTCACTTATTTAACATGGTTATGTAGGTCATATAAGAATTTTTCCTTTTTGAATCCTTTTATTCCTAATAAGTGTGAGAGGGTGAGATTTGACGGTACTTTGCTTTTTTTCATAATTAGGATTCCTTGGTGAACTGAGGTTTGGCTATCTGTGTGTTGTATGATACACATAGATTCAGACTGAGGCTCGGTTGCTTGTGCAGTGTATAAAGTGTGGTGACTCAGCGTGCCACCCACTAAATCATCTTATGACGAAACACGTAGGGCGGAGCGACGCGCTGACATCACCAATCCCACATGTGCTCTCTAGAAGGACGGGTTTGTTTTGTGTACCGGTCAATACACTAGAAACAAAAAGCGCATGTTATCAGCAGTAGCTGTAAGTGCATTTTTTTTTACATTTAAATAAACGCTTTAAGGATTTTACACTATGTTGAGCATTTTGATTTTTTCGAGAAATCCTGTTATTTAATATGGTCCCAAGGGGTGATCTTGTGCAGAAGACCATCCAGACCCAAGGAAAAGGCCTAGGCTGGGCTAAAGCCACAAGCGCATATGATCCTTTGTAATGAGGGATCAATTGGAGCTGGTAAGCGAGCCATTCAGCTGTTGGTGGAGGCACTGATGTTTTATCGATCACATATAATGTATGTATTAAAGATCTTTTAGTCTGCATTCTCCGATTTACCGTTGCTGCATAAACATCCCACTTTGACTGGAATTTGCTTTGTATTATTGTTCTCTAAAGAATGTAAAAGAAAAAACATCTGGATCAGAATTCCGAAAACAAAGAAAATTAGTAGAAGAGGAAGCCACAAAGTTATCTCAACAGTGGCAGAAATGGTTGAAACAAAGCACAAGCAACGTTTTTCCGAATATCACCACATCAGAAGCACAAGTTCTGCAACTGACACTACTTCAACCACAAATATCAATGTCATCACCCTAGATCAAGAGATGATTGCTGTCAGTGAGGCTGATAAAAGTTTGGGGAACATGTTTTGTGAAGGAGAGAGTGACAGCGAGCCATTTGTTTCTGAAGCCCAAGCAGCAGAAAAGCAAACAACACCAAGTGAGTCCTCTTTAGAGGATACTGCGCTTGAAGCTGAAGGTTATATATCATGATTATTCCAAACGATCCTCCCTCATGGCCAACTTTAGCAAACAAGATTAGGTGTTATCTGGTTGAAAAGGGCTCAAATCAAGGAAAAGATGGTGATTTTGGAGAATATAAACCACAAGAAGGACGCACTTTCAATGCCACTTGGTTTACCAAAAATGTACCAAGTGGTAAAAATATTGATTGTGCATGGTTGTTTTATTCAAAAACCTCAAATTCTCTATTTTGATTTCCATGCATTTTGTTTGGTAAGCACAACTATGCATTAACCGACCCAAAAAAAGGGACAGAAGATGGAGGTGTCAATATTATGGGGTGATGTGAGGAAGTTTAGTAACAACTGCCCAAGTAACAAATATGCCCAAAATAGAATAAGAAAGTAACTTTTTCAGAGAAAGCCTTCTGTGTCTGCAAGTACGTTGAGAACTGAGATCAACGTAAGCAGTGAGCACGCACAAGCGGCTCTTGCGCTCGTTCACATGAGTTTGTTCACTGTGGCTAAAAAAATTCTTAGTAAATGTTAAGCAACGTACATGCAATTGCACGGGCGCACCTCTAAACTTGAATTTTTTATTTTTTTTTATGCTGGTTCACCTTTATATATTTTTTGAAGGAGATTTGCACATAGGTCATATTAACATGTGTTGCCAACATGTGACATGCACCTTGTTAAAATTATGTAAAAAGACTCTAGCTCCTCCTAAAAGAGCATTTAACCTTCCCCCTCTAATGCATATGACTTCCTTGGGTTAGCTTTTGCTTTTAAAAGGGGAACTCCACACTCCATTCTCCAAAGGCTGTGAGCTTCCTTCACCAATCCAAACCACATCCTTTTTCAGAGCATATAACAGGGCCAGCTAGGAAAGGGGCGAGAAGAGAGATCGCCCAACCCACTCCTGAACCATACAAGGCCACATACACTCAACATAGGTGGCTGCCTTTGGGGCATGTTGGGCTCAGCCCAATACCAACCACAAAGCAGCTTGCACCCACTAGTTTAAAGGGGCTTTCCACATTTCATAAAGCCCCCCTGTCTGCAGCCCCCCACAACCCCAGCCTAGGGTTGTGTGGAAGAGGCCCTTGTCCCCCTGAATATGGGAACAAGGTGGTTGACTTTTGGGGTGCCTGAGCCCCTCCTGCCCCCAAGCATCCACCCCTCTTTCATGGGCTGGCTTGCTGTGTGTTTGGCTAGGGGATTGTTAGTGTGTGGGAGGGGCATAATATATTTCGGGGTGTTTTTTTCATGTGGGGTTCTCGGGTTCTCATTTAAAGCCTTAACAGACACAAATGGCCTAGTATGTATTGGGGGGCAGGCCTTTTTTTTTTGTTTAACTTATTTTTTAAGATTTTGCAGCTGCAATGTAGATCTCTAGGTTTAATTAAAGCCGTATGTAGGGATATTTTAGCTTGCTGTCCACCATTTTAGCTATAAAAAATATGTATCCATTTTAGAATTATATGTATATGTGACGTTGATCAAAAGTTAGTTTCAAATTCTTGTAAATGGTCTGACTTCTTTTAAATGACGTGTACGTTATAGTACTGACTGCAGCTGTACAAGATTTTATTAATGTCCTATAAATGTTATCCACTTCATAAATGAGTATGCCTGCATGTATAGTTTTTATATCAGAATTATAAACGCTGAGAAGAGATACCATCTGTACTTGGATCATTTCTAAGTCGCCATGTTGAGATCAGAGTTCAAAGTCCCAGGAAACCTCCAGCTGGCCGAATCTTTGTCTCCAGCGAGGGAAGGAAGAAAATGTATACCAAGCAGATTGAAATGGAAATGAGGCTTCAAGACTCTCCCCTGAAGAATACTCCCATGGATCAGGACCGAAACCAAGTCCTTGACCTCAGCCACCATCTGAGAACTAACCCTGGCAACCGACTTTGTGAAGAAAAACCGAGATTACCATAATACGTCCACCAGACAACAAAGTCATTAATGATATGTACATACGCATCTATGGACTGGATGGCAGAGTGTACTTAGGTCAGCAGTATAGAATTGAGAACTGGGAACTTTACCTTCTTGAACCAACCAAAATGTAAGTCCTTGGCATCCTGGAGAGCCCAGAAGGCATGGCTCCATTCCCACAGTGGAAGATGATGGACATTTGTACGCCTCTAAGGATAAAGTGCTTTATCAATTTGCCAACAGTCTAGAAAAGCTTCTACAAGATGGCATTAAAACGAATACATTCTATTACTACCCAGAAGATAACTATGAGGAAAAGAAAGTCCTTCAGAAAGATGAAGAGTTTCAGAGAGTAAAACAGTAGACCAACTAATTCATTGACAAAAAAGCAGATACATTTAATGCGTTCGTTACAAAGTTAATTCCATAGCTCTGGGTACTCCGGTTTCCTTCCACACTTGAAAGACATGCTGGTAAGTTAAGTTAGCTGGCCCTAGTATGTATGAATATGACTTCATATCTTAGATTGGGGATCTTAGATTGTAAGCTCCTTGAGGTCAGGGACAAATCTGGAGGTTCAATGTATAAGAAATACATTAAATAAATACACAAACCTCCCACTATTCCCCTATCTCTAGCTCAAGAAAACTGTGGCCTGTAGGACAGCAAGGGTCAACCGCAAGGATTGATTGCCACAAAACTCAAAAGGGGGTAGTCATCCAGTTTATGGAATGAAGAGATACTAGCCCGAAAGTGGAGAGATAGAAGATATGTCTATGTCCTTCCCTTAATCCACGACACCTTGGTGGAACTTCAAGGAAGACAAGGTCCCGTCCAAAAACCTAAGATCATATACGACTAGAACTAGTTCATTGGGGGGGGGGGGTGGATTTAAATGAAAAAAAAAGTTACAGCCCTACTTAGCCACCAGGGGATCAATCTATTGGTATAAAAAAAAAGTATCCATCTACAATTCCTATGTCATCTTTTGTAAGTGCACATAAAGACCCCTATCCTACCTGAAATACCAAGAGTATATTGTTACAGCCCTTCTCTATCCAGGTGGCCATGCCCCTTAAAAATTCACTCAATTAGCAGACTTGATAAAAGATATTTCCCTGATATCATCCCTCCTACCCAAAAAATTAATTGTGATACCATATACTATTGTCCCCAATGTCCCTCCTAGCCAGGCCTCTGTATAGGGGAGTGCTTTCGGATCTATCATACATCACTACATTATTACTGAAGTATAAGTGAAGGGCTGATATTTCTCCAGTGCCCACTAACTGATATTTCCCTGTATGACCATGCCTCTGGCCTATTAATTGATCATGCCTCTGCCTTCTGCCTGAACTAACCTCGGCCTGTTAATTGACCATGTTTTTTGCCTGTCACTTGAACTGATCTTTTGCCCTGCTACTGTTGTAGTGGGATTCAAGATAACATGGGTGTCCCATGTATGTGAGGGTCTCCAGAGTTATTTCCTGAGTAGAGAAAACTAAGTTTTTGGTTTTCTCAGGATTTTGTAATTCCCAGATCAGTGTCTGGATACCAGAGGCTTTGAAGAGACTTGAGAGGGAAGAAGCCTCTACCCCTATGTCCAGGTCTTACCTGACTTAGGCCCTAAGCCTGATGTTTCTTCCTGCTGCCATCTGACCCTGACCTGTTAAATCGATCATGCCTCTGCCTGCCACCGCACTGACCCCAGCCTGTTTATAGACCATGTTCCTGTCCGCTGCCTGGATGTCAGCCTGCTGCTTGTACTGACCCTGGAGTGTTTATGGACTTGCTGCCTTGACCAATCCTTTGTACTGACCATGTGAGACACCAGTCCCACTCATCCTCTGCCTAAAACTGCACTATTAAAACCACAGGTGGGTGTTTGCTTCCCAAAATGTGGTAATTTTTGTGAGTGTTTCCATTGTTCTGGTGCTCTAGTGCCTTAAAAAATGTGATGAGTAGTCAGGAAAGTAGATGTGTAGTTTATGCCTCTAGAATGCCTGAAGGTGCTCCTTGGATGGGCCTTTCTATGCGGCTTGGCTGTGAAAAAGTCTCACACATGTGGTATCGCCATACTCAGGAGGAGTAGTAGAATGGCATAAAAGGGCACAATTCATTTGTGCCCATGCATGTGGTTTCACGGCCACCCCCCACCTTCCCCTAGGAATATTTCGTTTTAATAATAAAGAAAAAAAGAAAAAAAAAGTCATTGTATTCCATGTTTTGTTTCAGGTATACGTTCGGCCTAACCTTTCTATTTGATTTTCTCAGGTTTACACAGAACCGTATGGATCCTAGGTCACTCCTTTGTTTTCTGGGCACGTAGGAGAGCATCTCAGCGTTGCTACACGGAAAACCTCTCTCTTCCCACAGACTCTTTTTCGCTTTACTGGAAAGGTATTAGAGTGTTGCGTTGGTGTCAGGTATCTTTTCAGCTGTCTCAGCTTAGTGTACACTGGCCTCCACCTTCAAAAATTATAATTCACGCAGGAGGTAATGATATTGGTCATCTAAAATCGCTTGATTTAATGTTCACAATGAAGCAGGATTTTCTAAGATTTAAGCTTCTAAGATTTAAGCTTTCTTTTCCATCTTGTACATTTGTTTTTTCTGAGATAGTTCCAAGCCTTCTCTGGTTCTCCTCCCCCCAGTTAAGACCCCTGGAGAAGGTGAGAAGGCAGATTAACAGGTCTCTTGAGAAATTTATGCCGTCTATTGGCAGTTTTTCATATCGTCACATTGATCTAGATGGTGGTATCCCTAGTTTCTATAGGCCAGATTCCATCCATGTATCCGAGGTGGGTAATGACCTGTTCAGCCCAGGTCTTCAATCCTGGGTGGAAATGACCGCGGCTGTTGGGTAGGCCAATCCTGTTTTCAAGTTGTAAAGTCCTAAGACTGAGCAGGGAATTTTTCTTTATTAAGAGTTCCTTTTCAGTATTTTGTGTGTTTAAATTGATACAAATAAAATATTAAAATGGTTATTTTACATTCATACCAATAAAGTGTTGCGGCCATTATTAAAGCCATACTGTTGTATTGATGTTTATTCGCTGGGGTACGTTTGGGTTTTGGAGGGGTTTATGTGGCCTGCGATACTATGTGTTTTGCGGTGTAATTGCAAGTATGCATATGCTGTGTGTGAGAAATAACTTTCTATGACAATTTTGTGGGGGAAAAAAAACACATTTTATTTAATTTCTTCTTTTCCAAAAAAACTGACAACTCCCAAAAAATCACCATTCCTCTTACTAAATATGTTGGACCGTCTACTTTCCAAAAAGGTGTCATTTGGGGGGTATATTTACTGTCCTGGCATTTTAAAGCCATAAGAAATGGCCGTCAGTACATCAGAACTGATCAATTTTCAATGATTGGCATCATAGCTTGTAGACTCTATAACTTTCACACAGACCAAATACACACTGATTTTTTTTTTTAAACCAAAGAAATGTAGATGTATAAATTCTGGCTAAAATGTATGAAGAAAAAGTATTTAGTTGCAAAATTTTATAACAGAAACTAAGAAAAAACTACATTTTTTTTTCAATTTTTTTTTGGCCTTTTTTTTTTTTTATTTAGCAAAAAATAAAATACCCCGTGGTGATTAAATACCACCAAAAGACAGCTCTGTCTCCAAAAATCTATAAAAAAATCATAAAAATCTAATTTGGGTACAGTGTTGCAAGACTGGGTAATTGTCAAAGTGTGACAGTGCTAAAAGCAGTACTGTATGAGAGCGAGTACTGTGGTTTACACCGAGGTACAAACCACATGCTCCCAACACAAGATTCTGGCCAGCCTCACCTCCCGTCCAGACTGTTTTTCCCTCCTACTCCAGTGGCTGGGGACTGCGGCATTGGGCTCAGGAGCAGCATGTGGAATCTGCTGGCAGTGGGGCTCTGCTTCCCCCGGTCCTAGTGCTCGCTCAGTAAAAAAAAAAAAAAAAAAAGCCCTCATGCTGGATATTTAACCCAACCTTCTTCCATTGCTCCTTTGTCCAGTTCTGACGCTCATGTTCCCATTGAAGGCACTTTCACATAGTTACATAGTTAGTCAGGTTGAAAAAAAGACACAAGACCATCTAGTTCAACCATAAAAAATAAATAATAATAATAAATAAATAAAATAAATTACCCCTGTCCACTTTTGCTGGTGGACAGGGGTCATAGTTTATATAGTAGGTGAGGTTGAAAAAAGACACAAGTCCATCAAGTCCAACCTATATGTGTGTGATTATGTGTCAGTATTACATTACATATCCCTGTATATTGCGGTCATTCAGGTGATTATCTAATAGTTTCTTGAAGCTATCAATGCTCCCCGCTAAGACCACCGCCTGTGGAAGGGAATTCCACATCCTTGCCGCTCTTAAAGTAAAGAACCCTCTACGTAGTTTAAGGTTAAACCTCTTTTCTTCTAATTGTAATGAGTGGCCACGAGTCTTATTAAACTCTCTTCTGCGAAAAAGTTTTATACCTATTGTGGGGTCACCAGTACAGTATTTGTAAATTGAAATCATATCCCCTCTCAAGCGTCTCTTCTCCAGAGAGAATAAGTTCAGTACTCGCAACCTTTCCTCATAACTAAGATCCTCCAGACCCTTTATTAGCTTTGTTGCCCTTCTTTGTACTCGCTCCATTTCCAGTACATCCTTCCTGAGGACTGGTGCCCAGAACTGCACAGCATACTCCAGGTCCGGGCGGACCAGAGTAATCTTGGAAACTCTGACCAGTCTTTGGCTACACAACCCCTGGAGCCCCAAACATGGCAAAACGCGATGCACTGTGTGTTCTGACACTTTTCTATCATGGTCAGAATTTAGTTTTTTTTAACAGTTTGAGGTACAGTAGTTCTTCTGTGTTATCGGACCAGACGGGCTAGCCTTCGCTCCCCACGTGCATCAATGAGCCCATCATCGGTTGGATGCCTATGACCCAGACACCAGTTCACTAGTTGACCTTCCTTGCACTACTACATACTAACCACCGCATACAGGGAAAACCCCACAAGACTTGCCGTTTTTGGAGATGCTCCGACCCAGTTTGTCTAGCCATCGCTATTTGGCCCTGTCAAAGTCACTCAGATCATTTTGCTTGTCCATTGATCCTGCTTCCAACACATGAAAAATTCAAGAACTGTACATGTGCTGCCTAATATATCCCACCCCTTGACAGGTGTCATTGCAATGATATAATCAATGTTATTCCCTTCACCTGTCAGTGGTTGTTTTAGTGTTGTGGCTGATCAGTGTATATTCGCTTTTCCGCTTAGTGGGCTAGCCAAAAAAAACAAAGTTATCAGGATATCAAAACTTGCAACGCCAGAAAAAAAAGGAAGAAGCCTTGAAAAAAATTACTTCTCCCATCACAAGTTTCTTACAGCCACATTCTTCGTTAAGTAGTGGTCAAAGTTCCCTTGGCACAGATACATCAACATCAAGCCAAGAGTTAATGTCCAGTCTCGCAGCCGTGTCACATGGTGGAGAAGGAAAAACAAATACAGAAATGGAAGAATCAGAAAGTGGTGATGATCTGGTCCCAGTGGATCCCGAGTGTAGCACTGACCCAATATCAAGTGGAGATGTAACTGCAGGTTACATTGGTTCTGCAGCAGAGAATTCTGTCATTGAACAGGAAGATATATTAGATGTCTCCTCTGATTCAGACACTGAGTCTGTTGTACTTTATGGATGAAGAAACAGAAATGGAACTTGAAGAGCCGTCAACATCATCAAGTGGAATCTCAAGTGATCCCGCTTTCTGGCTTGAAAAAATAGATGACTAACACAGAATAACTTTGATTAAAAAATTGGTTCTGTTCAAGAAAAGGCTTCTACTTTTCCAAAAGATGATACCAGCAGGAGCTTTTTAATCTCTTACCATAAAAGAGCACTGGATAATGGAGAGAGGATACTAAGAAATTGGTTGGCCTATCCTGCATCTAATAATCCAGTCCAGTGCTTTGCTTCCAGGATATTCAACGGTGACAATATGGCTTTGGCCTCGAAACAAGACTCTAATGATTGGCAGCATCTGTCAAGACATTTACCCTAGGTTCACATCTATGCATTTTTTTTTAGTGCGTTTTGCAGGTTGCTGAAACGCACTACAGTCCATTTAACATGGTCTCCTATGGATGTACAATGCCTTGCAAAAGTATTCATACCCCTTGACATTTTCCACATTTTGTCATGTAACAATCAAAAATGTAAATGTATTTTATTGGGCTTTTATGTGATAGACCAACAGAGTGGCACATAATTGTGAAGTGGAAGGAAAATGATAAATGGTTTTCATTATTTTTACAAATAAATATGTGAAAAGTGGGGGGGCATTTGTAATCAGCCCCCTTTACTCTTTTTTTTTAAATTATATATTCGTTATGTATTTTCTGCATAATTTACAAACATACATACATATAAATATATATCCAAAACCAAAAGTCAGGTTTTTTTTTTTTATATCTTTATGTCATCTCATTTATCTTCCATTCCCTTTTTTTTCTCATCTCTCCCTCCCCCCTTTCCCTCCATTCCTTATCCTGGTACCTATTTTTAATATTACCCCGTTCTTCTTATTATTTATTCCAATAGAGCATTCCTTCATTACTCCTACTCGATATCTTATATAGGGTATCCCATCCTCTCCATCCAAATTCTTTAAAATTCCTTCTCTTTGTATAGACTACCTTTTCCTTCCATACCGTTACTGTTACTACATTAATCCAGTCTTTTACTAATGGAGGCTTCTCTGTTTGCCATCTCTGCGCTATTAATTTTCTTGCCTGGAAGAGGTATCTGATCACTACTTTAATTGTGCTTACTATTCCGCCTATTTCCTCTCCCAGGCCAGGGATGCACAGTCTGGGGTCCATTTTCCACTTGGTTTCGTATATCATATTTATGGTATCGAGAACCTCAGTCCAATATCGAAATAATTTCAGGCATCTCCATACCATATGCAGCAAATCCCCTGTACCATGACATCTGGGGCAGCTAGCATCTATTCTCCGTCCGATCTGAAAGAGTCTATTGGGTGTCTAATATGCCCTATGTATCAACATCAGAGATGAAACCCTCTGTGCGGGTGAGACTGATACCAGGTGCCCCCTCTCTAATATCCTATTCCATTGCCCTTCTGTAATTAAGTCTTCTTCCCATTTCCCCCTACTTTTAAGGAGTTCCGGGCTTTCAATACTTCCACTGCGTATATATGGGTATATTTCTGATATAAATCCCCTTCTCTTACTCAAACCCTTTATTTTTTGGAAAATAGGGGTTTTATTCCAGTCCGGACCTTGTTTCTCAAACTGGGCATCCAAGGCATGTCTGATTTGTAAGTATTTATAAAATGATTGTTTGGGTATACCATATTCTTCTCCCAGCGCTGTAAATGTCTTTAAGATACTTCCCTCATATAATTGGACCAATCTACCAATCCCCTTTATTTCCCATTCCTTGATCTTTCCCATCGATACCAACTCCTGGGGGTTCCTGTTCCAGGGCAGGGTATATTCTGTCACACCTCCATGGCCGCTCAACAACTTTATAGCTTTCTATACCTTTATGGCCAACTTTACTGTAGGGTTTCTATTAGCGAAATAATTTGCCTCCAGTACCTCTATTGGTGTCTTATGGGGCGCCCCTAAAATCATTAATCCCCCCGTCCATTCCCTCTTCTGGGTCTTTGCTACTCCATAGGTGTTGCAGTTGTGCTGCCAAGAAGTAGCTCCGTGGGTGCGGTACCGCCAAACCCCCCTCCCTTGTTGGTAATTGTAGGGTTTGCCATCTTATCCTAACCTGGCCTCCTTTCCAGATCAGTTCTCTAAACAAGGTATCGATTTTTTTGAACCATTTCTTATGTATCCAAATCTGAGAGTTATGCAATAAAAATAATAATTGTGGCATCCACAGCGTTTTTCCTGGTTTACCATTATAACGTGCTGCTTCCCAATTAATTAATTTTCCATATGCGCGAGTAGGTATTTTTACCAATTTTTCACTGTTTCAATGTTACTTTTAAATTTGGCCAAGAGGGGTATTAAGTTGTTACTTATAAACTTATTAGGGTCTTTTTGTTAAATATATTCCTAGATATTTCATTTTCTCAACAACTACCAATTGGGGCATCTCTGACAATATTTGGTTCCCGATGGGATCTATCGGCATAAGTGCCGATTTCTCCCAATTTATTGGTCCGTTAAACATTATTTTTATCCATCTAATGAACCGGGGCCCAAAAACAAAATTCCCCCAATACCCGCCAGATGTACCCCCACTCCAGGCTGTCAAAGGCCTTAACCACATCCAAAGACATGACTGCTCTTGTTCCCATATTTTCTGTTGGTGTCTGCAGATTAAGGAATACCCTCCTGATATCCATGCTAGTTGATCTGCTCGGAATAAATCCTGTTTGATCTGGATGTACAAGTTTTAAACTGATTTTATTTAGCCTGGCTGCCATTACTTTGGCCAATATTTTGGCATCTGAACAGAGTAGGGAAATTGGTCTATATGACGTAGTATCTAAATGGGTCTTTCCCCTCTTTATGTAGTACTATTATTATTGCCTCTGTCGTCGAGGTGGGTAGTTTCCCCTCCACTTCCACCCAGTTCAACACTTTAAGAAGCTCCGGAAGCAACACCTTTCCATGGTGTTTATAAGTTTCTGCTGGTAGACCATCGGGCCCCGGAGATTTCTGATTAGCCATCTCAGTCACCGCTTGCTGTATTTCCTCCAGCGTTATCGGGGCCTCCATTCCCTCCCTGTCTACTTCTGTAAGGACTGGTATCTTAATATTTTCAAAAAATGCATCCAATTCCTCCCCATCTGCCCCCCACCGCGACATATACAGCTTTCATAATATTCTTTAAATGTGTCTGTAATCACCGGCACCTGGGATGAAATTCCTCCCTTTACTGTCCTAATCGCGGGGACAGCAGACGGGGAGGAATTGGTTCTCACCAGGTGGGCTAGCATCCGTCCTACACTTTTCCCCGCTCTAAATGCAGCTTGTTTCTGAAACAATCTCTTATTCTCCGATTTCCTGGTCACTGCTACTTTATATTGCTACTGGGTTCAGAGTAAAGAAAAGATTGTCTTCCCTGATCTTGAAATCCTGAAGGAGAGCGAAGGATTCAGATTGTGTAATTACCTGAAACCTACGGATCGTAATTCTTACATCCCCCTGGGAAGTTGCCATCATAAATCTTGGCTTCGTAACATTCCCAGGGGGCAATTTGTGAGACTCACACGTAATTGCACGAATGTTGGTGACTTTGTTGATCAATCTGCGTTGCTCACGTCTAGATTCGTATAAAAAGGTTACAATATACACAATCTGAACAGTGAAGTTGAGAAGGTTTTGGCTATGGATAGGACCTCACTGATTGCTGACAAAGCCAAAGAAATTAAGCCTGACGTCTCGAACTTCAAAATGGTGCTCAATTATAACGTTCAACATAAACAGTTTGAAAGATTAGTCTCAAAAAATTGGTCTGTCTTGAAACAGGATCGTGTGCTGGGTCCCCTGTTGCCACCACGTCCGATGTTTATTTATAAAAAAGCTCCATCTTTGCGTGATAGACTAGCTCCAGGAGTGGTTGATCCCCCTATACAATCTGAAAACCAATTGTTTTCCTTCTTGTCAGGTTTTTATGCCTGTGGGCGATGCACAGCCTGCAGGCATTCCAAATGCAATAATAAAAAACGCAAGAATTTTAGGGCCACATCCACCAAAAATTGACCAACTGATCACTTGCACAACGGTAGGGGTCATTTATATGCTCCAACGTGAGTGTGGCCTTCAATACATTGGAAGGACCTCTCGCCCCCTACATGTGCGTTTAGGAGAACATGTTAACAACATCAAGAAGGGACTAAAGACACATCATGTCTCCAAACACTTCAAATTAGTGCACGGTCAAAACCCCAGAGGACTTAGTTTTTGGGGCATCGAGAGAGTTAAAAAACATTGGAGAGGGGGCAATTTTTTACGTCAATTAAGTCGCAGGGAATCGCATTGGATTCATGAGACTAAGGTACTCACCCCTGGGGGCCTGAACGTTGAATTTGACGTTAATTGCTTTATCTCAGATCGTTAGCAGTTAAATGTCAAATTCCTTATCATCTATTGGCCCTCTTCCTCCTCGTTTTTGTTGGCGGTATTCTAGTTGAAAATATACCTTTTTAGGGATTGATGTTATTCACATATTTTATTTATGATGTATTATGGATGATTCCGAGGATGACCGTCCAGAGCGCGGGATGACAATTTTTAGTTACTTTTATTATGAATCTTTTTTTATATACATTTTTTCTGTCATGTTCGTTTTTTACCTTTTATATAAAAAAAATGCCAGCTCCATGACTAGCAATGTTCAGCGGGCAACTGCAGCGGTTTTTCTCTGCAATGTTCTCTGTCCACTCACATTGCGCTGTTCAGTATTCCTCCCCATGTCTCCATGGTGATAGGTACGCCTTCATGGTGATTGGCTGTGTCATTTGTTTGATATGCATAAAAGCGGGTGAGTCATGGCCAGCCGCCGCCGCTGAGGAAGTCCCGCCCCCCTTTAGGGACGTAACGCGTACGGCACCGCCCACGTTGTCTGGTTCGTGACGTCACCCGCGCTCCGCTCGTCCATCCGATGTGGATCATGTTTTCACTTATGCTGCTTTCCTTTGCACTGGGGTACAGTGCGATGCTTGTGTTTTAATCTGTTTATAAATAAACCACCTTTTAGCCATCAACAGAGAGCACTAGATTCCCTTTATATTTTACATGTCATGACTGCAAGATTATCTTATTGCTGAGGCTTGACCGGGATCTGCTTTTATCGCCCCCTGCCCTTATCCCTGTGAGGGAACTGCTGATTTGACCTGACTGATTTTACTCAGGGGTCCATCTGTAGAGGTGAGCGGCTTGTGCTACCGAAGGTGGAGGTCCATGTCACTACAGTCACATAATCAACTATTGCATGTCACGATTATCACTGAAGGAATTGCTGGACTTGAACTGGCTCTACTTTAAATGGACATTTATTGACTGTTTTATTTAGGATTATTTATGCGCTGTACTGCTTTTTTCATATACTTTATATTCCTGTTGTTTATTTAACCATACTCTTTGTTTCTCTGGGGATGGATCTTCCACATATTCCCTTTCTGCTTTCACCAATTCTTTCCTAATCCCATTCTCCCACTCTCTTGATGCCTTTTTAATTTTTGCCACTTGTTGGATTAATATGCCCCTGAGAAATGCCTTCAGCGCCTCCCACATCACTCCCCTTGTCACTGAACCTTCATTGAACTCCACAAACTCTTTTAACTTACAATGTACCTCATCTGGGTTCCCCATTAGTTCAAACCAGAACAGGCTCATCTTCCATACCCTCCAAGATCTTTTGCCCTTTAGATTTACTGAGACCAGCATCAATGAATGGTCTGACACCCCCCCCCCCCCTTGGTTGATATACTATATCCCTTTTTATCTGTGATGCTTCCACATTACCCAGGGCCAGATCTATCCTGGAGAGTGAGGAATAGGAGCTCGTAAAGCAGGAATATTGCCGAGCATCTGGATTCCGCACTCTCCACATATCAAAAATTCCCGCTTCTTGTGAAAATTGGTACAACCGACTCTCGGACATACTAGGTACTTGTCTTCCTGGTGGGGATCTATCCAGTTTTCTACTCATAACCTCGTTGAAGTCACCGGTATTCCCACTTTACCTATCATAAACTCCATTAGTCTATACATTACTTCTAATTTGAACGGTGGCGGAATATAGATATTTGCCGGGACATACTCCCTATTTTCCATTACACAATTATGAAAAATATACCTTCCTGCCTCATCAATGCTTATCTGCCAACAGGAGAACACCACTCCACTTCCTACCAACACGCTCACTCCCCTCCAATATGATGTGTATACCGAGGTTTATTGATATAGAAACCTCTTGGTTTGAAGTTGTACCTTAGTGGTTTTTGTTAAGTGTGTCTCCTGCAAGCAGACCAGCCCTACCTTGTATGCTTCCAACGAACTAAACACAGCTGCTCTCTTAACTGGATTACCCATTCCTTGAACGTTCCAAGAACCTATATTCAATACTCTGGACTCCGACTCCGACGTAAAAAAAAAAAAAAAACAAAGCGGGGAGAAAAGGGATAATAAATTCTATAAACACATATCCTCCCGTACATAATCATTCTTCTATGTGACACAGTGCTCCAAAATTCTGTGTTATAAATCTAAATGTTTCTCCTACTTGTATTTTAAATATTTGATTTAACATTCATTTTATCTTTTTCCTTTTTCCTTCAACTGATAAGTGAATAATACCTTTATTCTGCCTCTTCTGTGCCCCCCCCCCCCCCCAACTCAAATACCCTCCCCTCCCTCCACCTCACTAGGTTGACCCTGAGGGCCTTTTTTGTAACAGGTACTTACATCCCCCCACTCCCCACACCCACCCTTACATCACTGTTCCCAGCCTCCCCCCTCCCTCCCCCCTTATAATCATCAAAAAAAAATGTAATTTTGTGAATAACCCACACATTCATTAGTCCTCTATTTTAATATGTGTCTCCCTCTTCCCTCTTATTAATGTGCTATTATTTTTTCCCAATGACCCCCACATTTCCCCATCTTCAGTCTTCCCCTCATTTTATCAGCAGCTGATCCTTTTTGTCCTCCAACCACAGGGGAATCAAAGAACTGAGTTCCTCCTAGTGCTACCACACGTAGCCGGGCTGGGTATAATAGTGCGTATGTAACATTCAGACCTGCGCTTCTGCAGGTCGGGTGAAAAATCGGGGTACATTGAGAGCTTGACACCATTATAAAAAAAATATTTCCTGACTCTCTAGCCTTGCGTAGCAAGGTTACCTTATCTTTATAATTTAAAAACTTCAACAGCATCGATCTAGGATATCCCCCCCCTGGGGGTGGCGGCCTAAAAAGGGATTCTATGTGTTCTTTCTATCGAAAATTGTTGTGATAAGGTCTCTATACCAAACAGTTCAACAAACCACTTTTTCCAAAAATTCAATTGGGTTGCACCCCTCACTCTCCCAGGGAGTCCCACCAGCCTTACATTATCCCTACGGAGTCGATTTTCTATTTCATCTGTTTTTTCAGCAAACTTGCACATTTGGCCTTTCATGTTTTTAACCTCCTGTTTTACTGGGTATAGATCATCCTCTATTTGGCCTATTCTCTCTTCGGCAGCCGTTGTTCTTTTGACTGTTTTTTGGAGATCCTGTCGTACCGGGGTTATTTCCTCTTTAATTCCCATCATTTGATCACATAGTTCTCCCAGTGACTGTTTACATGCATTAACCGCCAACAGTACATCACTTAATGTCGGTGCTCCCTCTACAGGGAGGGGCAGGTACTAAAATTGCCTCAGGTCCTTTCAATGCTGTTCCCGTAGTTTTATTGCCAATATTTTTAACTGCTGTAACTACTGCTTGTCCTTGACTTTTCCTATCTGATGTTGTTTTTACCTGGGACTGCTGCCCCCCTTTAGTTGGAGTGTGATCCGGTGTATGAGCATACTTCTCCAATTTTGATGCCGTTATTGCCGCCTGAGTCCCTTTCTCTTTATCCTTTTCCTTTGCAGACCGCAATGATTGTAATCCCACATTTTCCTGGGTGGTCTGCTCATCCCCTTTTCGCCTTACTGACATATCGGCTCTTTAACTTATCCAGCACCAGTTTTTTTTGTTTTTTTTGTGTTTGGGGCAGCACAGGTATCGAAGTGGTCTCAACCACGGACACCTATCCAAGGCAACAGGTAAAGCAATCAGAGTATAGATGTAAATGGGGACTATGTTAAAATAGGTAATGGATCATATATACCGTATTTATCAGCGTATAACACGCGCCGGCGTATAACACACACCCCAAGTTTAGGAGGGAATTTTAAGGAAAAAAATGTTTTAAGGAAAAAAAACTTACATTTAAATGCCCATCAATGCAGCCTTGCACAGCGTCCATCTGCATGCTTGTCCAGTGTCATTTGCAGCCTTGCAGTCAGCAGCCTTGGTGTCATTTGCAGCCTTGCAGCCATTTGCAGCCTTGGTGTCATTTGCAGCCTTGGTGTCATTTGCAGCTTTATCAGTGTCCATTTGCAGCCTTGCAGCTTTGCCAGTGCCGATCTGCAGCTTTGTCTGTGTCCTTTTGCCGCCTTGCCCAGTTAAACTGCAGTGACATGTCAGTGTCACTGCAGTTTGAAAATGGCGCCGCCGGCGCCGAAATACACAGAGCCAGTCCTCAGCTCTTCTCGGCGTCTCTCGTTCACTTTCTGCCACTTTCGGCTCCGCTCGTAGTCCCGCCCGGGATGGGCCTGACTGTGAGCGGAGCTAGCCGAACACACTCGGCTAGGTTCGGGCGGCACTCAAGTGAAGCCAAAAGTGGCCGAGAAGACCGGCTCTGTGTATTTCGGCCATTTGCAAATCGCAGTCGGCGATCGCTCCGCTAAGTCAGCGGGGGTCGCAGGGGATCGGCGTATAACGCGCACCCGCGATTTTTCCCTGATTTTAAGGGGAAAAAAAGTGTGTGTTATACGCCGATAAATACGGTACTGCTAAGCAAAGAAAAAAAAAAAAGGTGCAACAGTTCAGGCAATAATTCAGGCAAAATCTGTATCTTTCTTTGTAAACACAGTCTCTGTTTCAGTTTGCCTCTCTCTCCCTTTGTTCACTATGTTTCATACCATACTTTACACAGTTTACAAGAGATGTTATTCCTTTACTCACACAAACTTCACACTGCTTTTAGGCTCGAGCTCTTTCAGACTCAGACCCGAAAGGGGTTTCCTCCAGTCCACGCTGCAAGGCTCCAGGATACAAAGCTCAGACTCGATCCGCTTTTAACAACTCAGGGGAGCTCAGAGAGCTTCCAGCCCCCGGGTTCTAATGCTCAAACACACCTAAAAGTCATTGAGGTCCGGGATCATAATGTCAGTTAAGATATGGCTGGAGTGCAGCTAGAGTACGGCGTGTCTCTGCGGGCTCCAGCTCCGCGTGACTCCCGCAGCTCCGCTCGTCTCTCTGTCCCACTGCAGCTGCCGATCCCACAGATTCCCCCGCAATCACTCTGTCCCAGAGCTCCAGCAGTCAGGTAATAAATGGCAAAAAATTATACCAAATGGTGACACGCTGCTCACTGTGCCGATGTATCGCTCACCTATAACCAAGCATCATCAGGGTTCATCAGGTATCCATTTAGGAGATAGCTGAGGGCCGGAGGAGACAATCGCACACTCTCACTCCACCATCCGGTCACGCCCCAGCCCCCTTTACTCTGATGCCCCTAACTAAAATATAATGGAACCAATTGCCGTCAGAAGTCACCTAATTAGTAAATAGAGTCCACCTGTGTGTAATTTAATCTCAGCATAAATACGGCTGTTCTGTGAAGCCCTCAGAGGTTTGTTACAGAACCTTAGTGCACAAACAGCATCATGAAGGCCAAGGAACACACCAGACAGGTCAGGGTAAGGTTGTGGAGAAGTTTAAAGTAGGGTTAGGTTATAAAAATATCTCCCAAGCTTTGAACATCTCACGGAGCTCTGTTCAAGCCATTATCGGAAAATGGAAAGACTGCAAACCTACCAAGACATGGCCGTCCACCTAAACTGACAGATGGGGCAAGGAGAACATTCATCAGAGAAGAAGGCAAGAGGTCCATGGTAACTCTGGAGGAGCTGCAGAGATCCACAGCTCAGGTGGGAGAATTTGTCCACAGAACAAGTATTAGTAGTGTTCTCCACAAATCTGACCTTTATGGAAGAGTGACAAAAAGAAAGACATTTGCTGTTTGAGAGAAGCCATGTGGAGGACACAGCAAACATGTGGAAGAAGGTGCTCTGGTCAGATGAGACCAAAACTGAACGTTTTGGCCTAAAAGCAAAACACTGCACACCACCCTGAACACACCCATCCCCACCGTGAAACATGGCGGTGGCAGCATCATGTTGTGGGGATGCTTTTCTTCAGCAGGGACAGGGAAGCTGGTCAAAGTTGATGGGAAGATGGATAGAGACAAATACAGGACAATCTTAGAAGAAAACCTGTTAGAGTCTGCAAAAGACTTGAGACTGGGGCGGAGGTTCATCTTCCAGCAGGACAACCACCCTAAACATACAGCCAGAGCTACAATGGAATGGTTTAGATCAAAGCATATTCATGGGTTAGAATGGTCCAGTCAAAATCCAGACCTAAATCCAATTGAGAATCTGTGGCAAGACTTGAAAATTGCTGTTCACAGACACTCTCCATCCAATCTGACAGAGCTTGAGCTATTTTGCAAAGAAGAATGGACAGAATGGACCTCCCTCTATTCCCATTAATCCCAAACCCAGGAAGTGATCCAGAGACCTGTGTTTGCTAATCAACCCCCTCCCTCTATCAATATAAAACCTTACCCCATGTCAAAAAAGCAGGAAGTGGTCTAGGAAAGGGTGGAAATGGCCTGAGGATAAGATTGGTGAAGAAATATTTCCACACTGGAATTTATGTTTTGTTTTGATATTGTTCTTAACCAGTCATTTGTAATGTCCAATCTACATTGACTTCTTATCATAAGATATAATAAATTACGTTACCACTTAATTTGGTTTTTGTACCTATATCCAGTTGCCTTCAAAGTCCCAGCCCTCGTTGGGGGACCTCTTTTTACATACTTATGTATGGGATGGTGGCAACGCCCCAGTCCACTTTTGGTGAAACCTCTTTCCGAGCTGTATACGGGTTTGTTTCCAGTGTATTCTGTACAGAGACCCCCCAAAACCGATCCCCAGAAAACATCTGAACGGATATCTCTGAATTCATCGTTACTCCTCATCTTTATTTCCAGAATATTATAAAAAAGCTCTTCCAAAAGAATGAAGTATCATCCAGATGTTTGATCTTCTGGGGATCCCGATACATGTGGTCAGGAAGCCAAAAGACTTCAATCCTCGGCCTAAAGGAATTGACACAAAATGATTCATGAAAATTTTGAATATAAAAAAAAAAACCCCGCCCAAGTCTAGAATAAGTCTGGCCATACATCGGTTTAAATTTCGAAAGAACTTTCTTTTGAAAATCAGAAATTGTGTGCGTTTTGTGATCATTAGACCCATGTATGACCCGCCTAAGACTGGACCCAGCTGAACCCATTTTTATACAGGAAACCGGAACTTCTAGAGAAGCCGTTATAAGCCGGATCATAACACTTTTACTTCATCATCCAGATAAGTGATAGCGGCTCTTCTGTCCTCCATAAAGGACACAAAGAAGTGTCACTACCCTCCCCATCCCCCGAGGAGGACTTCTCCCTACAACACCCTCCCAAGTCTTCGGGAAAATTCATACTTAAAACTGCGTGAAATCGCTGAGCAGCCCCGCAGCGGGTCGGCTCTCCAGCAGCTCTGTGTTGCCGGCTCCTAGGGGGCAGAGCCATACACCAACCAGCAGAGGTGGCTCTAGGCTTTGTGAGGCCTTAGGCAAAACTTACACATGAGGCCCCATGGACTGGGACGCTCCGTGATAAGGCCGCTATTCCTCAGGCTGCGGGCAGTATCTGATTTGTCCATCAGCTCCTAAGCCACAGAGTCCCAGTGGGGGTAGGTGGAGCCGCCGGCGTCAACTTCAGTGATTGAGAACAGGCAAATTAGGAGGCCGCGAGGCCCCTGTGAGTGCGAGGCCTTAGGCGACCACCTAAATTTGCCTAATTAGAGCCGCCTCTGCCAATCAGCACACTGCATCTTTTTTTTTGTACAAGCTTTATGTGAAGTGTACAAAACGTACACTTCATTCACCGTCATGTCAGGCAGCTGCCCTGTAATTCAGCTGTGATAAAATGCAGCATGTCCGCTCTAGGCTGTGTTGCGGTGTAAATGGGACACGTAGGAAACAATTGTATCCCTGCGGTGACGGATAGGTTACCATGCAGGAAACCGTCTGTCACCGCACAAGAGTGCGACTTCACCATAAGGCATTGTTTTCCACTATTGCGACCCCAAAGTTGCGTGATTTACAGTGCGGCTTTTCAATGCGATTTTTGATGCGATTGTCATGCGGCTGGTGAGAACAAGTTGCACCCAAGTCGGAACAAAAGTAGTACAGAAACCTTTTTTTTTTGGAGTCGCACCAAGTAGAACGGGGACCATTGAAATACATGGATTTTGACTTGTCATGCGACTGCACGTGTGTCAAGTCGCACAACAACTCGCAGTAGTGGAAACAGACCCTAATGCTCCATACACGCGATCGGACTTTCCGACAACAAAACCCTGGAATTTTGTCCGAAGGTTGTTGGCTCCAACTTGTCTTGCATACACACGGGGGGTCACACAAATGTGGGCCAACAATTACGAACGTAGTGATGTACAAGATGTACGGCGAGCCGATAAGTTCAGTAGTGCTGCTCCACCCTTTGGGCTCCTTCTGCTAATGTTGTGTTTGGTGAACATTGATTCCGAGCATGCGTGTTCGTACTTTGGAGTTTTGTCTGACGGACTTGTGTACACACGCTCGGAAAGTCCGACAACACACATTTGTTGGCGGAAAATTTGAGAACCTGCCAGCCAACATTTGTTGGCGGAAAGTTCAACGACAAATGTCCGATGGAGCGTAGACACACAAGGTCGGACTTTCCGCCAACAAGCTCACATCCAACATTTGTTGTCGGAAAATCCGATCGTGTGTACGCGGCCTAAGACTTATCTTTTTGATGTGTCGTGTCTCGTAGCTTTAGGGCTCATTTACACCACAATGCGTGTTTGATGTGCGTTTTCTGACATTTGTGGGTATTTTCAGCGCACTTACACCTGGATATGGTGATTTTTTTTTTTTTTTCTTTTTTAACCAAGGAATTTACACAAATCTTGCGCTCGCTCATACACATCAGCGATACATTCATGCACTTTAAAGTAGAACTAAAAGGGAAAAAAACTTTTCTTCTTAGTTTTGGATAGAGGGGAGAGGGATTGGAACCCCTGTCAGATTGCGGTCTGTGTTTCAGATTCAGTGTACTATTAGTGCTGCTGAAGTTTGAAGGACTATTTTGAATTTTATTTTTGATTTCTTCCTTTTAGAAATGTTGGTTTATATTATAGTAGCTGCTTTATTAGTATATTTTTCCTAAAGCACCGGATAAGTGATCTGTTGAGAACTTCTGTGTTGTCTGTGTACTATCAGCATTGAAAGTGAGGCTGAATTGTCACACCTGAGCGGATCGTTTTCAGACGAGAAAGTTGCACCTTTTTTTGCGCAGGTCAAAAGGTCACCAATGTAAACCGCCTGTAATCTTCCCAAAAAGAAGCTCATGTACTTTTTATTTTTTTTTTGCTCTTCGGGGCATTTTTCTTCAGGAGACAGAAGGCTCAGATGTGAACAGGGGCCATTGAAATGAACGGGATTTTTGCTTGTTGGGGCTTTTTCTGAAGTTTTGAGATGAGAGTTTTGCGAGGAGCTGAAGAACGCTCAGGTGTGAACAGGGGCCAATGAAATGAATGGGTGTGGACGCTCAGGTGTGAACAGGGGCCATTGAAATGAATGGGTGTGGACGCTCAGGTGTGAACAGGGGCCATTGAAATGAATGGGTGTGGACGCTCAGGTGTGAACAGGGGCCAATGAAATGAATGGGTGTGGACGCTCAGGTGTGAACAGGGGCCATTGAAATGAATGGGTGTGGACGCTCAGGTGTGAACAGGGGCCATTGAAATGAATGGGTGTGGACGCTCAGGTGTGAACAGGGGCCATTGAAATGAATGGGTGTGGACGCTCAGGTGTGGATGCAGCCTCAGCCCTGGTTCACATTGCTGCGTTTTCACGTGTCAGATTGCCTGTAAAATTGGCGGCAAAGGCACCGTCCTAACATCGGTGCCACGCTGCATTTGCGGCTCCACACCAATTTCAAAAAGTAGTTTCTGTATTACTTTTTGCGATTTGGGGGGTGCGATTTCCATTGACATGTGTAGAAACCCCGCACAGATTGTCTGCGAAATCGTCACCGAAATCGGGACCGAAGTGCGGGAGGGAAATCAGCTGAACTCGCACGGCTTCATTCACTGTGAACCTGGGCTGAAAAGAAACGATCCAAATTTTTGGGTTGTCCCCAGAAAAGTAATAGAGGGGGAAATCTTCCAATGGGGGACACAAGTTTTGGTGATCTGGGGGCGTCCCCGAGGAATTGCCTTGATTTACAGAGATTTCCTCTCACACTTCCTGTTTGGCTGTGGGACAGGAAGTGAAGGGAAATCTCCACAATGGGACACAAATGAAGGGGGGGGGGCAGGATTCTGACAAGGGTTATAATCCTCCCTTGCTCTATCCAATTTGAAAAAAAAAAATGGATTAAGGTGAAAAAACCCTTTTAACCTCGTATAAGAAGCCTTCAAAATCACTGCAAAAGGCGCATTGCATTGCATGCGTGCAAAAAACACGTGAAAAACGCAACTTGGTAAGAAAAAGTAAATTGAAATAAATGAAAAATGTGAACTCGGCTCTGTGCAATGCGAGAAGTTCTACCAAAACAACCTTTCTTAGTATTGTTGGATTTTGTCAACTCAAAACCTAATAAAAAAGTTTAAGGTTAAAAAAATAAAATAAAAAATAAAATAACTTCTAATTCCTAAGAATGCAGTGAAAACACGCAGTACACGTATGAAGACGCCGTACATGTATGACGTATGAAGACGCAGAGTGTGGCGTTTTCCTGCAGCGCACTGGGAGGACCCACACATCACCTCCGCTGTGCAGAGACCGGGAGAAACTGAACTTCAAACGTTAAATGAAAAGTAAAGTGAGAGATGATCTGATAGACGGACAACACCGGAGAGATGAGAGAGACGACACCAATACATCCCACCTCTGATATCATCTCATCACACATAGGAAGATTGTCATCACTGCTCCTCCCCCTCATATATATATATATATATGTATACTAATCCTCCATCCGCTCTATATCTCCTCCATCCGCTCTATATCTCCTCCATCCTGCATAATAGAATCCTATCACAGGGATCATCTCTCCTCCATCATCCTCCTCTATACTACAGATCACAGATTTCTCCTCTACTGTACTGAATATTCCTGTAATCCTCCTTATAAACCACAGCGCCCTTCCCACCCCTCCATTCCCCTCCACGTCTCAGCAAACACTACTTCCCCTCCCAGCATTCCCTGCCTTTCCTTTCACGCCTCCTACAACACTGAAGGACGATCTGTCCTGCAATTGGGCTCCGGCCGGGGCGGCCATTTTGCGGTGGACAAAACTACATTGATTATAATGGGAGATTCTCCAAACGCTAGAGGCCAAACTTTTTTGTCTCCAGCTTGGGCGCAGCCATGTTCTGGGACAAAAAAAAAGGACCCTCACAGTACAGGAATATATATATATATATATATATATATATATATATATATATATATATATATATATATATATATATATATATATTACAGCTCACATATTTCTCCTCTGCTGTAATATATATCCCTTTAATCCTCACAGCAAAACTATATATATATATATATATATATATATATATATATAATTTTTTATATATATATATATATATATATATATATACATCTATCTATATGGATATTTATTTAGATTGTAAGCTCTAACGAGCAGGGTCCTCTGACCCCTCCTGTATTGATTTGTATTGTAAGTGTACTGTCTGCCCTCATGTTGTGAAGCTCTGTGCAAACTGTTGGCGCTCTATAAATCCTGTATAATAATAATAATAATAATAATATCCATAGATAACATGAATTTTTGATGTATTTTTAATCTCTTCATTAAAGTAATATTTGTGCAGCAACCCCATCTCCTTTTTCTATATTATGGTCCTTGGGAAGACCTGATTGCATTGCACATGTTCTTATGACCGACGTGCACCTCACCCCTGGAACTTTGTTATATATAGATATGAAATATATATCTATATGAGATAAAAACTGCCGTGAAATAAAGTAAAAAAAGAACAAAAATAAATAAACAAGAAACAGTGATCAAAATTCTCTGCAATGTATAAATATGAACCAGATATAAAAGTGTCCATATAAAACAGATGGCATTGTGGGTATAATAAAGTGTGTGTATGAGGTACGGACGCTGTGATGTCACCACCATTAATAAGCGTCCCCCGGGTATCTCAACATTAGGGCTCATTCACACCGTGTCCGTTTCCCTCCATTATTCTGTATGGAATCATCACCAGGAGACAGCGGTGTTCTATGTGCCGCAGTCACACCGCAATATGGCGGTATTACGTCACGTCTCAATAAAGTAAAAACAAATATGTAAAGAATGCCTCACATTGTAAAGATGCAATGTCCCCCCCCCCCACTTCCTGTACAGAACAGACACAGCCCCGGTGTGAATGACCCCCGAGTGATAATTCCCCTCTCTGGGGTCCCGTTGTGCTCCCCGTCCTCCATATTCAGGAAACCTTCTGCTAAAAAGCGCAATAAAACCAGCGCCTGCCTCCTTCAGGACTCTGTCACACCGGCGCAGGGTTACGCCTCATCCCTTTACACCTGAACACATATTAATTACACAGGTTCTGAGGAAAATTTCATTCAGATAAGACACCAAGTGAGTTTAATTACCACCTTAATCAGCCGCACAACCTGTGTAATTCATATGTGTTCGGGTTTAAAGGGATGAGGTGGCAACCCAACACTGGTGGCCAGGGGGAGGCAGAAGAAATGGGCAGCTAAGCCATGGTTTTACCACCCCTCCCCCCGACTGCCCACCGGAAATTCTGACATTACAGCCTGGCAGCGCTGTACATGTGCCCACGGCATTGATATCAATGAGGCCACACCACAGCCACGAGCTCGCAGTTAGTCCTGCAATGTAAAATGGCCGTTCAGCAATGCCAATATAAACAATAGAGCCGGCATCAGGAGGGGGGCTACAGGGGGGGGGGGGGCTGCCAGCCGCTGCTATACCACCTCCTGAAAAACAATCCACCACTGATCACTTTTTAGAGGGCGGTAAGTATTACAGACAGTGAGGCCTCGTTCACACGGTGCGTATTACCGTGTCAATGTGTATTGGGACACAGGAGCTGCATGGACACCGCCCCCCAATATGACAGCCATGTCAGTGCGGATGTGTGTCCTGAGCACAGATAGGAAGCATTCAGGGGTGCACACCGTCACCAACACGGCTGTCACATGGGGAGCGTTGTCTGCGTTCCAATTACCATCATGGGACTACTACCTGCATGGACCCCCTGTACACCCCCCATGTGGGTAAACATGGCCCCCCCACACCGACGTACACTGAGTACTTCCCACATGAATGAGGCCTAAACCTCCAATCTCCGCTCTATCATCCCATGTCTTCTGTTACCCATACACACCATCCGAAAATCAGACAACAGATCGTCCGACTTTTTCTGCTTACTATTCGCAGGTAGGAATTGAATAAGTTACTAAAGTCACAAAAATTCTCGTACGAAAAAAAACATTGGGAAGTGACGTCATGTGTTGTGGGGTATTTGTATTGTATTTTCAGACAACCGTACTGAATAAACGAAAATCACACAATCTGGTATCATACGGGGAAATTTTCACACTTGTCTGATTGGATAATATCCCATGAACTGTCGTGATTGGCTATCGAAGCGGTGTACTAACAATCAGATTATCATACGATCGACTCGAAAGCAGTGTTTTTTTCCTCCGATTTTCGGATCGCGTGTACGGGCCATAAGGATACTTTCACATTAGGGCTGCGTCCGCGTTAGTGCTAAAGTGCTGCTCGTTTTAGCGCCACTTTAGCACTGTTTAAGCACAGCTTTTCAGCCACTAGCGGGGCGCATTTAACCCCCGCTATCAGCCGAAGAAGGGGTTAAAAGCTCCCAATGCTGCGGTGCTTCAGAAATGCTTTTCAGGCACTTCAGAAGCGCTGCCCATTCATTTCAATGGGCAGGGATGTTTTGGGAGCGCCCAAAAAAGCAGCTTGTAGGATTTTTCTAGCGTCCCGCAAGCGCACCGCCCCGGTGTGGAAGTACCCCTGCTTTCACATTCAGGCGGCATGGAAGGCAGTTTTCAGGCACTTTACAGGCGCTATTTCTAGTGCTAAAAAACGCCTGAAAACCGCCTCAGTGTGAAAGAGGTCTGATAGCAAATGACCATTTCTACAGCCTGGACACTGGAGATACAAAGACGTAAGGACTGGGGGGCTGTAATGTGATGTAAAGGGGCTTATCATGCGTGTCCCTAACATGTTTCACCATCCGGGGGCGATGACAGGGCAGGCCTCTATACTGTACAGTTTTCAATATACAGTTTTATATTTAACCACTTCAGTCCCGGAAGATTTGGCTGCTCAATGACCAGGCCATTTTTTGCGATTCGGCACTGCGTCACTTTAACTGACAATTGCGCGGTCCTGCGAAGCTGAACCCGAACAAAATTGACGTCCTTTTTTCCCACAAATAGAGATTTCTTTTGGTGGTATTTTATCATCTCTGCGGTTATTTTTTGCGCTATAAACAAAAAAAGAGACAACAATTTTGAAAAAAACACAATATTTTGTACTCTTTGCTATAATAAATATCCCCAATTTTTTTTAAAAAAAGCGAATTTTTCCTCAGTTTAGGCCGATATGTATTCTTCTACATATTTTTGGTAATAAAAGTCACAATAAGCGTATATTGATTGGTTTGCACAGAAGTTATAGCGCCTACAAAATAGGGGATAGATTTATAGCATTTTTATTTTTTAAATTTTTTTACTTTTTATTAGTAATGGCAGCGATCTACAATTTTTATCGTGAATGGGACATTATGGCGGACACATCGGACACTTTTGACACATTTTTGGGACGATTGACAATTACACAGCAATCAGTGCTATAAAAATGCACTGATTACTGTATAAATGTCACTGGCAGGGAAGTGGTTAACACTAGGGGGCGATCAAGGGGTTAACTGTGTTCCCTTGTGTGTGTTTCTAACGGTAGGTGGAGGGGAGTGACTAGAGGAGATGACAGATCGTTGTTCCTAGCTATTATGAAGTCACGATCTGTCTCTCCTTACAGTACAGAATAGGGATTCGTGTGTTTACACACACACACACGTCCCTGTTCTGCCTCTCGTGCTCGCGATCGCTCGTAGCCGGCACCCCCTCAGTGCAGCGAGCGCCGTGCACGCGCCTGCTATCCTGCTTAAAGGAGCCGACGTACAGCTATAATGACGACGGCTGGTCGGCAAGTGGTTAAACACCTGCTGCAAAATCAATCACCTACCTGTACATCATTGGCTTCATGTGGTTATACCGGGATGATTATATCGGGATGATTATACCGGGATGATTATACAGGATGATTATACCGGGATGATTATACAGGAATGATTATACAGGAATGATTATACCGGAATGATTATACTGGGATGATTATACAGGAATGATTATACAGGAATGATTATACTGGGATGATTATACCGGGATGATTATACAGGAATGATTATACCGGGATGATTATACTGGGATGATTATACCGGGATGATTATACTGGGATGATTATACCGGGATGATTATACAGGAATGATTATACCGGGATGATTATACTGGGATGATTATACCGGGATGATTATACAGGAATGATTATACTGGGATGATTATACCGGGATGATTATGCAGGAATGATTATATAGGAATGATTATACCGGGATGATTATACCGGGATGATTATATAGGAATGATTATACCGGGATGATTATACAGGAATGATTATACCGGGATGATTATATAGGAATGATTATACCGGGATGATTATATAGGAATGATTATACCGGGATGATTATACAGGGATGATTATACCGGGATGATTATACAGGAATGATTATACCGGGATGATTATACAGGAATGATTATACCGGGATGATTATACCGGGATGATTATACCGGAATGATTATACCGGAATGATTATACCGGGATGATTATATAGGAATGATTATACCGGGATGATTATACAGGAATGATTATACCGGGATGATTATATAGGAATGATTATACCGGGATGATTATACAGGAATGATTATATAGGAATGATTATACCGGGATGATTATATAGGAATTATTATACCGGGATGATTATATAGGAATGATTATACCGGGATGATTATATAGGAATGATTATACCGGGATGATTATACAGGAATGATTATACCGGGATGATTATACCGGAATGATTATACCGGGATGATTATACCGGGATGATTATACCGGAATGATTATACCGGAATGATTATACCGGGATGATTATATAGGAATGATTATACCGGGATGATTATATAGGAATGATTATACCGGGATGATTATACAGGAATGATTATATAGGAATGATTATACCGGGATGATTATATAGGAATTATTATACCGGGATGATTATATAGGAATGATTATACCGGGATGATTATATAGGAATGATTATACCGGGATGATTATACAGGAATGATTATACCGGGATGATTATACCGGAATGATTATACCGGGATGATTATACCGGGATGATTATACCGGAATGATTATACCGGAATGATTATACCGGGATGATTATATAGGAATGATTATACCGGGATGATTATACAGGAATGATTATACCGGGATGATTATATAGGAATGATTATACCGGGATGATTATACAGGAATGATTATATAGGAATGATTATACCGGGATGATTATATAGGAATTATTATACCGGGATGATTATATAGGAATGATTATACCGGGATGATTATATAGGAATGATTATACCGGGATGATTATACAGGAATGATTATACCGGGATGATTATACCGGAATGATTATACCGGGATGATTATACCGGGATGATTATACCGGAATGATTATACCGGAATGATTATACCGGGATGATTATATAGGAATGATTATACCGGGATGATTATACAGGAATGATTATACCGGGATGATTATATAGGAATGATTATACCGGGATGATTATACAGGAATGATTATATAGGAATGATTATACCGGGATGATTATATAGGAATGATTATACCGGGATGATTATATAGGAATGATTATACTGGGATGATTATACAGGAATGATTATACCGGGATGATTATACAGGAATGATTATACCGGGATGATTATATAGGAATGATTATACCGGGATGATTATATAGGAATGATTATACCGGGATGATTATATAGGAATGATTATACCGGGATGATTATACAGGGATGATTATACCGGGATGATTATACAGGAATGATTATACCGGGATGATTATACAGGAATGATTATACCGGGATGATTATACCGGGATGATTATACCGGAATGATTATACCGGAATGATTATACCGGGATGATTATATAGGAATGATTATACCGGGATGATTATACAGGAATGATTATACCGGGATGATTATATAGGAATGATTATACCGGGATGATTATACAGGAATGATTATATAGGAATGATTATACCGGGATGATTATATAGGAATTATTATACCGGGATGATTATATAGGAATGATTATACCGGGATGATTATATAGGAATGATTATACCGGGATGATTATACAGGAATAATTATACCGGGATGATTATACCGGAATGATTATACCGGGATGATTATACAGGAATGATTATACCGGAATGATTATACCGGGATGATTATATAGGAATGATTATACCGGGATGATTATACAGGAATGATTATACCGGGATGATTATATAGGAATGATTATACCGGGATGATTATACAGGAATGATTATACCGGGATGATTATATAGGAATGATTATACCGGGATGATTATACAGGAATGATTATACCGGGATGATTATATAGGAATGATTATACCGGGATGATTATACAGGAATGATTATACCGGGATGATTATACAGGAATGATTATACCGGGATGATTATATAGGAATGATTATACCGGGATGATTATATAGGAATGATTATACCGGGATGATTATATAGGAATGATTATACCGGGATGATTATATAGGAATGATTATACCGGGATGATTATACAGGAATGATTATACCGGGATGATTATACAGGAATGATTATACCATTTTACCATTTTCTTTACAGCTGACGGTCGGCTTTCTTGTGATAACAACTAACGCGACTAAGCAGCCACTCGATCGTTATCACAATCAGCGGAAGGGGACACCCCCCCCCTCGACCGCTCCACGCAGCTCTCCCGTTCCACCAGGAGAATCGAGCAACCAGCCGGCACGTCCGCCCGACTGGCCCGGAGACCCCAACAAAGCCGTAATCGGCTGTGATCGGGTGTCAGATCTAGTAACCCAGAAGCGATGGCACAACGTCACTTCTGGTTCCCCCCGGAGCCTTATGCCCGGTACACACCATGAGATTATCGGATGAATGAGCGTCCGTTTTTATTTTCCAAGCTAATCTCAGATCGAATCTGATGAGTTTACTAAAGTCATGAAAATTCCCGTAAGAGGGAAAATTCGGAAGTGATGTCATGTGTTGTAATGCATTTTCGAACGATAGCTGTACTAATTGAACGAAAATCGTACGATCTGGCATCATACGAAAAAAAAAATGTGTGCATGTCCGATAGAATAATACCGGATGAACTGTGGTGATCGGCTCTCGAAAGCTCTGTACTAACAATCCAATTATCATACGATCGCTTAGAAAGCGGTATTTTCCGTACGATTTTCTGATCGTGTGTACGGGGTGTAGCATCACATATGGCGACCCATCACATTTTGCTACCCGCTGGAGTGCGCATGCGTGACGCCGCCATATGCGTTCCAACACATTTACGACAAAACTCCACACCCCATGCGGGCTCGCTTCACTCGCCACGCTTCGCTCGGCATAAGTATAATCTAACTCTATGTCCACTTGGATGGTGGGACTTGAACCTGGACTTAGGGGTGGAGTTTTGTCGTAAAAGTGTTGGAACACATATGGCAGCGTCGTGCATGCGCACTCCAGCGGGTAGCAAAATGTAATCGGTCGCCATATGTGACGCTACAGGGGCATTAAAGGCGCCAGATTTCGTTTTAGATTGTAAGTTATAATGAGCCGGGCCCTCTGATTCCTCTTCTACCAAATTGTAATGTAACTGTAATGTCTGCCTTCATTTTGTGAAGCGCTGCGCAAACTGTTGGCGCTCTATAAATCTGTATGATAATAATAAAAATAATTTTAACAAATGTCAGTATACAAAACAGGCGGGATTCGGGGTCACGTGACTATTGCTGTCACAAAGGGATGTTTACAATCCTAGAGACAGCAATAAAAGTGATAAAAAAAACTAAAAAATTTGAAGGGACAGTGTAAAAAAAAAATAAATAAAAGTGAAATGAAAAGCGTCCCATCCCTCTGAGATCGCACGCAAAAGCGAACGCATACATAAGTAGCACCCGCAAATGTAGACAGAGTTCCAACTACGCATGTGAGAAATCACCGCGATCGTTAGAGCGAGAGCAATAATTCTAGCACTAGACCTCCTTCGTAACTCGAAACAGGTAACCGTTAAAAATGTTTAAAACCTTGACTATGAAGATTTTTAGGTACACTAGTTTGTCGCCATTCCACGAGTCTGCGCAGTTTTAATGCATGACATGTTAGGTATCTATTTACTCGACGTAACATCATCTTTCTCAATACACAAAAAAATTGCGCTAACTTTACTCTTTTTTTTTTTTAATTCGACCCCTTTTACACTGAGGTGTTTTTCAGGCGTCTTAGCGCGTGGGGTGATTTGGGAGCGCTGTACACAACGCTCCTCCCCCGTCCCTGTACACACCGCTCCTCCCCCGTCCCTGTACACACCGCTCCTCCCCCGCCCCTGTACACACCGCTCCTACACCATCCCTGTACACACCTCTCCTCCCCCGCCCCTGTACACACCGCTCCTCCCCCGCCCCTGTACACACCGCTCCTCCCCCGCCCCTGTACACACCGCTCCTACACCGTCCCTGTACACACCTCTCCTCCCCCGCCCCTGTACACACCGCTCCTCCCCCGCCCCTGTACACACCGCTCCTACACCGTCCCTGTACACACCGCTCCTCCCCCGCCCCTGTACACACCGCTCCTCCCCCGCCCCTGTACACACCGCTCCTCCCCCGCCCCTGTACACACCGCTCCTACACCGTCCCTGTACACACCTCTCCTCCCCCGTCCCTGTACACACCTCTCCTCCCCCATCCCTGTACACACCGCTCCTCCCCCGCCCCTGTACACACCGCTCCTCCCCCGCCCCTGTACGCACCGCTCCTCCCCCGCCCCTGTACGCACCGCTCCTCCCCCGCCCCTGTACGCACCGCTCCTCCCCCGCCCCTGTACACACCGCTCCTCCCCCGCCCCTGTACACACCGCTCCTACACCGTCCCTGTACACACCGCTCCTACACCGTCCCTGTACACACCTCTCCTCCCCCGCCCCTGTACACACCGCTCCTCCCCCGCCCCTGTACACACCGCTCCTCCCCCGTCCCTGTACCCATCGCTCCTACACTGCCCTTGTACACACCGCTCCTCCCCCGCCCCTGTACACACCGCTCCTCCACCGCCCCTGTACACACCGCTCCTCCACCACCTCTGTACACACCGCTCCTCCACCACCCCTGTACACACCGCTGCCCCCCCGCCCCTGTACACACAGCTCCTCCCCTGCCCCTGTATACACCGCTCCTACACCGTCCCTGTATACAGCGCTCCTCCCCCGCCCCTGTATACACTGCTCCTACACCGCCCCTGTATACACCGCTAATGCACTACCCCCTGTACGCACCGCTCCTACACCGCCCCTGTACACACTGCTCCTACACCACCCCTGTATACACCGCTCCTACACCTCCCCCTGTATACACCGCTCCTCCCCCGCCCCTGTACACACCGCTCCTCCCCCGCCCCTGTATACACCGCCCCTGTATACACCGCTCCTACACTGCCCCCTGTACGCACCGCTCCTACACTGCCCCCTGTACGCACCGCTCCTACACCTCCCCTGTACACACTGCTCCTACACCACCCCTGTATACACCGCTCCTACCCCACCCCTGTACACACCGCTCCTACACCCCCCCTGTATACACCGCTCCTACACCTCCCCCTGTATACACCGCTCCTCCTCCGCCCCTGTACACACCACTCCTCCCCCACCCCTGTACACACCACTCCTCCCCCACCCCTGTACACACCACTCCTACACCGCTCCTGTACACACCGATCCTACACCGCCCCTGCATACACCGTTCCTACACCTCCCCCTGTATATACCACTCCTACACCGCCTCTGTACACACCGCCCCCTGTATACACCGCTGCTCTCCCGCCCCCGTACACACCGCTCCTACACCGCCCCTGTATACACCACTCCTCCCCCGCCCTGTACACACCGCCCCCTGTATACACCGCTCCTACACCGCCCCTGTACACACCACCCCCTGTATACACCACTCCTACACCGCCCCTGTACACAGCGCTCCTCCCCCGCCCCTGTACACATCGCTCTTACACCGCCCCTGTACACACCGCTCCTGTACACACCGCCCCCTGTATACACCGCTCCTACACCGCCCCTGTACACACTGCTGCTCCCCCGCCCCTGTACACACCGTTCCTACACCACCCCTGTACACACCTCCCCCTGTATACACCACTCCTACACCGCCCCTGTACACACCGCTCCTTCCCGCCCCTGTACACACCGCTCCTACACCGCCCCTCCCCCGCCCCTGTACACACCGCTTCTTCCTCGCCCCTGTACACACTGCTCCTACACCGCCCCTGTATACACCGCTCCTAAACTGCCCCCTGTATACAGTGCTCCTACACTGCCCCTGTATATAGCGCTCCTACACCTCCCCCTGTATACACCGCTCCTACACTGCCCCTGTATACACCGCTCCTACACCGCCACCTGTATACACCGCTCCTACACCGCCCCTGTATACACCGCTCCTACACCTCCCCTGTACACACCACTCCTACACCGCCCCATGTATACACCGCTCCTACACTGCCCCTGTATACACCGCTCCTACACCTCCCCTGTACACACGGCTCCTCTACACCGCCCCTGTATACACCGCTCCTACACCGCCCCTGTATACACCGCTCCTACACCTCCCCCTGTATACACCGCTCCTACACCGCCCCTGTATACACCGCTCCTGCACCGCCCCCTGTATACACCGCTCCTACACCTCCCCCTGTATACACCGCTCCTACACCTCCCCCTGTATACAACGCTCCTACACCACCCCCTGTATACAACGCTCCTACACCGCCCCTGTATACACCACTCCTCCACCTCCCCCTGTATACACTGCTCCTACACCTCCCCCTGTATACACCGCTCCTACACCTCCCCTGTATACAACGCTCCTACACCTCCCCCTGTATACAACGCTCCTACACCGCCCCTGTATACACCGCTCCTACACCACCCCCTGTATACAACGCTCCTACACCGACCATGTACACATCGCTCCTCCCCCGCCCCTGTATACCCCGCACCTCCCCCGCCTCCTGTATACACCGCTCCTCCCCCGCCCCCTGTATACACCGCTCCCTGTATACACCGCTCCTACACCGCCCCTGTACACACCGCTCTTACACCGCCCCTGTACACACCGCTCCTACACCGCCCCTGTACACACCGCTCCTACACCGCCCCTTTATACACCGCTCCTCCCCCGCCCCCTGCCCATTGAAAAGAATGAACAGCGCTGCCGAAGCACCTGCAAAGCACTTCGGAAATGCTGCAACACGGGCGCTTTTAACCCTTTCTTCTAGCGAGGGTTAAAAGTGCCCCACTAGCGGACGAAAAGCGTTGCTAAAACGGCGGTAAAGCGCCTGCTAAAACTAGCGACGCTTTACCGCTGACGCGGAGCGGCTACAGTGTGAAAGTAGCCTAAATGAAAGTGTATTTTTCCAAACAAATTGCCTTTGAAAGACCGCTGTTCAAATACAGTGTGATATAAAATATTGCAGCGACCGTCATTTTGTTCTCTAGGGTCTCTGCTAAAATATATATATAATTTTTGGGGGTTGTAAGCCAATTGCTAAGAAAAAATACAGATTTTACCTTGTTAGCAACAAGTGTCAGAAAAAGTCCTGGTCCTTAAGTGGTTAATTATCCACTCGCCAACCGCCTAACATACATGTACTGTGGCAGGTCGGCTCTATTATGCGAAATCACGTACCTGTAGCTATTAGGGTTCACGCACGCACACCACCGGAGGCACGATCGCCCGCTGATTGGACAGAGGGGGAACCAATCAGCGGGGTCCGACGGACTTGATGTCCGCCGGCCACCTGCGATCGTTCCCGAGAGAGGCAGAACAGCGGGCGGTCTGCCTATGTAAACAAGGCAGATCGCCGTTCTGAAAGGGGAGAAGATAGAGATCTTGTGTTGCTGCTAAGTAAGGATAAGCTCAGGCGTGTTGGCAAACCGCACATGCAGAGCCCGCCAGGAAGTCAGCACCGCACAGCCACAATGTCGCAGTCCCACTAAAAATCACAGATTTCCGCCATTACTAGTTTAAAAAAAAAATGCCATAAAAATATCCCATAGTTTGTAGATGCGATAACTTTTGTGCAAAACAATCAATAAACGCTTTTTGGGATTTTTTTTTACCAAAAATATGTAGCAGAATATATATTGGCCTAAAATTGATGAAGGAATTCGA
Source organism: Lithobates clamitans (assembly GCA_037952925.1). Taxonomy (NCBI): domain Eukaryota; kingdom Metazoa; phylum Chordata; class Amphibia; order Anura; family Ranidae; genus Lithobates; species Lithobates clamitans. The sequence continues at coordinate 94,608 of JBBGZY010001272.1, read as the reverse complement.
TTTTTTTTTCACCTTTCTTGTTTTTGGAAATGTTTTATAGCAGAAAGTAATGAATGTTGTTTTATTTTAAAATTCCCAGAGGTGATCAAACACCACCAAAATAAAGCTCTATTGGTGGGGAAAGGACATCAGTTTTATCTATGTACAGCGTCGCACGACCGCGCAATTGTCAGTTAAAGTAACGCAGTGCCGTGTCACAAAAAATGGCCTGGTCATGAGGGGGGGGGGGGTAAACGTTCCGAGGCTGAAGTGGTTAATATCTGAAATATAAAGCAGATTGGCTGTGCTCAGCACTTGATATATTTGCTGGATTTATTTGACATTTGTGTCTAGAAATAAAATGATATTTTAACATTTCTGTGGTGAGTGGAGAGAAGCCTTTAGACCCCATACACACGATACAACTTTTGTTGTCTGATTGCCTTTAGATTTACCGTGTAGTGTAAGGGCCGGCCTGATTGCATACAAATGGGAACATGTATATTGTGTATCCAGCGTTATCGTTCCCTAGTGATGTAGATTGGTGCGGATACAATGGACACAACCTGCTGATTAGGAACAGGCTGGAGGCTCCGACTTCAATGAAAAGTCTGCTAATGAGGTCATGTGTGACACCTGGAGAGGGGTCTTGTCTTATGGCCGGCTCACACGGCTCCGTTTAACCCCCTCCGGACCAGCCTGCCGCCATTATCCACTTAACCACTTCAGCCCCGGAGGATTTGGCTGCTCAATGACCAGAGCACTTTTTACAATTTTGCACTGCGCTGCTTTAACTGGTAATTGCGCGGTCATGCAAGGTTGTATCCAAACAAAATTTGCGTCCTTTTTTTCCCCACAAATAGAGCTTTCTTTTGATGGTATTTGATTGCCTCTGTGATTTTTATTTTTTGCGATATAAACGGAAAAAAGCAAAAATGTTAAAAATAAAAGATATTTCCTACTTTTCGTTATAAAAAAAAATCCAATAAACTAAATTTTAGTCATACATTTAGTCCAAAATGTATTCGGCCACATGTCTTTGGTAAAAAAAAATGTCAATAATATATTTATTGGTTTGCGCAAAAGTTATAGCGTCTACAAACTAGGGTACATTTTCTGGAATTTACACAGCTTTTAGTTTATGACTGCCTATCTCATTTCTTGAGGTGCTAAAATGGCAGGGCGGTACAAACTCCCCCCCAAATGACCCCATTTTGGAAAGTAGACACCCCAAGGAAATTGCTGAGAGGCATGGTGAGCCCATTGAATATTTATTTTTTTTTGTCACAAGTGATTGAAAAATGACAAAAAAATAAAAGTAAACATCACATAAAGTTGTCACTAAATGATATATTGCTCACACATGCCATGGTTATATGCGGAATTACACCCCAAAATACATTTCGCTGCTTCTCCTGAGTACGGGGATACCACATGTGTGGGACTTTTTGGGAGCCTAGCCGCGTACGGGGCCCCGAAAACCAATCACTGCCTTCAGGATTTCTAAGGGCATAATTTTTTATTTCACTCCTCACTGCCTATCACAGTTTTGAAGGCCACAAAATCCCCCCAAATGACCCCATTTTGGAAAGTAGACACCCCAAGCTATTTGCTGAAAGGCATGTTGAGTCCATGGAATATTTTATATTTTGCAACAAGTTGCAGGAAAATTACAAATCTTTTTATTTTTTTTTATTTTTTTTGCACAAAGTTGTCACTAAATGATATATTTCTCAAACATGCCATGGGGATATGTGAAATTACACCCCAAAATACATTCTGCTGCTTCTCCTGAGTACGGGGATACCACATGTGTGGGACTTTTTGGGAGCCTAGCCGCGCACAGGACCCCGAAAACCAAGCACCGCCTTCAGGCTTCACTGCCTATCACAGTTTCGTAGGCCCTGAAATGCCCAGATAGCACAACCCCCCCCCCCCCCCCCCCCATGATCCTATTTTGGAAAGTAGACACACCAAGCTATTTCGCTTTTTGTCACACAGTTTTGAAAATTGAAAAAAGAAAAAAAAAACACATTTTTCTTTTATTTCTTCATTTTCAAAAACAAATGAGAGCTGCAAAATACTCACCATGCCTCTTAGCAAATACCTTGGGGTGTCTACTTTCCAAAATGGGGTCATTTGGGGGGGGGGGGTGTTGTGCTATCTGGACATTTCAGGGCCTCCGTAACTGTAATGCCGCGTACACACGGGGGGACTTTTCGACGGACTAGGTCTGGCAGACTTCGACGGACTTTCCGAATGAACGGGCTTGCCTACACACGATCAACCAAAGTCCGACGGATTTGTACGTGATGACGTATGTCCGGACTAAAATAAGGGAGTTCATAGCCAGTAGCCAATAGCTGCCCTAGCATCGTTTTTTGTCCGTCGGACTAGCATACAGACGAGCAGACTTTTCGACCGGATTCGAGTCCGTCGGAAAGATTTAAAACATGTTTCATTTCTAGGTCGGTCGAACTTTTGGGAAAAAAAAGTCCACTGGAGCCCACACACAATCGAATTATCCGACTGACTCCGGTCCGCTGGACCAAGTCTGCCGTAAAGTCCGCTCGTGTGTATGCGGCATAATAGGTAGTGAGGAGTAAAATCACCATTTTACACCCTTAGAAAGTCTGAAGGCGATGCTTGGTTTTTGGGTTCCCAAAAAGTCTCACGCATGAGGTATCCCTGTATTCAGGAGAAGCAGTAGAATGTATTTTGGGGTGCAATTCCACATATAACCATGCCATGTTTGAACAATATATCATTTAATGACAACTTTGTGTAAAAAAAAAAAAAAAAAAAATAATAATAATTTTCCCGAAACTTGTGACAAAATATAAAATATTCCATGGAGTCAACATGCCTATCATCAAATAGCTTGGGGTGTCTACTTTCCAAAAAGGGGTCATTTGGGGGGTTTTGAACTGTCCTGGCATTTTATGCACAACATTTAGAAGCTTATGTCACACATCACCCACTCTTCTAACCACTTGAAGACAAAGCCCTTTCTGACACTTTTTGTTTACATGAAAACATTTTTTTTTTTTTTTGCTAGAAAATTACTTTGAACCCCCAAACATTATATTTTTTTTAATGCAAAGGCCGTACAGATTAAAATGGTGGGTGTTGCAACTTTTTTTTTCTCAAAGTATTTGTGCAGCGATTTTTCAAACGCATTTTGGTAATTCTAATGCACTAAAATACACTATATTGCCCAAATGTTTGATGAAATAGAAAAGATGATCTTATTCCGAGTACATGGACACCAAACACGACATGCTTTAAAATTGCGCACAAACGTGCAGCGGCGACAAACTACGTACATTTTTAAAAGCCTTTAAAAACCTTTACAGGTTACCACTTTAGATTTACATAGGAGGTCTATTGCTAAAATTACTGCCCTCGATCTGACCTTCGCGGTGATATCTCACATGCATGGTGCAATTTCTGTTTACATATGACACCAGACCGACGCTTGCGTTCGCCTTTTTTTTAATCATTTTTATTGTTATCTCAGGGAATGTAAATATCCCCTACGATAGCAATAGGTAGTGACTCTGCCCTCAAAGAATCTGACCACACCAAGATCGGTCTGATTAAATGCTTTCCCAATTTCCCAATGGCGCTGTTTATATCCAGAGAAACTCAAGTCATGAAATGCTCGTAGCTTCTGGTTTCTTCGGCTATAGACATGATTGGAGCCGTTCCGGTCTCTGATCAGCTCTATGGTCAGCTGGCGGAACCACCGGCTGCATTCTCGGGTTCCCTGTTGGGACAGGAGAGCCCGAGAAAACCATGGAAGACGGTGGGAGGGGGGACGTTACCTCGCACTGCTTGTAAAAGCAGTCTAGAGGCTAATTAGCCACTAGGATTGCTTTTACATGAAAGCCGACCACTGGCTGAAAAGAATGATACCAAGATGATCATTCTGGTTAACAACTCAAAGTACAGCAACATACCAGTACGTTGCTGGTCCTTGTTAGGCATATGTTGTAATGTTCTTTTTTTTCATGCAGCCTGTGGGCTGAACGAAAAAAAGAGATTGATCGGTGGGTTTGCCTTCCATTAGAATACCGCCCTTCATCCACCCACTTCTAATGATGGGCATACATGCACCATTTTTTTTTGGTGGTGAAATCACCTCCTACAGCGCTGGAGTCACGGCTATTTGTATTGTGGGAGCAAACGCTGTTGCTGTCAAGATAAATAAATCAGTGCTGCAGCAGAATGGCGTACCTGCTAAGCAAATGATGGTTAACAATAAAACAAAGTAACATTACAGTATAACAGTAAGACTTACCATAGCTGCAAAGCAAATACAATAAAAGAGTAAAAATAATTTTTTTTTTAACGCAATCTGTGCCTAAAAAATATATGCTGAAGCATGGTGGCATCCGCCCCTAATGTTAGGAGCAAATCGCTCCTCCGCCCCTGCCCCCATGCTTCCGCATATATGCTCTTTTTTTAACTGTGGTGGTGAAATCACCTCCTACAGCGGTGGAGTCACGGCTTTATGTATCGTTGGAGCAAACGCTGTTGCTGTCAGAATAAATAAAAATGTGCTGCAGCTGAATGGCGTACCTGCTAAGCAAATGATGGTTAACAATAAAACAAAGGGGGGGCGTGGCCGAGACATGGAACAGAGCGGACGTGTGTGAGCTGAGCTCCGTCTGACCCGCTCCACACATCGCTCCTGCAGCAGCACAAAGTGACCCTGACGCCGGCTCTGTGCGATGCCGACACGGCGGAAGACATCCCCGCAGCCCCGGAAAACCCCACGGCTTCGTTCCAGCTCTCTCGAGGCCTTTTTCTGTGGGGGAAGACGGCCGGGAGCAGAAACCAAGATGGCGCCGGGTGAGTCTTCTCAGGCCGCACACGCGGCACCCCCAGCTATGTCGCCGCACCATCCACCGGCATCCCCCCATATCCCATCCTCTCCAGACTCCAGAGGAAGCTCGTTCAGCAGCCCGGGTAGGAGAGATGCAGGGAAGAGCCATGATCATACCCCGCTACACGCTCTCCCGGCCCGATCGGCCGCCTCTCCCTCCCCCACCTCCGGACTCTCCCAACACATAGCCTCAGGGTCCAGAGGCCCACACATAGCCCTAGATGACGGCGACCTCAGGTCCCATATCCTTGCCCTCCCCACCTGGGCAGACCTTGAAGGATTCATGGCCCGCATGGAGAAGGCCTTCAGAAAAGACATTGAGGATTTACAAGCTGACACTGCCCACATAGGAGGTAGAGTGGAGGCCCTAGAGGCGACAGTGGAGGACATTAACCCTTCCCTACAGGCCTTACAAGCACACAGTAAAATGCAGGACCAACGGATTGACTCTTTGCTCGATCAACTTGATGATGTGGAGAATAGAAGTCGCAGGGTCAACATTCGTATTAGAGGTCTACCAGAGGCCACAGGCCCTAGGGACATAATCCCCTCCCTTCAGGGGTTGTTCACCCAGATCCTAGGGAGAGAAGCTCCCGACCACATAGAGATCGATCGGGCACACAGGGCCCTTAGACCTCCCTCAGAAGACCCTGACAAACCACGAGACATTATCTGTAAACTGCATAAATATACTGTGAAGGAGCGCATCATGTTTCATGTCAGGGGTATGCGCCATGTGGATTTTGATGGAGCACAAGTGTCCTTATTTCCGGACTTATCCAGACGCACGCTGATGCAGCGCAGGGCCTTGAAGCCTCTGCTGGCAGTCCTACAGGAGGCACACTTGGTATATCGCTGGGGATTCCCCTTCAGCCTTTCCGTCACAAAGGATGGCCAACAAATCACCTTGCGGAACAAGTCAGATCTTCCTCATTTCCTCTCACGCCTTGGCCTCCCCCCTGTGGACATACCTGATTGGCGCATTTCCTCTGAAGTTCCACTACCAGTCCGTCAGGAACCTTGGCAGCAAGCCCGCCGCAGACGACGCAACAAGCCTCGGAACAGACAAGCGGATACAACGGAGCAAGGTCCCCCATCTTCCCCCGCTATACGCTGAGGCGGAGGAACGACTTTAGAGGCTTAAACCTTCTACCTACAGGACTGGTGCTATGTCCGAGTTATGGTTCTAAATTCTGCTGGTTCAACTTTTGCTGTTGCAGATAATTCTCACATGCATCTGATTTTTAGAGGTGCTCACATGAAGGAGTGGGTCCCCTCAGTTGGGGCTCCTGTTTAGTGACTCTCCACCTTCCCCCCATAGGTAAACTCATGAGAGTTACACTCCTTGTAGAAGGAAGTGCACGATGTGATGGTCGCCTGCATTTTATGTTGCCACTAGGCCGGCGGGCGATCCTTGCACCGTTGCACCTAGAGGGTATTAAATACCCACAGGTTATTACGTTTTTTGTTTTCTTGATGTTCTTAATTTCTTTTCCAATGCTCCCCCCCCCTTCCTTTTTTTTATTATTGTTTTTCTCCCTAATGTTTCATGATGATGTCTATGGAAGGGTTGTCTGTCTGTTACATGGGTTATACTCATTTGTTTTTCTTATCAGCACTTTAGATTTGCCGGGCGATACGCCGTGGCTCTCTCCTCGTCCTCTTTACGCCCTTCGGGGGACCCTACTGACAACCAGCAATGGCTGATCTGAAAGTCGTGTCATACAACGTACGGGGCCTGAGTTCTCCATCCAAACGCAGTAAGTTGTGGCTTGAGACAAAGAGATCTGGTGCACATATCTTGTTATTACAGGAAACTCATTTCAGAGCTGACTCAGTCCCTCGCCTCCCCACACACATATACAATCAATGGTTCCTCAGCAATTCACCCAAATCTAAATCAGGTGGAGTCGCGGTGGCGATCCATAAAAACTGCCCCTTTATCACCATTGACCACCGCGTAGATCCTGAAGGCAGATTCGTTTTTTTGAAAGGCACCATATATAACCAAAAATTTACAATTGTAGCGCTATATGCTCCCAATTCTGGGCAGCTGAACTTTCTGGAAAGGGTCCTAGATTCCCTTTCCGATTTTCGCGAGGGGTGTCTCATTGTGGGAGGGGACTTTAATGTATGCCCCGACCCGCAGTTAGACACCTCTTCAGGCCACTCTACGCACTCCTTTGCGTTTCTTAAGCGCTTCCGTAAAACCTTACACGCTAGTCATCTGATTGACTGCTGGAGAGTGACACATCCTACTGTAAAGGATTTCAGCTACTACTCTGCAACACATAAAGTGTACACGCGGATAGATCTTCTATTGGTAGATCAACACCTTCTGGAATCGCTCTCTGGCACGTCAATCGGATCTATGACGATTTCCGATCATGCACCCATTTCCATCTCCCTGGCACCTTTGTCTTCAGAGGCTCGCCAATGGACTTGGCGCCTGAACGAAAACCTGCTAGATGATGCAGTAGCACTAGCTCAGGTGACAGATGCGATCTCTATGTACTTCAGGGAAAACGCGACGGGAGAAACTGGGGTGGCATATGTTTGGGAGGGACATAAAGCTGTGATAAGAGGAGAATTTATTGCACAAGGAGCTAGGCTCAAAAAAGCACGCTGTGGGGAACTCCAATCCTTGCTGACACAATTGCGAACAGTTGAACTCAAACACAAACGGCAATTGACCCCTCTTTTATACGAGAAATTAACAGCCCTCAGGGCACAGCTCTCAGACTTATTAGAAAAACGAACCCGTGATAGACTCCGATACGTCTCACATAAATTCTATGAATTTGGTAATAAATGTGGCAAATTACTGGCCAGGGCCCTGAAACGGCAACGTGCATCCGGACATGTCCATAAAATTCAAACACCATCGGGATCCCAAACTGTACTATCCTCTAAAATTGCAGATGCCTTTCGCGATTATTATGCCCAACTTTACCAACTCCCAGCCACACTTGTAGGACATACGCCCTCTCAGAAGGCGGACTGTATTGCGCAATATTTGGAGGAGGCTCTCACACCACAAATATCGCAACAAATCAGTGCTCAGCTTGATAAGCCTATGGCGGTAGAGGAAATAGAAGCAATCATTAAAGATCTTCCGCATGGGAAAAGCCCTGGTCCTGATGGGCTAACCAATGCGTACTACCGCAAATTTTCTCACCTCCTGGCTGCCCGAATGTGCACGTATTTCAATGCCTTAGCTTCAGGTATCACCCTCCCGAGGGACGCGTTGATGGCGCACATCACCGTCCTTCCAAAGGAGGGCAAAGACCCCTCCATCCCTAGCAGCTATAGGCCGATTTCATTGCTGAACACTGATATCAAAATTTTCGCGAAAGTATTAGCCAATCGCCTCAAACCTATCCTCCCTTCAGTGATTCATACAGATCAAACGGGTTTTATAACAGGAAGGGAGGCTAGAGACAATTCCAACCGAGCCATACAATTGATACACTGGGCGAACTTGCGACGGCCCAGTGCACCCTGTCTTCTCTTGTCCACGGACGCTGAGAAGGCCTTCGACAGGGTGGACTGGGCCTACCTGCAGGCGGTGCTCTCTCGATTGGGCCTGGGAAGTAATATGCTCCAATGGATAGGGTCATTATACAGCTCCCCCGAGGCGCGGGTCAAAGTAAATGGAACGCTTTCTAACCCCTTCCCTATTCGGAACGGTACACGGCAGGGGTGCCCTTTGTCTCCCCTGATTTTTGCCCTCACTCTAGAACCTCTACTCAACATAATCAGAGCAAACCCTAATATTAAGGGGCTCACGGTGGGAACGACGGAGCATAAATTATCGGCGTATGCAGACGATGTTCTTTTCTATGTTACAGACCCACTGATCTCCCTACCTAACATCATGGCCGAATTAAAAAGATTCTGTACCTTATCAAATTTCAAAATTAATTATAGCAAGTCCGAGATTCTCCCCCTCAATATTCCTCATGCGATGCGCTCCCAGCTACAGGCCTCCTTTTCTTTCACGTGGTGTTGCTCTTCCTTGAGGTACCTGGGGATCCACCTCCCAGCAGATATAACACAACTTTACTCATGCAATTTTGCACCATTACTCGCAACTATTAAAACTGATTTAACTAGGTGGGATCGCACTTCCTTTTCGTGGATGGGGCGGGTCAGCATACTGAAAATGAATGTACTACCACGAATCCTGTTTTTTCTCCAGATGATACCTATTGCTTTGCCCAGATCTCTTTTCTCGACCTTCAACAGCCTATTTGTTAAATTTATTTGGCAGGGTCATGTACCCCGCTTAGCCCTCCGCACGCTACAACGCCCTAAAAATATGGGTGGCTTGGGAGTGCCTTCTGTCCGCAAATATTACGAGGCAGTGGCCCTGCAGAGAGTTCTCGACTGGCACCACCACACCTCCACCAAGGCTTGGGTTCCTCTCGAGAAGTTTCTGGCGGGGCGCAACCTGTCCCATGCCCCTTGGCTCCCACGAGAGAACAGAGGTCTCTCGAGCTTTGTTTCCCCGATCACTATACATGTGCTGAGACTGTGGGATGCCATCAACTCAAAGAAGCAGCTGTCACAGCCAACATCCCCGCTCGCACCGTTAGGAGGCTTTCCCTGGTTCACTCCGGGGGAACACCTTTCATACCTCCGCAATTGGACCAGTGATGGGGAGGTTCGCTGTGGACGATTTATTCACGAACAGGGTTTGGTGTCCTTAGATTGGCTCCGATCCCAGTTTGGTAGCTTTCCTATGGATGGATGGCGATATAGACAACTACAGCATTTTATTAAGAGTCTACCTTTTCCGGTGCGACCCCCCTCATCACTAACCCCTTTTGAAAAACTATGTAAATCCGAGGGTCCCATTTCTCACTCCATTTCCTTGCTTTATGAGATGCTGCAGTCTGCGGAATCTCAGAACAAACCTACATACATTAGGGAGTGGGAAAGGGACCTGGGATACACATTTACTGAGGTCCAATTGAATAACCTTTATCGGCTCACTCATAAAAGCTCAATAGACACCAAAACGCAGGAAAATTGTTTTAAACTATTAACCAGATGGTATAAGGTACCGACGAAATTGGCGAAAATCTATCCGACAGCCTCGGAGGCATGCTGGAGGGGCTGCGGGCTCAGGGGCACTTTCCTACATATTTGGTGGGAGTGCCCGAGGCTCCGACCCTTCTGGCTAGATGTTAGAGCCCAGATAAAGGTTATCCTAGACGTGGATTTACCGGACTCCCCATTGGAGTTCCTACTGCATGTGCCATCCACCCCACTAAGTCAATACCGGAAGTCGATACTCCCACATCTCTTAAATGCTGCACGGCGTTTGATCCCCGTCCACTGGAAATCAACCCATATTCCGGGACGTACTGAGTGGATGGGCTTGATTGACTCGGTTATGGCGGCGGAGGAGTGGATGGCAAAATGTAAAGATAAGTTTGACAAATTTTATGCAATCTGGGCAACATGGATACATTATAAGTCCAAGGACAGGGCGTCCCCCCCTCAGGTTTCCCCCGGGGCCGCTTCCTGTAGGTCAGACATTGGTGGAGCTACTTTTTAAACGGCTTCAGAGGGTGAGGGCCACGGCGTACTTACTTCACCACCAGGATCCACATAATGATAATGATATTGCACTTCTACTGCACACAGCTGTGCTAGCCTTTAGGCAGATGTATCAGTGATTTCTAGATATACCCATCAACCTTCCCCACCGAATTTCCCCCTCTCTTTTTTTTTTTTTTTTTTTTTTTTTTTTTTTTTTTTTTTTTCCTCTCACCCCTATCTCCACCCCCCCCCTATTTCCTGCTTGGGTCAAATCCTTAGACACTAACAGGATATTGTTTTCTTAACACAGTTACTGTTAACCTGACTAGTTATGAAAGTGGTCTCAACCATAGTTTCCACCTCTATTATAAGGGTGGACGCAGGATGAGGAAGTCATAAGTATCTCACGTGACACACTTTCGTCGAGGTTTTAGTATAAGCTTGCACCATTTGTGCCTATTCAATCTTTAAAACACATCCTTTTCATATGTATGGTATTTGTATACCTTTATGGTACTGCATAGTGATTTATTGTATCCCCCCCCCCCTTTTTTGTTCGTTTTTTACACCCTCTGTGCTATTATTTGTTATTATTTGTTATATTTGAAAATTATACAATAAAGATTATATAAAAAAAACAATAAAACAAAGTAACATTACAGTATAACAGTAAGACATACCATGCCTGCAAAGCAAATACAAAAAAACATAGTAAAAATAAAACATTACAGTTCTAAAATACAGTAAGAAAAGAGAGAGAACAATAGAGCAGACAATAGAGAGCGAACGTAAGAGAGAGAACAATAGAGAGAAGAAAAATAAAACCACAACTATTTTTGGCTTTTTTGTTTTTTATTTTTTTTTTGTGTTTTTGTTTTTTTTTATTTTATTTTTTTTATTTTTTGCACCTTTAGATAAACTGTAAACGTTCCAGATTAGGGTCTCTCAAAATGTGATGACCATATCATCATCTTTCGAGACCCTGTGTACATGTGCCTAGGACTGTGCAATGCTGTACCCTAAGCTAATACTCCACTAGTGTGTAGTAGCGTTCGAAACAGTCACCAATGCAAAGACCAGGTTGGTCAGGACAGGAGGGACAATAAAAGTGGGTGTCACGCCTATATCTGCGCTTTCTACAGACACACAATCTTCTTTGGGGGTTTCTTTGGGTAGGGGTACCAGAGAGGACATGCGGAAAATGCCTGTCATGCAGTCGGCTCACTGCATTTAGATTGAGAAGTTGGGCCACAGCACCGTCTGGAAACAAGAGGACTGTGATGATCGCTTCCTGGAATTTAAGGAAGGATCCAGTCCATCCTGAAGCTCTGTATAGCACATAAGCATTCAGCAGAGCCAATTGAAATAAGTATACAGACACTTTTTTGTACTAGCGTCTGGCCTTACTGGTAATTAGGTACGGCGCCAACAACTGGTCATTGAGGTCCACCCCTCCCATATTAAGGCTGTATTCGTGGACACAGAGGGGTTTCTCCACAACACCAGTCGCCGTAGGAATTTGGACCATCGTGTCTGCATGAAGGGAGGACAGAACTAAAACATTCTTATTATCCCTCGACTTCACAGCAAGCAAATTATTACTCTTCAAGCAGGCTCTATCCCCCAGCCTAAGATGGGAATCTACAAGCTGCTGGGGTAAGCCCCGGCGATTAGATTGCACGGTGCCACATGCACCAATCTGATGATCAAACAAGTGACTAAAAAGTGGCACGCTCGTAATAATTGTCCACATACAAGTGGTACCCCTTTCTGAATAAGGGTGACACCAAGTCCCACACAATCTTACCAGCGCTCCCTATGTAATCTGGGCAGTTCCTCGGCTCTACGTAACTATCTCTTCCCTCGTAAATCATAAAACTACATGCTTAGCCTGTGGCCCTGTCACAGAGCTTATACATCTTGACCCCGTATCTGGCACGCTTGCTGGGAAGATACTGTTTAACCACTTGAGCCCCGGACCATTATGCTGCCTAAGGACCAGAGGTCTTTTTCCAATTTGGCACTGCGTCGCTTTAACTGCTAATTGCGCGGTCATGCAATGCTGTACCCAAACGAAATTTGCGTCCTTTTCTTCCCACAAATAGAGCTTTCTTTTGATGGTATTTGATCACCTCTGCAGTTTTTATTTTTTGCGCTATAAACGGAAAAAGACCGAAAATTTTTTAAAAAAATGATATTTTCTACTTTTTGTTATAAAAAAAATCCAATAAACTAAATTTTAGTCATACATTTAGGCCAAAATGTATTCGGCCACATGTCTTTGGTAAAAAAAATGTCAATAAGTGTATATTTATTGGTTTGCGCAAAAGTTATAGCGTCTACAAACTAGGGTACATTTTCTGGAATTTACACAGCTTTTAGTTTATGACTGCCTATGTCATTTCTTGAGGTGCTAAAATGGCAGGGCAGTACAAAACCCCCCCAAATGACCCCATTTTGGAAAGTAGACACCCCAAGGAAATTGCTGAGAGGCATGTTGAACCCATTGAATATTTATTTTTTTTGTCCCAAGTGATTGAAAAATGACAAAAAAAAAAAAAAAAAAAAATATTTACAAAAAGTCGTCACTAAATGATATATTGCTCACACAGGCCATGGGCCTATGTGGAATTGCACCCCAAAATACATTTAGCTGCTTCTCCTGAGTATGGGGATACCACATGTGTGGGACTTTTTGGGAGCCTAGCCGCGTACGGGGCCCCGAAAACCAATCACCGCCTTCAGGATTTCTAAGGGTGTAAATTTTTGCTTTCACTCTTCACTGCCTATCACAGTTTCGGAGGCCATGGAATGCCCAGGTGGCACAAAACCCCCCAAAATGACCCCATTTTGGAAAGTAGACACCCCAAGCTATTTGCTGAGAGGCATATTGAGTCCATGGAATATTTTATATTTTGACACAAGTTGCGGGAAAGTGACACTTTTTTTTTTTTTTTTTTTTTTTTTTCATAAAGTTGTCACTAAATGATATATTGCTCACACAGGCCATGGGCATATGTGGAATTGCACCCCAAAATACATTTAGCTGCTTCTCCTGAGTATGGGGATACCACATGTGTGGGACTTTTTGGGAGCCTAGCCGCGTACTGGACCCCAAAAACCAATCACTGCCTTCAGGATTTCTAAGGGTGAAAATTTTTGATTTCACTCTTTACTGCCTATCACAGTTTCGGAGGCCATGGAATGCCCAGGTGGCACAAACCCCCCCCAAATGACCCCATTTTGGAAAGTAGACACCCCAAGCTATTTGCTGAAAGGCATGGTGAGTATTTTGCAGCTCTCATTTGTTTTTGAAAATGAAGAAAGACAAGAAAAAACATTTTTTTTTTCTTTTTTCAATTTTCAAAACTTTGTGACAAAAAGTGAGGTCTGCAAAATACTCACTATACCTCTCAGCAAATAGCTTGGGGTGTCTACTTTCCAAAATGGGGTCATTTGGGGGGGTTTTGTGCCACCTGGGCATTCCATGGCCTCCGAAACTGTGATAGGCAGTGAAGAGTGAAATCAAAAATTCACGCCCTTAGAAAGCCTGAAGGCGGTGCTTGGTTTTCGGGGTCCCGTACGCGGCTAGGCTCCCAAAAAGTCTCACACATGTGGTATCCCCGTACTCAGGAGAAGCAGCAGAATGTATTTTGGGGTGTAATTTCATATATTTCCATGGCATGTTTGAGCAATATATCATTTAGTGACAACTTTGTGCAAAAAAAAAAAAAAAAAAAAAAAAATTTGTCTCTTTCCCGCAACTTGTGTCGCAATATAAAATATTCCATGGACTCGACATGCCTCTCAGCAAATAGCTTGGGGTGTCTACTTTCCAAAATGGGGTCATTTGGGGGGGTTTTGAACTGTCCTGGCATTTTATGCACAACATTTAGAAGCTTATGTCACACATCACCCACTCTTCTAACCACTTGAAGACAAAGCCCTTTCTGACACTTATTGTTTACATGAAAAAGTTATTTTTTTTTGCAAAAAAATTACTTTGAACCCCCAAACATTATATATTTTTTTAAAGCAAATGCCCTACAGATTAAAATGGTGGGTGTTTCATTTTTTTTTTTCACACAGTAATTGCGCAGCGATTTTTCAAACGCATTTTTTGGGGAAAAAACACACTTTTTTTAATTTTAATGCACTAAAACACGCTATATTGCCCAAATGTTTGATGAAATAAAAAAGATGATCTCAGGCCGAGTACATGGATACCAAACATGACATGCTTTAAAATTGCGCACAAACGTGCAGTGGCAACAAAATAAATACATGTTTAAAAGCCTTAAAAAGCCTTTACAGGTTACCACTTTAGATTTACAGAGGAGGTCTACTGGAAAAATTACTGCCCTCGATCTGGCCTTCGCGGTGATACCTCACATGCATGGTGCAATTGCTGTTTACGTTTGACGACAGACCGCCGCTTGCGTTCGCCTTAGCGCGAGAGCAGGGGGCGACAGGGGTGTTTTTTTTTTTTTTTTTTTTTTTCTTTATTATTTTTTTGCTTTTTTAATCTTACTTTTAAACTGTTCCTTTCATATTTTTTTTTTTAATCATTTTTATTGTTATCTCGGGGAATGTAAATATCCCCTATGATAGCAATAGGTAGTGACAGGTACTCTTTTTTGAAAAAATTGTGGTCTATTAGACCCTAGATCTCTCCTCTGCCCTCAAAGCAAATGACCACACCAAGATCGGTGTGATAAAATGCTTCCCCAATTTCCCAATGGCGCTATTTACATCCGGCGAAATCTAAGTCATGAAATACTCGTAGCTTCCGGTTTCTTAGGCCATAGAGATGTTTGGAGCCACTCTGGTCTCTGATCAGCTCTATGGTCAGCTGGCTGAATCACCGGCTGCATTCTCAGGTTCCCTGTTGAGACAGGAGAGCCAGAGAAAAACACGGAAGACGGTGGGGGGGGGGGGGGCATTCCCTCCCACGGCTTGTAAAAGCAGTCTAGAGGCTAATTAGCCGCTAGGATTGCTTTTACATGAAAGCCGACCGCTGGCTGAAAAGAATGATACCAAGATGATACCTAAACCTGCAGGCATCATTCTGGTATAACCACTCAAAGTCGTGAATGGCGTACCTGAAGACAAAAAAATGGTTAACAATGGTTAACAATAAAGCACAGTAAAGTGTAAATAATTACACACCTGAAAAACAAACATGATAAAACATAATAACAATAACAATAACAATAACAATCAATAACAATAACAATAAAACATTGCAGAATAGAATACAGTAAAAAAGAGCAGAACAATAGAGAGAGAGAATAGAGAGAGAGAGAACAATAAAACAACAACTATTTTTTTTTATTTCATATTTTTTTTTTTTTTACACTTTTTTTGTAACTAACTTTTATAACGGTAACCGGTTCCAGGTTCGGGTCTCTCAAAATGCGATGGCATCTTGGGAGACCCTGTGAAAGTGTGCCTAGTCTGTGCAATGCTGTACCCTACGCTAATACTCAACTAGTGAATGGTAGCGTTCAAAACATTCACCAATGCAAAGACCAGGATTGTCAGGACAGGAGGGACAATAATAGCGGGTGTCACGCCTATATCCTCGCTTGCTGCAGACACGACATCTTTTTTGGGGGGGTTCGTTGGGTAGGGGTACTCGGGAGGACATAAAAATGCCTCTCATGCAGCCGACTGCATTTGGTTGGGGATGTGAATGGGGGAAGTACGGGCGCTGCAGAAGCGGTGGGTTCCCAATTAGGATTGGCGAATGCAGCAGGAAGGGCACTATGGGCACGACGGGCCTGTGTTTGTCTTTTTGGTGGCAGCGGGACACTACTTGTGCTTGCCACCTCACCAGCTTGAACTGCACTTATGGGACTCGCCACGTCACCAAGTGTTACTGCAGTGCTGGTTTGACTACGACCGGGGTGTACTACGCCGCTGGTGCTTGCCAGTTCACCAAAACGCTACAAAAAAAACTGTTAGCGATCACAGGGATCAGGCCTGACTCTGCGAACGCTGCAGTTATGCGTTTAGTGTTTTGTAAGTGTCAGTGATCGATCGATACTGCACTTGGGTGGGCTGGGCTGGGCCGGGCTGAGGGGCTAAACGCAGGTGCTAGCAGGTATCTGGGCTGATTCCGCTAACACTGCGTTTTTGGGAACCCTAAACTGCTGGGGACGCTAGTATAGATCTGATCGGATCAGATATTGATCCGTTCAGATACTATACCACTAAGGGAGGTGTATGCTGCGTGCGTGGGTGTTAGCGGTACTGGCGCTAATCTGACGCTGCCTGGGGCTGGTGCTTGCCAGTTCACCAAAACGCTACAAAAAAAACTGTTAGCGATCGCAGGGATCAGGCCTGACTCTGCGAACGCTGCAGTTATGCGTTTAGTGTTTTGTAAGTGTCAGTGATCGATCGATACTGCACTTGGGTGGGCTGGGCTGGGCCGGGCGGAGGGGCAAAACGCAGGTGCTAGCAGGTATCTGGGCTGATTCCGCTAACACTGCGTTTTTGGGAACCCTAAACTGCTGGGGACGCTAGTATAGATCTGATCGGATCAGATATTGATCCGTTCAGATACTATACCACTAAGGGAGGTGTACGGTGCGTGCGTGGGTGTTAGCGGTACTGGCGCTAACCTGACGCTGCCTGGGGCTGGTGCTTGCCAGTTCACCAAAATGCTACCAAAAAAACTGTTAGCGATCGCAGGGATCAGGCCTGACTCTGCGAACGCTGCAGTTATGCGTTTAGTGCCTTGTAAGTGACAGTGATCGATCGATACTGCACTTGGGTGGGCCGGGCGGAGGGACAAAACGCAGGTGCTAGCGGGTATCTGGGCTGATCCCGCTAACACTGCGTTTTTGGGAACCCTAAACTGCTGGGGACGCTAGTATAGATCTGATCGGATCAGATATTGATCCGATCAGATACTATACCACTAAGGGAGGCGCATGCTGCGTGCGTGGGTGTTAGCGGTACTGGCGCTAATTTGACGCTGCCTGGGGCGACGCATATCACCGCCGGGCGATCGGGGGGCTAAACCTTTATTCGGTAATAAACGGCGGGTGCCCTGACACTATAAAAAATAAACGAACTAACCAGCGTCAACCGTAACGGTTATACGGTGATCAGTGGTGAAAGGGTTAACTAGGGGGCAATCAAGGGGTTAAAACATTTATTAGGTAGTATATGGGGGTCCCTGACGCTATAAAACGCTGACGGCGAACCTAAATATTTACCTCACTAACTAGCGTCACCAGCGACACTAATACAGCGATCAGAAAAATGATCGCTTAGCGACACTGGTGACAGGGGGTCATCAAGGGGTTAAAACTTTATTAGGGGGGGTTAGGGGGGTACCCTAGACCTAAAGGGGGGTAATATACACTGTCCCAACACTGTCACTGTCACAAACTGACACTATGCAGTAATCAGAAAAAAAAAAAAAAAAAAAAAAAAAAAAACTGCTGGTGTCAGTTTGTGACAGGGGGGGGGGGTGATTGGGGGGGGATCGGGGGGCGATCGGGGGGGGGATCGGGGTGATTTGTGTGCCTGGCATGTTCTACTGTGTGTGTGTAGTGTTGTGCACTCACATACTTGTCGTCTCTCCTCGGGCCGGAACGGAAAATACCGACCCGAGGGGAGATGACATCACTTCCTTTGCTGCTGTTTAGCATACAGCAGCAAAGGAGTGATTTCATTGGCCGGCGGCGATCGCGAGGGGGGGGCCACGAACGGATGGTCTCCCCCTCATCACCGATCGCCGCTGGACATAGGACGACCGCCTCGGGCACCGGGGGGGGGGTCCGATCGGACCCCCCACCCGCGGAAGGCAAATCACGTACCCTGTACGTGATTTTGCCTGTCCGTGCCACTTTGCCGACGTACATCGGCGTGAGGCGGTCGTCAAGTGGTTAAATGACAAGTGGCCAGAAAACTTAATCAGGGACCCATCAACGCAGACAACTTGATGGGGAGTAAACAAGGCTGCAAAACGTTGGTTGAAGTGGTTTACGAGGGGCCGAATTTTGTAGAGCCAAATAAATTTAGGGTCACCCCGAGGACGACAGAGTTCATTATCTTTGAAGTGCATGAACTGCAAGATCTGCTCGTATCGTGCCCTGGTCATGGAGGTAGAGAACACGGGCATATGGTGAATTGGGTCAATGGACCAATATGACCGCAACTCTCTCTTTTTAGTTATGCCCATGTCAAGGGATAGGCCCAGGAAGGTCTTAAATTCGGAAACCGTAATTGGTTTCCATTCTCTGGCAAGGGTCAGCTGGGGATTAGCGGTGATTAATTGACCAGCATATAAATTGCTTTGGTCCACAATAGATCTATAGAGATGTTCCATGAAAGACAGCGAATAAAAATCAAGTGACGTAAAATCAACTGTTTCCCCCTGAATTCCGGGTTGGCCAGTGAATGGGGGAAGTACGGGTGCTACAGAAGTGGTGGGCTCCCAATTAGGATTGGCAAAGGAAGCAGGAAGGGCACTATGATCTCGACGGGCCTGTGTTTGTCTTCTTCTTGGTGGCAGTGGGACACTACTTGTGCTTGCCACCTCACCAGCTTGAACTGCACTTATGGGACTCGCCACGTCACCAAGTGTTACTGCAGTGCTGGATGTACGACCAGGGTGTACTAGGCCGCTGGTGCTTGCCAGTTCACCAGAAGGAATAAAGCCGCTAGTACTTCTCTGCTCCATACTAGAGCCCTGCAGTTCTTGCACTTCAACGACAGTAAAAGATTGGGGTCTGGTACGCCTGACCTTGGCAGGGACCACAACTCCATCGTCAGAGCTATCTGTCATGGAGCCGCTGCTGTCTACAGGTTCGTATTCTGAGCCTGAATCTGACAGATGAGTGACTTCCTCTTCACTATCTGTCATGCTCAGAAACATGTAGGCCTCTTCACTACTGTACCTTTGATTTGAAATTTTGGTCTCTAAATTTACTGGTACAGCAGTGAGACTCACAGGTAAAAAAGCTACTGACTGTCAGCGACTGATTAAAATGCTACCAAAAAAACTATTAGCGTTTGCAGGGATCAGGCCTGACTCTGCGAACGCTGCAGTTATGTGTTTAGTGTTTTGTAAGTGACAGTTATCGATCGATACTGCACTTGGGTGGGCTAGGCTGGGCGGAGGGGCTAAATGCAGGTGCTAGCAGGTATCTGGTCTGATCCCGCTAACGCTGGGTTTTTGGGAACCCTAAACCGCTGGGGACGCTAGTATAGATCTGATCAGATCAGATATTGATGCGTTCAGATACTATACTACTAGGCGAGGTGTATGGTGCGTGCGAGGGTGTTAGCACTACTGGCACTGATCTGACGCTGCCTGGGGCGACGCAGACCCTGACTGATGCTAAAACCTAACTTATATCACCCGCCGGGTGATCAGGGGGTTAAACCCTTATTGGGTAAAATATGGCGGGTGCCCTGATGCTATAAAAAAATATCTAGCTAAACAGCGTCACCCGTGACACTAATACAGTGATCACTGGTGACAGGGTGTGATCAAGGGGTTAAACCTTTATTGGGGGGGTCCCTAGACCTATCTGGGCCTACATTAATTACCCTAACACTGATTACTGTCACTAATGACACCAATACAGTGATCAAAAAAAAAATGAACACTGCACTGGGTGACACAGTCACAGGGAGTAAAGGGGTTAACTGGGCGGGCGATCGGGGGGAGAAATATGTGCCTATGTGTACTGATGTCAGTATGTTAGTATATGTTATCTCTCCTCTCTCTAGAACGAAAAGACTTTCACGAGGAGAGATGACATCACTTCCCCTGCAGTGTTTACACTTACACATGTAAGGGAAGAATCTCATTCACCAGGAGCGATCACCAGGTCCAGGCCAGATATCATTGGCCTGGAGATTGATCGGTTCTGGATCGAATCCAAACGTTGCGTCCGCCATAACATGATGGGGTTTCGCCCACCCTTGCGAGATGCCTGGGGAAAAGCCAGGGAGGATATGAGGGGCATAACAGAAATATAGGACCTGGGAACTGCAGAATCTTCCCCATTTCCCCTCATGCAATGAGTGTGTCTTGTAGGAGGGTGTTGTGTTTAACATGGGTAGGTAGCTGTCTCCAGGGGGTAGGTAATACTCCAAGCAGTGGCTGCGGCTCAACATACAAGCAGAGCGTGGAAAGTTGTGTGGATCGCTGTAACAGCTGGATTCGGATTAACACCGGTATTCAACTATCCTGCAAGCTATATACAGTACACATTTCAAGATTCCCTACTGAGAATGCCACGCAGGAGGACACTTCACAATGAACTGTTTGAAAGATTAGAGTATTTTTTTCACCGCTAATAGGTGATCCCAGCGCATACCCTTTGAGTCACCCTGGAGGCTTCGGGGGGGGGGGCTTTTTTGTTTCTCCATCCTATTCCACTCTTTGACTGGTCTCTGTCATTTATACTGTTTTTATTTTCCAGCTGGCTGTGTCTCATATTTTTTCATCAAGGCATTACCATATGTACTACAGTTGTTGTAACCTTCCCTGAAGAAGGAGCTTTAAGGACTCCGAAACGTGTTGGCGATTGGTTTATCCCTTTCATGACTAAGCGCATTTTTGAAATTTGGTGTTTACAAGTTTAAAATCCGTATTTTTTGCTAGAAAATTACTTAGAACAAACAAACATTATATATATTTTTTTAGCAGAGAATCTAGAGAATAAAATGGAGATTGTTGCAATATTTTATATCACACAGTATTTGCGCAGCGCTGTTTTAAAAGCAAATTTTTGGAAAAGGGACACTTTCATGAATTTTAAAAAATCCAAACAGTAAAGTTACCCCAATTTTTTGTATAATGTGAAAAATGATGTTACGCCGAGTAAATAGATACCAAACATGTCACGCTTTATACAGTGTTACAGAGGAGGTCTAGGGCTAGAATTATTGCTCTCGCTCTGACGATCGCGGCGATACCTGACATGTGTGAGTTGAACACCGTTTACATTTGCGGGAGCGACTTCCGTATGCGTTTTCTTCACTGCGCGAGCTCGCGGGGACGGGGGCGCTTTAAAAAAAAATTTTTTTATGTATTTTATTTATTTTTATACTTATAAATTGTGTTTAAAAAAAAAATATTTTTTTGACTTTTATTGCTGTCACAAGGAATGTAAACATCCCTTGTGACAGTAATAGGTAGTGACAGGTACTCTTTATGGAGGGATCGGGGGTCTAAAAGACCCCCGATCCCTCCTTTGCACTTCACAGTATTCAGATCGCCGAAAACTGCGATTCTGAATACTGTGTATTTTTTTAAAACCGGCGCCATTGGCAGCCGAGTAAACAGGAAGTGACGTCTTGACGTCGCTTCCGCGGAGCCGCCCACAGCTTCATTCCAGCCCGCCCCCAGCTACCGAAGGCAGCCGATTGAACACCGGGCGGCCCGGTAAGAGCGGCGGGAGGCGGCAGGAGGGGGGGCGTCCCCTCCCGCTCCTCCGGTATAACAGCCAAGCAGCTTTCCCGCGAACATTCGAACACCGTTAAAGTCTATGGGACTCGAACATGAGAAATCAAAAGTGCGAATTTTAAAGGCTAATTTGTATGGTATTTTCCTAAAAAGTGTTTGGGGACCTGGGTTCTGCCCCAGGGGACATGTATCAATGCAAAAGAAAGTTTTAAAAACGGACGTTTTTTCGGGAGCAGTGATTTTAATGATGCTTAAAGTGAAAAAATAAAAGTGAAATATTCCTTTAAATATCGTACCTGGGGGGTGTCTATAGTATGCCTGTAAAGTGGCGCGTGTTTCCCGTGCTTAGAACAGTCCCTGCACAAAATGACATTTCTAAAGCAATAAAAGTCATTTAAAACTGCTTGCGGCTTTAATGTAATGTCGGGTCATGGCAATATGGATGAAAATCAGTGAGACAAACGGCATGGGTACCCCCCAGTCCATTACCAGGCCCTTTGGGTCTTGTATGGATATTAAGGGGAACCCCGCACCCAAATTAAAAAAAGGAAAGTTGTGGGGCCCCCAGGCCCTATATACTCTGAACAGCAGTATACAGGCAGTGCAATCAAGACAGGGCCTGTAGGTTTGTCCTTATGTAGAATCTGTTTGTGAAAGGCTAGTGGTCAACTGGTCAACTGGTCAACTGGTCAAGTGCCCCCAAACCTTTTCCTTGCTCGAGCTGGACTCAGACACCAGGAAGGTCATTCAATCGATTGGGTAAACAAGACACCACACAGCACGTTGGATATCGAGAATACAATTGTATTTTTTTGTTTTCACATGTTATATAGGGCAACAATTCATTATACATCATTAGGGGCAAACCAAGGGGCGGTCCCTTAGTTTATCCAATCACAAGAGTACAAGTATCACAAATTACATGTTATATGACCTATGCATAATATCTCTGCTAAATGGCGTGCTTAAAAAAAAGTACCTAACAAAAGTACCCAAAATGTCCTTTATCAAAATATATTTTCTTAGCTTAAATTCCGAGAAAATGAGTAATATAGAAATAACCTTTTAAGATACTTTCGATAAGGTGCCTTTTGGCTTTAGGCCCAGGTTTGCGGTGGGATGTTCTAACTTGTTCCCGTACATATTCAAAAGAATTGTCACCGCAAGTATCTGTTTTTGCAGATAGCTTAGCTAGGAAATTTCCACTTAACATTTCAAAAGCCTTGCGTTAGCATTTCATCTATGATGTATATATAAAAAAAAATAATAATTCAGGCCTCTTATCTAAAGTATATAGTGAACCAAAGTGCAGCCATTTTCCTTACAATCCCTCCTTTGATCAGGGAGGATATCATTCTCCCTGATCATTAGTTCCCTAATGTTTGGAGTACCAGGTATGTTCTGTGTAGAACATAGCCGTGGCTTCCTCTGGCTCAATGTAGAGGGGGTCAATGTAGAACATAGCCATGGTTTCCCTGAGCTCAGAGTCCGGTTTAATTTTTGCTGCAATGTCAGGAACTTTACTGGTGATGTAGAATAGGAATTTGATAGTGGCAAAAGTGGCGATACCCAGGAGTACTATCATGATCAGTATTTTAATGCCTGCCTTTTTAAAAAAAAAACGTTACACTATCCCAAAATGATCCAAACCATCCCCCAATTCCTGAGAGTGGGTTCCAAGAGTCTCCCAGTCTCCTCATTCGGGTCTGCAACTTTGCTTTCTCCTCCTGGTGTCCTTTAATTATATCATAATAGTCTGGTACCTCTAAATCTTCACTGGGTTTGGTTAAATTGTTCATATATGTGCAACAGAGGCTTTTATCCCCTGTCACGTCACACAACCCTGTCAGTACCATCATCATCCTTTCTTGACGCTGCTTGATTATTTCTTGTTCAAACAGGATTTTCCTCAATTCCGCATTGATGAAGCCCACATCGGCTGATGTTTTATTCATCCAGGAATATACTAGTTCCCCAAACTCATCTACCTTTGTTAGTGCATTGTACATGCCTGCCCCACCCATGGAAGCAAATACCTTGTCCCACCAGGTTGTGACCTCTCTTTTGTGTCTCCCGAACTCTAAATGACCATGGGCTGGTATCATCTCAACAGGGGAGTCCCCTGGAGAAGCACCCATGAAAGGGATCATTTCTACCAGGGTGCACCAACCTGAGGTCTTTCTATCGAGGGGGTATGGGATGGTAGTGTGGCACCAAAGACCGCAGCACACCATCCATCCATGGGGCATATGAGAGGTGGGTACATCTCCAAGTGAATCTGGGTTGAACCTTAATCCCACAAGGCACATCCAGTCCCCTATGGAGGGTGCCTCATCCTCACGCTCCTCCATCCATGAGCTATTCATATGTGTGCTAATGAGCCAGGATTCTGTTACCGAGCCATTCCCTTTCATACAATTTGAAATACTGTAGGAGGACATGTTCCCAATGCGTTCATCAGGGTCTGTTATGTTGTGTGTGAGAAGTCCCTCAATATCTAATGTCCCATTGGCTATGAGCACCAAATCCACCAGTGTAAAATTTACTACCGTGTCATCTACCATTATACAAGTCTTTACCTGCTCCATTAAGAAAACAAAATTGTGGACTCCTTGTGCACCCTGTAAAGAGAAGGGGTTTACTATTGGTTGTGATGCTCTCAGGGGGAATGGGTTAAGTGATGTTTAGCAGCTGTTCTAGGGTCACTGGCCTTCCAACCATCGGAACTGAGTGTCGGCCAGTTCCCATATGGGAAAAAACCCAGCATTCTGAGTAATTCTGCCTTCTTGCGAAAGCATGCATCATTATGAAATGTTGAGGAATTGAGTCTGGTACTGAATACGTTTCAGGATCTAGCTGTGCCCCATTATTAATACTTCTAAAATCTGGTCTTAGGAGTTCCCTTCTGGATTCTAGGAATTGGAATTCTGATTTGGGGGCCTTTTTCATACTGGTATCATTTAATGGTGCAAAGGGCGCGTAGTTTGATCTTTTATTTTGAATAACTTGGCTGATTCCTATGTCTCTGAGTTTGGCCTTTTTAAACTTGGACACCAGGTTCTGACTTGGTTTATGATTGGGATTCATACACCAGATCTTTTCTACTCCCTTATATTTGGCTGTAAAGACAATGGCTGCTATGTGACAATTCCCATCCCTCCTTTGAATATGATACCCCGTAAAGGCTTGAGATTGGGCTTTGGATATCTGTCCGGCTATCTGAGTGCAGCAAGGATAAATAGAACTTCCCATAAAACCTCGCCGAGTATGGTTAGTATGATTAGAGGGGAGCTGAAGACTACAACTGTTAGTCATCCAACATACAAAGGTGGTTAGCAGAATAATCTTAAAAGTAATCAGGATGGCAAAGGCTAGAATTATTCGAGTGGTACATTTCCAGGGCCTCTGTTGAGGTGGGTCCTGGAAACCTGGGGGAAATACCTGAACATTTACCACTCGAATGTCATTAGGTCTAAGGTCTCTGGGGCTCCGGAGTCCTCTAGGGAGGGTGCTGCAGGGGGTTTGTTTAAGGTCTCTAGGGCTCCCGAGTCCTCTAGGGAGGGTGCTGCAGGGGGGGTTGGGGGCTTTCGAGTGGAGAAAGTAGAGGGCTTGGGCAGGGGTTTGAGTTCAATGTCTCTTTCTTTTGTGGTCCTTGGCTTGCTTCTAGACTTGGTGCTCTCTTTATCCTTGATGTGTGGATCCATTGTGGTCCTTGGTCTGTTAGGATGGCAGTTCGGGTTGCTTTGAGTACTTCAAATGGTCCTTGGTAGATGGGCCCTGGTACCTTCCTTGCTGCAAGCTGCTTTATCAGGACTTTGTCACCAGGTATGAAGGGGTGTGTAGGCTCTGTGGAAAGAGGAGGAAAAGTGACAGCTACCTTGTCGTAGTTTTCAGTAAGGCTACTTACCAGATGTTTCACGTGCTCTTCCTGTAAGAAATAAAGATTAACCTCCTCTCCCTTAATTGCTTTCTTCTGGGCCGGTCTTCCCATTAGTATTTCATATGGGGATAAGCCTGTCCTGCTGTGGGGGGTGGTTCTTATCTGGAAGAGGACCCCTGGCAGGTATTTTAGCCAGTCTTTCATGGTACCGTTAGTGGCCTTTTTGAGTTTGTCCTTGATTGTCCTATTCATTCTTTCCACTACCCCTGAACTCTGTAGGTGATATGGGATGTGTAGTTTCCACTGTATCCCTAATACCCTTGTCAATTCTTTCACCAGTTTCAAAGTAAATGCTGGGCCTTGGTCAGAGTATATGGTGGCAGGAAGTCCGTATCGACTGATCCAATGATTGATCAGACACCGAGCTGCAATGCCTGCGGTTTCCCCTGTAACGGGTATTGCCTCTGGCCAAGTTGAAAATTTGTCCACCATCACGCACAAATATTTGAGATTACCTCTCTGCCTGGGCATGTGTGTGAAGTCTATCTGCAAGTCTTGTAACGGGCCTAATGGTGGTGGCAAATGTCCATGTTTCCCATGTTGAGGGCCCTGAACATTGTTCTGAGCACAAGTCAGACAGGAGGAGACAAGCTGTTGTACTAAGTCATATGCCTTGCATGTGCTAAAACAGTCTTCATACTTTTTTAAGAGTGGTCTGGGTCCTATATGTCCTGGGCCGTGGAGATAAGACAGCAATAGGGGTGCTGCTGCTCTAGGTATCCCTATGATAGTTTTTGCAAAAGTGCTGATGTGTGTTGGAACGAGGGGGTGTTAAAGTCATTCTGGAATAATAAGAGCTTTGTGTCATGTGGCTGTGGCTGTCTTTCTGCTGCAGCTTTTGCTACTCTGTCTGCTATAGCGTTTCCCTGGGACTCTAGGGATCTGTCTGTGGCATGTCCCTTAATTTTGACAATGTTTAAACTATCGGGCTGTTGTATTGCATTAATTAGATCGTACACATAACCACTGTTATTTATTTTTTTGTTATCTGCGGTGCGAAATCCACGCCTAAACAGATCATTCCGAAGTTGTGCGCGACCCCGAATGCGTACCTGCTGTCTGTGTAAATGTTCACCTTTTTACCTTTGTGTATTAAACATGCCCTTGTGAGTGCATACAGCTCGGCTTGTTGTGCAGAGGTTGCCCCAGTAAGGTACCCATCTTCTAGAATGAGATACGGTAGCATTACCACCGAATAGCTTGTCTTGTATTGATTGTCCGCTGGATGTGTGCAACTACCATCTACAAAGACGTTAGGGTAATCTGAATTAGGCAGATCAGTGAGATCTCTGCGAGGTGCTGTGACAGTGAGAAGTTCTTGTGTACAGTCATGACAGTCTTGGGAAGTGACTGGGAGTTTTAGCAAAGCATGTAAGAGTTTGATTGCCGGTGTTACTTCTGCACAGCTTTTGATAGTTAAGTTGTGCGTGTTTATAAGAATGATTTCATATCCTGATGAGCGCTGTGTAGTCATGTGTTGGGTATTCATATTTTGCAGCAAATGGAGAACACTATGTGAAGTATATAGGGTGGTTGGGGTCCCTAAAGTGATCTTTTGTGCATCTTTTACAGTCATGGCACAGGCTGCTAATGCTTGGAAGCAGCCCGGCATCCCTTGGACTGTTACCGGCATTTGGGCCAGAAAAGCAGCAAAGGCATGACCCCTGACCACACAGTATAGGGCTAAGGGCTTTTCATAATTTGGCGGTCCAAGCGCCGGAGCCGAGGCCAGTGATTTTAAAAGAATTTGAAAGGCCTCAGTCATTTCTGGGGTGTATGTGACCAGTTTCGGTGCCTGTGCTGTTGTTGCCTGCCGTAGCAGAGAGTCATAGTAGGAACAATCAGGTATCCACTGCCTGCAGTATACTATTGAGCCTAGGAAGGACAATAGTGACGCTTTGTCTCTTGGTGGGCCGAGACAAGTGAGGGCTTTGACCCGTTTTGGAGACACCATCCGTGTTCCTTCTGCAATGACGCACCCCAGGTACTCTACCTGCTCTTGGACCCATTAGATCTTCTTTCGAGACGCCAAATGGCCCTTGAGTGCTAGGTGCGACATCAGACTCTCGGAATCTACCTCACATTGTGCGCTGCTTTCACTACATATCAGTAGATCATCAACATACTGCAAGAATGTGGATTTCATTGGGGGGACCCAGTCATCTAGGGTGGCTTTAAGCACCATTGAGAAGGCGGCTGGACTGTCCACATAGCCTTGTGGAAGCCTAGTCCAGGTTAGCTGGCCAGTGGCCAGTTCGGTGGACCCCGTGAAAGAGAAGATGTCTTGGAAGTCCTCATGCACTTCTATACTGAAAAATGCATTTGACAGGTCTAATACTGTATATATGGAGGACCGTGCAGGAATATTGATGAATATTCCTGTGATATCTGCCACTAGTGGGGGTAAGGGTTGTATGCTTTTGTTAACTACCCTCAGATCCTGCACCATCCTCCATTCCCCGTTAGCCTTCCTTACTGGATTAACTGGTGTGTTCCAGGGACTAATTATAGGTCTTAGAATACCTAATCCTAGGTATTCTTCTATCAAGGGCTGAAGTCCCATGATCTTTTCTTTTGGCAAAGGGTATTGTTTCTGGAATGTGGGCGCTATGTCCGGCTTGAAGGTGGGTACGTATGATGTACATTCTATGTGTCCTACATCAGTTTTGGATTTTGCCCATATGGGGTGTGTTTCTAAGTATGTAGGAACTGTCATGAAGTAACACAGAAAATCTTGTCTTTTTGGCATCTGTAAATCACAGTGGGGGGATTTGGCAACAATCCCTCCTTCTGCTGTAAAAGTTATTTGCAGTTTCAATTTAGACATGAGGTCCCGGCCCATTAGACATAGGGGACATTGTGGTAAAATTGCAAACTTAGATTTGGTTAACACTCTATTCTCCAAGTCACATACCTCTAGGAGAGGTGTAATTTTGTGTACCACATCAGTTCCATTGATCCCTATAGAGCAACCCTCCGTACAATCTTCACATAAAAATTTCTCATTGTTTAGGCAGCTCGAGGTTGCCCCTGTGTCGAGTAACATACTGACCACTTGACCCTTGATCTTAAGGGTAACTTGTGGTAAGATTTTCCAATGATCTGAAAACATGTGAAGTACCAAGGCTGGAACATGCTCTGGGCATCTCTATTGTCTAAATGGGTTATTGTTTGAATGTCCAGAATTACCTGGCCAATTCATTTGCACTCTCTGTGGGGTATTGGTGTCAGTTTGGTTGGTTTGGTCATTTCTAGGGTTTGGACTAGTCTGACTATGTGTTCTGTCTGGATTGTATCCTCTACCCCATCCCCTTTGAGGTGGGCCATTACCGCGTCTGGGTCTGTATCCTCTCCTATGTGGACAGTCTGATTTCCAATGTGATGGATCCCCACAATTGAAACAACCCTGATCTATTTGGTGAACATTATCTCTGTTTTGGTATTGTTGTCTGTATGCATAGGTGGGCATTGGGAGAGAAGTACACATTGGTGTGATCTCTTGTTTTATTCCAGAGTCCTCTACTATAGTAAAGAGTCCTCCTTTTGTGTTGAAGGCACCAGATGCTGCCCTTGTTTGTATATCTTCCATAAATGTTTTTGATGTTTGTTTTCCCCAGTCAGTGTTCACCAATTTTATAATTTGAGCCGACTTGGGATCCCCGTTATTCATCGCAGTACTGACAAATAAGGGGTCACTTTCTATGCCACAGGAGACATAAATTTTGTATAATCGGGAGACAAAAGCGTGAAAAGATTCTCCGGGTAATTGTTTACATGAAATTAAGTCATTGATGGGCATCTCAGGTTTATAAGCCTTACTCCAGGCAGCTAACAATAATTCCAAACATTTTTTCCCAATCCTCCCCATCCTGATATAGTTTACTTTCAGCTACCCATACGCTTATTGTAATCTCGGCTGTACTGTCAGGATCTACTGCATTAATAATAATCTGCAGATCCTCCGCTGACATTCTTCCACCTAAACAGTATCTTTTTAAAAAAAATAATTGCTTGTTTTGGATCTTTGTTAGGCTTGGGGCAGGTGTCTTTTATTTCTTTAATTGTTCCCAAGGGAAGAGGAATCTGTACTTGAGTAGTGCCCATGGTGATGAGTGGGAACATTGCCTGGGCACCACTTTCAAGGGTTTGGACTTGAGATGTTTCCTTGGGTTCGGCTAAAAGAGCAGTGGTTTCTGTTATCACAGTGGAAGATGATGCCGTGCCTGCCGCGTCCGCCGCCTCGTGTGCTCTTTGTGTTTGTGTGGCTTTTAATGTATAACTGTCCTCGTCCTCTGAGGACTCTCCTAATTCTCCTGCCAAATCACCGTCACTCTCTTCTACCCCATGTTTTTTGATTACCTCCTGATATCTCTGTCTTGCCGCTCGAGTAATCATTTGACCCTCCTCGTCTATTTCCCATAATATTCTTTCTGAGTTTCTTATTAACTCACTTATTCTGTTCTTTCTTGTCCTTCTTTGTTTCTTATCTTCTACCTTGGTTCTAGCTATTTCTAGGTGTTTGTCTACTGTTGTGGATAGCTTATCCATGGTTGTAACATATTCTTTAATTGCTATTCTCTTATTTTCCTGTTCTTCTAACCAATGAGTACCCTTATCCTCTATTATGGCCATCAATCCACCCAGTGTTAGTTCTAGGGAGGGATATAATTTCTTTTCCTGTTTAACTGTTTTATTTGTTTCTATGGGGATCTCATGATTCACTAGTTTAATTCTCTCTATGGGGGTCTCAGCGTTCTCTGGGTTAATCGTTTCTATGGGGGTCTCAGGGTTCTCAGGTTCCTCCTTGGGTTGGTCAATTTTGGGAAACACATAAGGAGGTGGAGCAGAATAGAAATCATAAAAAGGATTACAAGCCTTTGGAGTGTCTACAAGTGGATTGGGTGCGGTGGGGAAATGCAACAGGTTTTTGTATATAGTCTGTGGGAACTTTTTTTTATATTCCTTCAGTGCTTTAGACCATATTTTATAACACTCTTTCATATAATCATTGTGAGAAGGAAACGGTGGATAATTATACTGTTTATGTTGCCCACACATTTTAGTAACTTCTTCCCAATCATTCTGGCTACAAGGGCAACAGGGAGTTAATCCCGGAATTTGCAGACTATGTGACCGTTTTAATATTTGAGACCAAAATGGATCAGTATAATATTTTCCACAGTTTCCAGACACAAAATCAATTGGGGTGGGTTGTTCTGACTTACCACCAGAATTTGCCTTTTCCAATTGATTTCCCATTATTTGTACAAATCTCTATGATCACAGACCAACAATGAATTAGGACAGACAGTATAAGATTGTTTAAAGAAATGTTCAATAAGACTTCTGACACCACCTACTGTCAAATTTGGTTTTAAAGGAACCTGATTATGAATGTTAAACCTTAGAGTCCAAACCTTTGAATCTCCTTCTTCAAAATAAGGTCCCTTTCCAATTCTATGAGTGTAACCACCTGGGCAAGTTGCTTTCAAGATTGCCCTAGAGCCTTCATACACAAACAACAATCCAAGACTACAATTATCGCAGCATCCTGCGTGAAACCTCTCACTTTTGGTATTTTATAGCTTTTTGGAAAACATAGGGAAGGGTTATCACCCCTGTAACATTTATTTTGCTGTCTGTGCCCCTGTTCAGAAGATTTCACCTCACTTTCTGTCCCAATGACAACTGGATTTTGAAAATTTGGGGTTTTTAAGGGAAAAAAGGATTGGTGATAAATCAGTGGAGGAGACACGTTTTTCCCTTATTAACTCTTACAGGAGAAAATTTCCCTTCCTAGGGGTAGATTTCCTCTCACTTCCTGTTGTCTCCCTCCGTTTGTAAATAGGAGTCGTTTGTAAGTCGGATGTTTGAAAGTAGGGGACCGCCTGTATATACTATACGGCCTGCCCTATACACTCTGCAGAAAATTGGAGCTTAGGTGTTGGTGGTACCAGAACACTGGAAGCCCTCACAGTTACTCTTGGTGGGTGCTGGAACGGGCCCTGCTGTGAAATATTATATCAAGAATTGTAATTACATGCAAACAGGGGCAGAAAAGTTGGGACTTAGGCGTTGGTGGTGGTGGTGGCACAACACTGTAAAGCCTCACAGATACTTTTGTTGAGCGCAGGAACAGGCCCTGCTGTGAAATATTAGATCAAAAATTGTAATTACACGCCCCTGTTAAACAGGGGCATAAAAATTGGGCCTTAGGCAGTGGTGGTGGTGCAACAACAATGCAAACCCTCACAGATACTCTTTTTGAGCGCAGGAACAAGCCCTGCTGTGAAAAATTAGATCAAAAATTGTAATTACACACTCCTGTTTAACAGGGGCAGAAAAATTGGGCCTTAGGCAGTGGTGCTGGTGCCACAACACTGCAACCCCTCACAGATACTCTTGTTGAGCGTAGGAACGAGCCCTGCTGCAAAATATTACAGCAAAAATTGTAATTATACGCCCCTGTTAAACAGGGGCAGAAAAATTGGGCCTTAGCCACTGGTTTGTTTTGCCCAGAACCAAAAATATTCTTAGAAGCTATCAACATGAACATTGAGGAGGAATAGGATAGTCACTCAGCATTAGGGATGAGCTTCGAGTTCAAGTCAAACTCATGTTCGACTCGAACATTGGCTGTCCACCAGTTCGCCGAACAGCGAACAATTTGGGGTGTTCGCGGCAAATTCGAAAGCCGCGGAACACCCTTTAAAAGTCTATGGGAGAAATCAAAAGTGCTAATTTTAAAGGCTTATATGCAAGTTATTGTCATAAAAAGTGTTTGGGGACCTGGGTCCTGCCCCAGGGGACATGGATCAATGCAAAAAAAAGTTTTAAAAACGGCCGTTTTTTCGGGAGCAGTGATTTTAATAATGCTTAAAGTGAAACAATAAAAGTGTAATATTCCTTTAAATTTCATACCTGGGGGGTGTCTATAGTATGCCTGTAAAGGGGCACGTGTTTCCTGTGTTTAGAACAGTCTGACAGCAAAATGACATTTCAAAGGAGAAAAGGTCATTTAAAACTACTCGCGGATATTAATGAATTGCCGGTCCGACAATACACATAAAAGTTAATTGATAAAAACGGCATGGGAATTCCCCACAGGGGAACCCCGAACCAAAATTTTTTTTTAAATGGCGTGGGGGTCCCCCTAAATTCCATACCAGGCCCTTCAGGTCTGGTATGGATATTAAGGGGAACCCTGGCCTGGCTGAAGCTGGCATGGCATCAACCACCGATCGGGAGGCCCACGCGCCTGCAGCGTGTGGGTGGGTCCAGAAGCCTGTCTGGGGCCTACCACAGCGGCAGAGGAATGGTCCTGGACTGTCTATCCAGAGTGAAGAAGCTGGACAACTGAGGAGATCCCAGGGGAGGACCCGTCATGGAAGGATCACGCAAGGTGCTGGTCTGGAGAGGGGCCTGGTGACTCAGTTGGAGGACGTATCCTGAAGTAATCTTACTGCATAGTACTGCCGGGTCGGCTTAAAGGTTCAAGTGCTGTGACTGATATTCACCGTAAACCATTACATCCTGTGGCAGAGACTTTTGTTGGTGCTGCGCACTGGCTGCTAAGCAAGTGAGAGAGGCCTATCCAGGCGGGCAAAGATTAAATCCCACAAGGGGAGTATATTCAGCTACGAGCGTTCAACCCTTAACGATGTACTAAAGAAAACTAAGAAAAGGTATTTGAGCTTCCCTGCAGTTTTCCTTCTATCTCTTTCCTGCTACTTCCTGTATCACCTGTTCATTAAAGCATTGGAAAAGATACTCAAGTGTCTGGTGCCTGCATTATCCAGAGGTAAACTCAACGGGACCCTAGACCCGGTGCCGGTGAAATAGAGGTGGCGAAAGTGAAGGTAACAGCTCGTTTTAAATCTGCAGCTCCACCGAGAGTTATTGCTACATATATATATATATATATATATATATATATATATATATATATATACTAAATACACTGCAGCTAACTGAATCAACTACATGTCTGAAGTATATTAGGAACAGTACACCACGAACAGTGAGATCTAGCTAAACTGGATGCAGTGGATATATATATATATATATATATATATATACATTGCAGGTAACTGAATCAACTGCCTTCCTGAAGTATATTAGAAACAGTACAGCAGGAACGGTCTGCAGTGAGATCTAGCTAAACTGGATACAGTGGATATATATATATATATATATATATATATATATATATATATATATATATATATATATATATATTTATATATATATATAAAGCCGGATGTATATATATATATATATATATATATATATATATATATTAAATACACTGCAGCTAACTGAACCAACTGCCTGCCTGAAGTATATTAGAAACAGTACAGCAGAAACGGTCTGCAGTGAGATCTAGCTAACTGAATAAACTGCCTGCTCAAAGTAAATTGACACTCTCTCTCTCTCTCCGCCAGCAACACACTACACATGGCTGACGTGCAGGTGGCCTTATATAGTGTGGGGCGTGGACTCAACCCCCTGAGCCACAATTGGCCAAAGGCACCCTGCCTTTGGCCAATTATGGCTCTCTTCACTGACGGCGCTGTGATTGGTCAAAGCATGCGGGTCAATGTGCATGCTTGGCCAATCATCAGCTAGCAATGCACTGCGATGATGCAGTGCATTATGGGCCGCTCGAATTTGGCGCGAATGGCCCATAATGTTCGTACTTCATCGAAGGATCGAACAGCCGATGTTCGAGTCGAACAGACAGCCCATCCCTACTACTGATGTTTTTATAATGTTATTTTATGTCCAGTGTGCATGAGGCCTTATGCCGCGTACACACGAGCGGACTTTACGGCAGACTTTGCCCGGCGGACGGGATTTCGTCAGACAATTCGATCGTGTGTGGGCTTCAGCGGACTTTGTTTTCTCAAAAGTTGGACGGACTTAGATTTGAAACAGGTTTTAAATCAATCCGTCGAAATCGAGTCCGGTCGAAAAGTCCACTAGTCTGTATGCTAGTTCGACGGACAAAAAGCCACGCTAGGGCAGCTATTGGCTACTGGCTATGAACTTCCTTGTTTTAGTCCGGTCGTCCGTCATCACGTATGAATTCGACGGACTTTGGTGGATTGTGTGTAGGCAAGTCTGTCGAAAAGTCCGCCGAGCAAAGTCTGCCGTAAAGTCCGCTCGTGTGTACGCGGCATAAGAGTTAGGACCGCACTTTGCAGAGGGGCCTTGACGAGGCAGTGCTGCTTCCACATATATGTGCAAAAGTCTGCAAATGTTGTGCAACTGAAACCTTGGTTTTTAATGGAAATTGCTAAACAATGTACTTTTTTTTTTGCAGGCTAGCTTGTAATGCTGCGCACACACGATCGGAATTCTCATCGGAAAAAGATATGATGGCTTTTCCGACGGGATTCCGCTCAAGCTTGCCTTGCATACACATGGAACTTCCGACCGCCAAGAACGCGGTGATGTACAACACTACGACGAGCCGAGAAAATGAAGTTAAATGCTTCCGAGCATGCATCGAATTGTTTCCGAGCATGCGTAGGAATTTTGTGCGTCGGAATTGCTACAGACGATCGCATTTTCGGATAGGAACTTTTTTCAGACCGAAAAATTAAGAACATGCTCTCAATCTTTTGCTGGCTGGAATTCGGCCAGCAAAAGTCCGATGGAGCATGCACACAGTCGCATTTTCCAAGGAAAAGCTCTCATCGGTCTTTTGCTGGCCGAATTTCCGATCGTGTGTACGCGGCATAAGTGTGCTGGGAAAACTTTTGCTTGTTTGTGCTGTGCAAAGCCCTTCCATGTGCAGCTTACTTTTAAAGTAAGTTATACAAAAATAGCAACCGCCCCAATATATAAATTGATATTCAATTTCAATTTACAGATTAAGGCCCCCCCTGGCATGTCCCTTTTTGCAGTGGAAAAGGAGATGATAATGATAATAATGCACCAAGCTGCGACTCCTCAGTTTCAGCCATCTTGGTGGGGTTCTCTTTCCCATACTGTGAAGTGGTGTAATGCTCATCTCACCAACTGCAGCCAGGTGCCCCTGTGTTGTAGAGGTGCGGGTGTCTTTTACTCCTGATGGCGGGTCCAGTGAAGTAGCAAGCTGTCCTCGGAGTGGTGGTGGGATGGAGTTCAGGATCACGTGTCTATCCCATAGGGTACTGGATCCAGAAAGTCTCTCCTAATACATAAAATGAACGTTTGGGTTCCAGCAAAAGTTTGGGCCTAGTGCAAATAATTTAATACTAGGCACATAAGTGCAATAATTTGGGAGCTTTTTTGCTGTGATTAAGTGACTAATTACTGTATTTATCGGTGTATAACACACACTTTTTTCCCCTTAAAATCAGGGAAAAATCGTGGATGCGTGTTATACACTGATCCCTGAGAGAAGAGGAGTGAGCGCCGATGAATTACATAGAGCCGCGATCTCTTGTGTACCCGGCGCTCCATCACTCACAGCCACGCCTCCTGGCCCCGCATTGGGCGACTGTTCTGTCCATCATATGAGCGGGACCAGGAGCCGTGTCTGTGAGTCATGGAGTGCCGACACAGGAGATTGAGGCTCTGTGTAGATCAGCGGTGCTCGCTCCTCCTCTTCCCTCGGAGACAGCAGGAATAATTCAACACTGGTGAGGCTGCAATGATGGAAAAGGTTAGGCTGCAGATGGGCAATTTAATGGCTTCAGATGGGCACTGAGCAGGGTGCATTGTTGGGCAATTTAATGGCTGCAGATGATGGTCACTGAGCAGGGTGCATTTTTGGGCAATTTAATGGCTGCAGATGGGCACTGAACAGGCTGCATTGTTGGGCAATTTAATGGCTGCAGATGGGCACTGAGCAGGGTGCAATTTTGGGCAATTTAATGGCTTCAGATGGGCACTGAACAGGCTGCATTGTTGGGCAATTTAATGGCTGCAGATGGGCACTGAGCAGGGTGCATTTTTGGGCAATTTAATGGCTGCAGATGGGCACTGAGCAGGGTGCAATTTTGGGCAATTTAATGGCTACAGATGGGCACTGAGCAGGGTGCATTTTGGGCAATTTAATGGCTGCAGATGGGCACTGAGCAGGGTGCAATGTTGGGCAATTTAATGGCTACAGATGGGCACTGAGCAGGGTGCATTTTTGGGCAATTTAATGGCTACAGATGGGCACTGAACAGGGTGAATTGTTGGGCAATTTAATGGTTTCAGATGGGCAATGAGCAGGGTGCATTGTTGGGCAATTTAATGGCTACAGATGGGCACTGAGCAGGGTGCATTTTTGGACAATTTAATGGCTGCAGATGGGCACTGAGCAGGTTGCATTGTTGGGCAATTTAATGGCTGCAGATGGGCACTGAGCAGAGTGCATTGATGGGCTGTGTCTCTAATTTTGCTTCAAAGTTCTTCTTTATTTAAAATGGTTTTTTTTCTTAAACTTCCCTCCTAAAATTGGGGTGTGTGTTATACGCCTGTGAATACGGTAATCTAATGTTGATTTCTAGATTTCAAAATGGCTGTTAGGGGTCCTGTTCAATTTGGGGCCTGGTACAAATTAATTTATTACTGCCCAAAAAAGGTGGCAATCTAATGTTGATTTCTAAATTTTCTTTTGTATACTGGAGGGGTCCTGTTCAAAATGGTAGGTAGTACCCCTATTTATTCAGAAAAAAGGTAACCTAGTTATAAAGACACCCACACATTTCACAAGTCCTTTATTAAAAAAAAAAAAAAAAAAACCCTTACAAAGTCCCTTGTTGTAAATTCATTGTCAAACATGTCTGACACCCGCAGACTTGCCAAAAAAAAAACCTGATGACTCGGTGCACACAACTAATCCCAACGGTTCCACCAGTCAAATGACAGCTCCACAAACTATCATCTGCTATACAAGGAAAAAGGCAGGAATAATGGTAACATCATTGGGCAAATATGTCCATGGACATATTTGGGTAATTTTGTTACCAAATTTAGGCAATGATGTAACCCTACAATCCCCACCAATTTGCTTACATGGGCAAAGATTCCAGGCCATATAAGTGAATGGGGAAGGTGACATCAGAAAGCATTGATCTTTGTGAATGACATGGATCTACAGTACATTGCTGGATGATATGATTGACACTGGATGGAAATTGTGGACTTTCCTAATAAAGAACTCTGGCTCTTTATTTTCATTCACGCTTGACTTTTTTGGGGAATGGGTATGAGTACTCTGCACCCCTCACTCATTCACTTGGGAGGGACTGGTATTTGGCTAGCAAATTATTGTTAAAGAGGGCTTCCAGATTTCAATTAGCCCCCCAAACCCACCCTCACAGATATTTGTTCTTGTTGATTTTTGTGTGGTGCTCCCCCTTTAAATCCAGACCAGAAGGACTTTTTGTTTGGGAGCACCCCACTAACATCTACATCATGTCAGTGTTGCTGTAATAGGTTGTATACATTGTAGAGATACACCACTTCACAGGCAGGGTCAGAGCACTCACCAGGCATGTTATTTAATAGCTATTTTGCCTTTTTAATGTTTTATTTTAACCACTTCAGCCCCAGAAGGATTTATCCTCTTAATGACGGGGCCATTTTTTGCGATCTGGCACTGCGTTGCTTTAACTGACAATTGCGCGGTTGTAAAACGTTACACCAAATAGAGCTTCCTTTTGGTGGTATTTGATCACCTCTGCAGTTTTTATTTTTTGCACTATAAACAAAAGAAGGCCAAAAATTTTTGAAAAAAAAACCAAATATTTTTTACTTTTTGCTATAATACATATCCAAAAAAATATATAAATATATATATAAAAAAACGAATATATTCATAAGTTTAGGTCAATATATATTCTTCTACATATTCTTGGTAAAAAAAAAAATCGCAATAAGTGTATATTGATTGGTTTGCGCAAAAGTTATCGCGTCTACAAACTATGGGAAAGATTTATGGACTTTTATTTTTTTTAATGTTTTTACTGGTAATGGCGGCGATCTGTGATTTTAACGCGGGACTGCAACATGGCGGCGGACAAACGTAACCCTAAGTGACACTTTTTGTGAGGGGTGTACTCACTTTTGTGAGATACTGTACATCTTTTGCCCTTTATTCTCTGTGGATCTATACCAATGATGATTATCCATATGCTCTTGTGACCTTCCATAATCAGAGGGTCCACACTCTGGGGTAAGAGTACATCCTGATCTTTATGTTGGTGATCTCACAAGGTGGAGGATTACTGTCTGGATCTGCTTTTCACATCCACTTTGATGGATGTTTTTCATTTGTCATAGTCCTATCTGGCTATAATTCAGCTAATTGACTGGTTGGACTTATATTATTTTGGACTGTTTTTTTTTTTTTTTAATTGAGTTTCTTGGGCGCAACTTATTTTACTTACTGTCTTATATTGTTTATATCTTACAATGTTTGTTGCAGCTACATCATTTTTTTTTGTCATTTATACAAGCGCAATGTTGTTCTTGTAGTTTTCTACATACTATGGAGGGATTCAAGGGATGATGGTGCTAAATATCCACATTTTTAGCAGTACCCACAAAACTCTACACCTCTAATATTATAGGTACTCGGTATTAAGGTATTGCACAAATACCCCTGAAATCTAAATTCAGGGTTCTGTACCTACTCTTTGCAGCTAAACCCAATATTGTTAGACTTTGGAATTTCCTTTCACAATCCAGTATATTCAACACTCAAGACTTAAACCACCAATGTGAAATGCAAAAAATATGAGCATCATAAAAGAATACACCAAGCCAAATGAATTTATTAATATAACTGGATACATCTGCATACAATAATAAATATTAATTATGATATTACATGCAGCTTATAAAAGAACATGCTTCATATTTACTTTTCTGGAGGGTTGTGAGTAAAATTTTTACCATCTTGAAGAGTGATGGGTGGTGCTGGCCTCTGACATTTTGTGGTGGTTTTGTTCCCCTCTGGACTCTGTGGTTCCTCCTCACTAAGTGACTACTTTGTTCTGTTTTGATGTAACAGCCGGTGGGAGGAACCACTACACCCAGCAGGGGACGAGATTTCCAACAAACCCAAAGTGTTAGATACCAGCGGTGTAGTTCTTAGTTCTTCAAGAGAGCAAAAATTAGACCCGCCATCTACCGGAGAGGTAAGTATTAAATGTTTAAATGTAACAATGCTCATTCTCAATATGCTAAAAAAATACTAAATATAACAATAATAGAGATAAAGCTAGAACTTCTGGTAACCCAGTGTTCCTCTATAAATATTAGTGGATAACTATTTTTTTATTCAGGTCAGGTCTGAACAGAATTATGTAACATTTGTGGAAAAATATACAGCCAAGAAGTCCAGTACTTGATGCCATTATAGCAAAAACCTCCACAGCCACCATGTATTTCCCTCTGGTGCTCAGATAGGCCGGAATCATGGAAATCCAGACACTGCAGAACACCAGCATGCTGAAGGTGATGTACTTGGCCTCATTAAAACTGTCCGGTAATGTCCTGGCTAAAAAAGCTATAATGAAGCTCACAGCTGCCAGAAGCCCCATATATCCCAGGACAGAGTAGAAGCCGATAACTGAACCCTCATTACACTGAATGATGATCTTTCCCTGATAAGAGTGAGTGTCCTGATCCTGGAAGGGGGGATTAGTAGACAACCAAGTGACACAGATTATTACTTGAACCAGTGAGAAGACACAAGTGATACAATAGGACAGTTTGGCTCCCATCCACTTCCTCCAGGGACTTCCAGGTTTGGTGGCTTTAAAAGCAATACACACCATGATACTTTTGGCAAGTAGAGAAGAGACAGCAACTGAGAAGATGACACCAAAAGAGGTTACACGCAGCATGCAGGTCACATCTACTGGGTGGCCAAGGAACAAGAAGACACAGAGGAAGCTCAACATGATGGCGACCAGGAGAAGATAGCTCAGGTTCCGGTTATTAGCTTTAACAATGGGGGTGTCCCGGTAATGTATAAATATCCCCAATAATAAACCAGTCAGAAGACAACAGAGGATGGAGACAGCTGAAAATACTGTAACAATTGTATCATCAGTGTAGGAGAGAAATTCCACCAATTTTGGAACACACTGATCCTTCTTCTCATTTGGCCATTCATCATCAGGACACTTCATGCAGTTTTTACTGTCTGCAGGAAGAACAATACAAACACAATGAGCATCTGCGTCAGAGCTTCTGAGAAAACATAGTTACATAGTTAGTCTGGTTGAAACAAGTCCATCTAATTCAACCAATACAAGAAAAAAAAAAAAAAAACCAAAATCATACAATCCTATATCCACAGTTGGTCCAGAGGAAGGCAAAAAACCCCAGTAAAGCATCCAATTTTCTATAGCAGGGGAAAAATTCCTTCCTGATCCCCCGAGAGGCAATCGGATATTCTCTGGGTCAACTTTACCTATAAATGTTAGTATCCAGTTATATTTTGTACATTTAAGAATCCAGGCCTTTTTTAACCACTTACGAACCGCCCGCCGGCGTTATACGTCGCTACTTTGAAGAGGAATATCGTTGTTATGGCAGCAGCTATCTACCATAACCCTGGTATCCTCTTCTTCAGTGGGCGGTCCACTTCAAGATAAAAGTGGTCTCTGTGGCGGATTTGCAGGGCGGAAGTGATGTCAAAACAGCACTGCCGCCCATAGCTCTTAAAAGGGACATTTTTATTTTTTTATTTTTTTCAAAAGACATTTCATTTTTTATTTATGCTTTATTGCATTTTAGTATAAATATGAGATCTGAGGTCTTTTTGACCCCGGATCTCATATTTAAGAGGTCCTGTCATGCTTTTTTTCCATTACAAGGGATGTTTACATTCCTTGTAATAGGCATAAAAGTGGCACAATTTTGTTTTTAAAAGAACAGTGTAAAAATTTTAAATAAAAGGTAAAATAAATAAGAAAAAAAATAAATAAAAGTTTTAAACGTGCCCCGTCCTGCCGAGCTCACGTTCATAAGCGAACACATACGCGAGTAGCGCCCGCATATGAAAACGGTGTTCAAATCACACATGTGAGGTATTGCTGCGATCG
Organism: Lithobates clamitans; assembly: GCA_037952925.1. Taxonomy (NCBI): domain Eukaryota; kingdom Metazoa; phylum Chordata; class Amphibia; order Anura; family Ranidae; genus Lithobates; species Lithobates clamitans. Next base: position 52,768 of record JBBGZY010001272.1, on the reverse strand, counting down.
TTAGAGCGAGAGCAAAAATTCTAGTCCTAGACTTCCTCTGTAGCTCAAAACAGGCAACCTGTAGAATTTTTTAAACGTCGTCTATGGAGATTTTTAAGGGTAAAAGTTTGTCGCCATTCCACTAGCGGGCGCAACTTTGAAGCGTGACATGTTGGGTATCAATTTACTCAGCATAAAATCATCTTTCACAATATAAAACAAAATGGGCTAACTTTACTGTTGTATTATTTTTTAATTAAAAAAGTGAATTTTTTCCAAAAAAAGTGCGCTTGTAAAACCGCTGCACAAATACGGTGTGACAAAAAGTATTGCAACAACCGCCATTTTATTCTCTAGGGTGTTAGAAAAAAAAAATATATAATGTTTGGGGGTTCTAAGTAATTTTCTAGCAAAAACAAAAAAACAAAACAGATTTTAACTTGTAAACAAACAGTTTGAAAAATAGTCCCGATCCTTAAGTGGTTAAAGCAATCTTCTGAGCTGGCCAAAACCAGCTCTTGAGGGAGTCTATTCCACAATGTCACAGCTCTTATGAAGAAACCTTTCCGTATTTGGAGATTAAATCTCTTTTCCTCTAGACGTATAGAGTTCCTCCGTGTCCTCTGTGATCCTAAAGACCCTAATGTGAATAGCTCAACACCAAGTTCACTATATGGACCACTTATGTATTTATACATGCTGATCATATCCCCCCTTAAAGGGGTTGTAAACCCTTGTGTTTTTTCACCTTAATGCATCCTATGCAATCCAATGATGCGGCGCCGGGGGTGGGGCCAAGTCCTACATTCGGGGTCTATGGACGCCGAATGCTGGACTCGGGAGCGCGCCCGCAAGGTAACCCCCCCAGGGGAGCGCATCTCCTAGGGGGTTATACGATGCAGGGTGGAGCCGCCAGAGCCCTCCCCAGAGGGACCCCAGAAGTCGAGGATCGGGGCCACTGTATGCAAAACGTACTGCACAGTGGAGGTAAGTATGATATGTTTGTTATTTAAAAAAAAAAGAAAAAAACAAAGCCTTATGCCGCGTACACACGATCAGACTTTACGGCATAGTTGGTCCAGCGTACCGGATTTCGTCGGACAATTTGATCGTGTGTGGGCTCCAGCGGACTTTGTTTTCTGAAAAGTTTGACGGACTTAGATTTGAAACATGTTTCAAATCTGTCCGACGGACTCGAGTCGAAAAGTCTGCTCGTCTGTATGCTAGTCCAACGGACAAAAACCGACGCTAGAGCAGCTATTGGCTATTGGCTATGAACTTTCTTGTTTTAGCCCAGTCGTACGTCATCACGTACGAATCCGTCGGACTTTGGTTGATTGTGTATAGGCAAGTCCGTTTATTCGGAAAGTTCGTCGTAAAGTCCGTTGAAAAGTACGTACGCCGGACAAAGTCTGCCGTAAAGTCTGCTCGTGTCTACGCGGCCTTACAATCACTTTAATCTCCTCATCTTAAGAGAGAATGAATTTAGTTCCTCTAATCTTTCCTCATGGCTGATCTCCTGCATGGCTCTTATCAGTTTGGTTGCCCTTCTTTGCACTTTCTCCAGTTCCCCAATATCATTTTTGAGAACTGGTGCCCAAAACTGAACTGCATATTCCAGATGAGGTCTTACTAATGATTTGAACAGGGGAAAAATTATATCTCTCTCTATGGAGTCCATACCTCTCTTAATACAAGAAAGTACTTTGCTTGCTTTGGAAAATGCAGCTTGGCATTGAATGCTGTTATTATACTTATGAACTACAAGAACACCCAGATCCTTCTCCACTATGAATTCCATCTTTTGTACTCCCCCTAGTATGTATGATACATGAATATTCTTAGCCCCCAAGTGCATAACTTTACATTTATCAAAATTAAAGTGAATGTAAACCCAATTCGTGAAATCTGACCTAGGCACATATCTGTAGTGTTTACTTATCTTTCTTCAAAGCTCTGAGCCCTGTGTCTTTCTGCTGCTTTGTTCCTTTGTTATTAGCAGATAAGCTCTCTGACACAAGAGATAAAAGCAGCTGGAAATTTGTTTTAGGGTGGGTGACTAGAGATAGATTAGCAGAGAGCTTGTCTTTTCACAGCACAGCTCTGCATGTTTCTTCATTCCTCTGCCTATGTGGAGGGGGGTGGGCCTTTCCTCCAATCAGCTGTCACACAGTGTATGCCTAGACTCCACTCCTACAGCTAGAACAGGAAGAAAAAAATCTAACACAATGTACACTTTCTAAAGAATGTAGAACCCTGAAGACAGCAGATATAAAAATAAAACTTATGTAGGGAGATTTGTTTCATCTCTGTAGATCATCTGGGGCTGTTCACTTCACTGAGTATAGGAGAGGGTTTACATCCACTTTAAACCTCATTTGCCATGTAGTTGTCCAATTAAACAGTGCATTGAGGTTGGCTAGTAAATTGGAGACATCCTGTACGAACGTTATTCCACTGCATAGCTTGGTGTTAACTGCAAAGACCGAAATGGTACTTTCAATCCCAGACCCTATATCATTTCTAAATATATTAAAAAGTAAGGGTCTCAACACTGAACCTTGGGGTACACCACTGATATAACCTTAGACCAGGGATCTCAAACTGGTGGCCCTCCAGCTGTTGTGAAACTACAAGTCCCATGAGACATTGCAAGGCTGACAGTTACAAGCATGACTCCCTCAGGCAGAGGCATGATGGGACTTGTAGTTCCGCAACAGCTGGAAGGCCACCAGTTTGAGACCCCTGCCTTAGAACATTCAGAGTAAGAATCATTAACCACTACTCTCTGAATTCGGTCTTTTAACCAGTTTTCTAGCCATTTACAAACTGATTTTTCTAGACCTGTAGACTTTACCTTATACATATAGCAACAAATTGTCTTGCATTGTCTCACAGCTAACAATGGGATTTCCATCAGTGTATTGTAGGAGTGTAAAAGAAAATATTACACATTACCTAAATATATTATGTTTAAATGTTAGATTGATTAAATTGATTAATTTAAGATAGTTAGATAGATAGATAGATAGATAGATAGATAGATAGATAGATAGATAGATAGATAGATAGATAGATAGATAGATAGATAGTCAATTTAAATTGTCTATAAACCCTGATAATGAACTTCTATTCGCTACCTTTTGGTCTGTTACAAATACCATTCAACCATTTTGTTATTATCTGTTCAATAAGTGAAAATAAAAAAAACAACCCTGTTGCTTATGTCAGGAATTCAGAACTGTCCTGTGTTATCTCAGCACAGTCTAATTAGCCCTCCTAGTTCTTATCTTGAGACTACAGAGTGATTAGTCTTTATGCTCCTGTGCTGCCGACTTTATTTTCGTTGCACGTGGCATGAAAACACCTGGTAACAGCGCACCCAAAACCATGCCTAAACAGAAGCCACCCCAGCAGAGGTGGAGAGATGTCTCTCTGGACATTCACCATTTTTTCACCTCCCAGACCCCAGATCTGCTGGATGTGGCTACATCCATTATGGCACCTAACGACCATCTTCTGCATGACAGATCTCAAACATTGGGTACCCCTTCACCTGTGCTAACGCTGGACGAGGAGGAGCTCAGAGAGTTGCTGAAATACCTGACAACTAAGGGGGGACTTTGATACTCTAGGCTCTTGACGTTTTTCCAGTTACTGTACTGTGTACCCTGCACAGTTGCACCTACAGTATAGCTACCTGAAGCCAGGTGCTTGTGTAGGCTCTTGACGTATTTCCAGTTACTGTACTATGTACCCTGCACAGTTGCACCTACAGTATAGCTACCTGAAGACAAGTGCAGGTGTTCTCATACTAATAATACTACAGGCAGGCAGTTGATTATGCTAGATGCAGTATAAAAAGTATGTATATACATCCCAGTTTTGTGCAGCTACATCTCACTGTAGGCCAATAGTATGTCTGGAAGGCCAACAAGGAGATGCAGACAGTCACAAGCCAATAAAAGAGGGCAAGCAGGCTCTGTGTCTAGAGGCAACAGTGCTGGTCGTGGATACGGTGCATCCTCATCAGCACGTGGCCGTGGGACACGCTTGGCCTTTTTTTCGGCAGCTGGCCGTGTTGAGCCGCAACATGCCGAAGACTTGGTCAAGTGGATGACCAAGCCGTCCTCATCCTCCTCATCCACTCTCACATAGGCTCAGGGTACTTTGTCTGGCAAAGCAGCTGCCAACGCGGCCTCTTCCCTCGGCTCAATGCCATCAGTGACTCCTTCCCTAGCCCCACCATGTCCTCCTGAGGAGTCCCCCGAACTGTTTGACACCAGTGTTGGGTACATGCTCCAGGAGGATGCCTAGCGTTTTGAAGGCTCCGATGATGTTACTCAGCTAGAGGAAGGCAGTAACGTGAGCCCAGACAGAGGTAGTGCCCAAGAAGGACAGCAATCTGGCAGTCATGTTCCCCCTGCTGCAGCATACTGCCAGGTTTGCTCCAGTGATGAGGAGGGAGGAGGAGAAGGCACATCACCAGCGAGGCAGGATGCCCTCCAGGGGCTAGCTTAAGGGCAGCACACTGACTGCATCACACCGCAGAGCTCCGCATGTGCAGGGCGCTGCTGTCTCTGCGCATTATTTCAAATGTTCTTTGGCGTGGGCCTTTTTTGAGACGAGTGCATCAGATCGCACCGCTGCTATTTGAAACATATGTGTCAAGCGTTTCTCGCGTGGCCAAAACATCTCCTGCTTAGGCACCACATGCTTGACCAGACATATGTTGACCTGCCATGCAGTTCGTTGGCAAGCGTACCTAAAAGACCCACACCAAAGAACAAAGAGGACCTCTCCTTGCTCCTCATCAGCTGGAATCTCCAACCCCACTATACATTCAGTCCTCTCTGAGACCTGCACTGAGAGGAATGAAGGTGTACAATTAGGTGTGTCACAGACAAGTACTTGCGGGCAATCTGCACCGACGTCAGATTGTACCAGGCAAATTTCCCTGCCCCAGCTGCTGCACCGCAGAAAGAAGTTCGCTCCCAGCCATCCACATGCCCAGCAGTTGAATGCTAGCTTGGCAAAATTGCTAGCACTTCAACTGCTACCTTTTCAGTTGGTAGACTCTGCCCCCTTCCGTGAGTTTGTGGAATGTGTGGTTCCTCAGTGGCAGGTTCCCAAACGCCACTTTTTCTCACGGAAGGCGATTCCGGCTCTCTACCGGCATGTGGAAGGCAATGTCCATGCCTCGCTGGACAGGGCAGTCAGCGGTAGGGTGCATATTACCGCTTACTCATGATCCAGCAGGCATGGACAGGGACGTTACCTAAGTTTCACGGTGCATTGGGTGACTCTGCTGGCAGCTGGGAAGGATGCAGGACAAGGTGCAGTAGTGTTTGAGGTTGTTCCGCCACCATGCCTCCAAAATGCCACTACTGGTGATTCTGACACACCTCTCTACTCCACCCCCTCATCCTCTTCTTCCTCCATGGCCTCTTCCTGTGCTTTGCCCTCGAAACCAGCGGTGCTCCATGGGCGTTCAAGGGGCTACGCAAGTATGCAGGCCAAAAGATGCCATGCGGTGCTTCAGCTGGTGTGCTCACAGGAGCCACACTGGGGCAGAGATTCTGTCAGCTCTGCAGTGGCAGGTTCAGAGATGGTTGACGCCACGCCAGCTTAAGCCAGGAATGGTGGTTTGCGACAATGGCACCAACCTCCTCTCCACCCTCCGACAGGGACAACTGACCCATGTGCCCTGTTTGGCTCACGTCCTTAACTTGGCGGTGCAGCGGTTCTTGGGCAGGTACCTGGGCTTACAGGATGTCCTGAGGCAGGATAGGAAAGTCTGTGTGCATTTCCACCGGTCATATAATGCCAGTGCTCAGCTGGCTGACCTCCAAAAGGAATTTAACCTGCCCAAGAACCGCCTAATCTGTGACATGCCCACCAGGTGGAACTCAACGTTGGCCATGCTGCAGCGGCTGCATATGCAGCAGAGGGCCATCAATGAGTACCTGTGCGACTATGGCACCAGGACAGAGTCAGGGGAGCTTGTTTATTTTCCCCATGCCAGTGGGCCATGATCAGGGATGCATGCACTGTCCTGTCACCATTTGAGGAGGACACGAGGATGGTGAGCAGTGACAGTACATGCATCAATGACACTGTCCCCCTTGTCCACCTGTTGGAGCACACGCTGCGTGGAATAATGGACAGGGCACTTGAGGCAGAACAGAGGCAGGAAGAGGAGGACTTACTTAACTCTCAAGGCCCCCTTTATCCAGACAGTGTTCCTGCGTGCCCGCCGATCACACAGGAAGAGGACGAGGAGGAGGAGGATTGTCAGCATGGAGGTGGAGCCTGGCACTCAGCATCAGCAGCAGTCTTTAAGGGATCATTTACAGTCCCAAGAAACCCATGGACTTGTACGTGGCTGGGAGGAGGTGGCTGCCGATCATGTTGTCCTTAGTGACCCAGAGGACTCCAGACCGAATGCCTCAGCCAACCTACGCTGCATGGCCTCCCTGATCCTGCAAAGCTTGCGGAAGGATCCTCGTATTCATGGTATCAAGGAGAGGGATCGTTTCTTGTTGGCAACCCTCCTTGATCCACGTTACAAGTGTAAGGTTGCGGACCTTATCTTGCCATCGCAGAGGGAGCAGAGGATGAAACATCTTTGGGAGGCCTTGCAGAAAGGTCTGTGCAACGCGTTCCCAGAGACTGGGAGGTTACAAACTCCTGTTCCTGGACAACGTGTTGTTGAGGCTTCGGTCAGTCAAAGAAGGAGCGGTGGAGAAGGTGGAGAAGGTGGCTGTCTGACCGATGCTTTCAGACAATTATTTAGTCCGCAGCCCCAAAAATCCTCTGGGTTACTGGGTCTTGAGGATGGATCACTGGCCAGAGCTTGCACAGTATGCAATTGAGCTACTGGCCTGTCCTGCATCCAGCGTTATTTCGGAACACACATTTAGTGCTGCTGGAGGCTTTGTAACCGATCACAGGGTGCGCCTGTCCACCGACTCGGTCGATCGGCTGACCTTCATAAAAATGAATCAGTCTTGGATCACCACCAGATACCAAGCACCTGATGCTGATGTAACCGAATATTTTTTTTTAAAATGTCAGATTCCTTCAAGACTCCCTATGCTGATGCTGAGTGACTATCCTGTTATGCTGAGTTACTATCCTCTTCCTCCTCAATGATCATGCTGATAGCTTGTAAGAATATTTTTGGTTCTGGGCGCCGCCACCAGTGGCTAAGGCCCAATTTTTTTGCCCCTGTTTAACAGAGGCGTGTATTTACATTTTTTGATGCAATACTTTGCAGCAGGGCTCATTCCTGCACTCCAACTAGAATATCTGTGAGGGGTTGCAGTGTTGTGACACCAGCACCAGTGCCTAAGGCCCAGTTTTTCAGCCCCTGTTTAACATGGGCGTGTAATTACAATTTTTGATGCAATATTTTGCAGGAGGGCTCATTCCTGCGCTCCAAGTAGAGTATCTGTAAGGGGTTGCAGTGTTGTGGCACCAGTGCCTAAGGCCCAATTTGTCTGCCCCTGTTCAACAGGGACATGTAATTACAATTCTTGATCTAATGTTTCACAGCAGGGCCCGTTTCTATGCCCACCAAGAGTAACTGTGAGGACTTACAGTGTTGTGGCACCAGCACCACCAACACCACCACCAAAAGCCCAATTTTTCTGCCCCTGTTCAACAGGTGCATGTAATTACAATTCTTGATCTAATATTTCACAGCAGGGCCCGTTCCAGTGCCCACCAAGAGTAACTGTGAGGACTTACAGTGTTGTGGCACCAGCACCACCACCATCACAAAAGGCCCAATCTTTCTGACCCTGTTCAACAGGGGCATGCAATTACAATTCTTGATCTAATATTTCACAGCAGGGCCCTGTGAGGGCTTACAGTGTTGTGGCAACACCAACACCTAAGGCCCCAATTTCTGCAGAGTATATAGGGCAGGCCCCTACTTTCAAACATCCAACTTACAAACGACTCCTACTTGCAAACGGAAGGAGACAACAGGAAGTGAGATGAAATCTACCCCTAGGAAGGGAAATTCTCTCCTGTAAGAGTTAATATGGGAAAAACGTTTCTCCTTTCCACTGATGCTTTATCACCAATCCTTGTTTCACTAAAACCCCAAATTTTCAAAAAACATTTGTCATTGGGACAGAAAGTGAGGTGAAATCTTCTGAAGAGGAGCACAGACAGCAAAACAAATGTCACAGGGGTGATAACCCTTCCCTATGTTTCCAAAAAGCTTAAAATAGATTTTTTTGGCTGGAGCTAAACACTTTAAAAATGTACCAGTTCAAAATTACAAACAGATTCTACTTAGCAACAAACCTACAGTCCCTGTCTTGTTTGAAACGCCTGTATACTGCTGTTCAGAGGGCCTGGGGGCCCCCCACGCCTTTCCTTTTTTTAATTTTGGTGCGGGGTTCCGCTTAATATCCATACAAGACCCAAAGGGCCTGGTAATGGACTGGGGGGGGTAATCATGCCGTTTGTCTCACTTATTTTCATCCATATTACCGGGACCCGACATTACATTAAAGCCGTAAGCAGTTTTAAATGACTTTTATTCCTTTAAAAATGTCGTTATGTTCAGGGACTGTTCTAAGCACGGGAAACACGCGCCACTTTACAGGCATACTATAGACACCCCCAAGGTACGATATTTAAAGGTATATTTCACTTTTTTTTCCACTTTAAGCATCATTAACCACTTGACCACTGGGCACTTAAACCCCCTTAATAACCAGACCAATTTTCAGCTTTTGGTGCTCTCACATTTTGAATGACAATTACTCAGTCATGCAACACTGTATCTATATGAAATTTTTGTCCTTTTTTCCACACAAATAGAGCTTTCTTTTGGTGATATTTAATCACCGCTGGGTTCTTTATTTTTTGCGCTATAAAAGAAAAACGAACGAAAAATCTGTAAAAAAAATACATTTTTCTTCGTTTCTGTTATAAAATTTTGAAAATTAGTCATTTTTCTTCATATATTTTGGCCAAAATTTATACCGCTACATATCTTTGGTAAAAATAACCCAAATTGGTGGATATTATTTGGTCTTTGTGAAAGTTATAGCGTCCACAAGCTATGGTGCCAATATCTGAAAATTGATCACACCTGAAGTACTGATGGCCTATCTCATTTCTTTAGACCCTAACATGCCAGAAAAGTACAAATACCCCCCAAATGACCCCTTTTTGGAAAGAAGACATTCCAAGGTATTTAGAAAGATGCATGGTGAGTTTTTTGAAGTTGTCATTTTTTCCCACAATTCTTTGCAAAATCAAGTTTTTTTTTTTTTTTTCCACAAAATTGTCATATTAGCAGGTTATTTCTCACACACAGCATATGCATACCACAAATTACACCCCAAAACACATTCTACTATTACTCCCGAGTACAGCGATACCACATGTGTGAGACTATTACACAGCGTGGCCACATACAGAGGCCCAACATGCAGGGGAGCACCTTCAGGCGTTCTGGAGCACCCAGGCCAATTCTGACATTTCTCTCCTACATGTAAAAATCATCATTTATTTGCTAGAAAATTACATAGAACCCCAAAATATTATATATGTATTTTTAGCAAAGACCCTAGAGAATACAATGGCGGTCATTGCAACTTTTTATCTCGCACGATATTTGCGCAGCAATTTTTCTAACGCGTTTATTTTGGGAAAAAAACTGTTTTTTGCTTAAAAAAAACCCAAAACAGTAAGGTTAGCCCAATGTTTTTGCATAATATGAAAGATGAAGTTACGCTGAGTAAATAGATACCTAACATGTCACCTTTCAAAATTGCACACGCTTGTGAAATGGCGCCAAACTTTGCTACTTAAAAATCCCCATAGGCGACGCTTTAAAATTTTTTACTGGTTACAAATTTTGAGTTACAGAGGAGGTCAAGAGCTAAAATTATTGCTCTCGCTCTACCGATCGCAGCGATACCTCATGTGTGGTTTGAACACCGTTTTCATATGTGGGCGGGACTTACGTATGCGTTCGCTTCTGCATGCGAGCACACGGACAGGGGCGCTTTAAATTTTTTAAATTTTTTTTTTATTGTTCATTTTACTTTATTTTAGTTTGACACTTTTTTCCCCCCAAAAAATTTTTTGATCACTTTTATTCCTATTACAAGGAATGTAAACATCCCTTGTAATAGGAATATGGCATGACAGGTCCTCTTTACAGTGAGATATGGGGTCAAAGAGACCCCACATCTCACCTCTAGGCTGTGCCTGAAATAAAAAAAAAAAAAAAAAAAAAGATTATGGCTTCGATCGTAGCGGTGAGTCGGTAGAAGCACCAGAGGGCGGCGGGAGGGGGGACGTCCCCTCTCACCTCCCGTAAGAATGATCAAGCAGTGTAACAGCCGCTATGATCATTCTTATGGTGTAGGGAATCGCCCGCTGAAAAAGCTGATATCTGAATGATGCCTGTAGCTGCACCCATCATTCAGATATCCCCACACAAAGTCAAGGACGTCGTATGACGGAAGGCGGGAAGTGGTTAAAACGCTTTTTTTTTTTAACACAAAGTTGTCCATTTATACAATATTTCTAACATATAACATGTACATACCAAAAATGACACCCCAAAATAGATTCTCCTACTCCTCCTGAGTACGGCGATACCACATGTGTGAGACTTCCACAGCCTGGCCACATACAGAGGCTGGGTATGGCTGAGCAGGGCAGGGTATGGCTGAGCATGGCTGGGTATGGCTGAGCATGGCAGAGTATGGCTGAGCATGGCCGAGTATTGCAGAGTATCGCTGAGTATGACTGGGTATGGCAGAGTATGACTGGGTATGGCAGAGTATGGCTGGGTATCACCGAGTATTGCAGAGTATGGCTGGATATTGCGGGGTATTGCAGAGTATGGCTGGGTATGGCAGAGTATTGCGGGTTATGGCAGAGTATTGCAGATTTTTGCGGGGTATTGCAGAGCATGGCTGGGTATCACTGAGTATTGCAGAGTATGGCTGGGTATTGTGGGGTATTGCAGAGTATTGCGGGATATTTCGGGGTATTTCGGGGTATGGCAGAGTATTGCGGGGTATTGCAGAGTATTACGGGGTATTTTGGGGTATTGCAGAGTATTGCAGGGTATGGCAGAGTATTGCGGGGTATTGTAGGGTATTGCAGAGTATTGCGGGGAATTGCAGGGTATGGCAGAGTATTGCAGGGTATTTCGGGGCATTGCAGGGTATGGCAGAGTATTGTGGGGTATTGCGGGGTATTGCAGGGTATGGTAGAGTAAGGCAGAGTATTGCGGGGTATTTCGGGGCATTGCAGGGTATGGCAGAGTATTGCAGGGTATTTCAGGGTATTGCAGGGTATGGCAGAGTATTGCGGGGTATTTTGGGGCATTGCGGGGTATGGCAGAGTATTGAGGGGTATTTCGGGGTATTGCAGGGTATGGCAGAGTATTGCGGGGTATTTCGGGGCATTGCAGGGTATGGCAGAATATTGTGGGGTATTTCGGGGCATTGCAGGGTATGGCAGAGTATTGTGGGGCATTGCAGAGCAGTGAGGAATGGCTGGATGTCTCTGTGCAGCGCTGTGGGCACTACAGATGCAGCCCACAACGCTGCAGCCATCCATCCATCCCCCTCTCCGCTCACAGTGTACCGATCGGTACACAGGAGGGGAGGAGAGGAACCGGTGTCATCAGATGACGCCGGTTTGTTTACATGTGATCGCGCCGTCATTTGACGGCGTGATCACATGGTAAACGGCCGCAATCAGCGGCCATTTACCGGGATCCGTGATGCGCCAGGTCCGCCGAACCCGGCGGTCACGGATGCTCTCAAGTGCGCGCCCGAGCCGAATTCTGGGAGGACGTCCCTGGACGCCCTCCCAGAGTTAAGCAACCGCCCTGTAGCCGTCATTTGGCTATGGGCCGGTTGTTAAGTGGTTAAAATCACTGCTCTCAAAAAAAGTCAGTTTTTAAAACTTTTTTTTTTGCATTGATACATGTCCCCTGGGGCAGGACCCGGGTCCCCAAAACCGTTTTTAGGACAATACCATGCAAATAAGCCTTTAAAATTAGCACTTTTGATTTTGAACATTCGAGTCCCATAGACTTGAATGGGGTTCTAACGTTCGTGCAAAGTTTTGGTCCGTTCGCAAGTTCTGGTGCCAACCGAACCGGGGGGGTGTTCGGCTCATCCCTAGTTCTCTGTTCTGTGCCTCAACTCCAAGAACAACTACCACTCTGGCTCACTTGGTTAAGTTGAGAAATCTCCAAAAACCCAGACACATACACAGTTGTAAAAATACCCCACACTAGGGATGAGCTTCGCGTTCGAGTCGAACATTGTCTGTTCGCCAGTTCACCGAACAATTTGGGGTGTTCGCAGCAAATTTGAAAGTCGCGGAACACCCTTTAAAAGTCTATGGGAGAAATCAAAATTGCTAATTTTAAAGGCTTATATGCATGGTATTGTCATAAAAAGTGTTTGGGGACCTGGATCCTGCCCCAGGGGACATGGATCAATTCAAAAAAAAGTTTTAAAAACGGTTGTTTTTTCAGGAGCAGTGATTTTAATAATGCTTAAATTGAAACAATAAAAGTATAATATTCCTTTAAATTTTGTACCTGGGGGGGTGTCTATAGTATGCCTGTAAAGGGGTGCATGTTTCCCATGTTTAGAACAGTCTGACAGCAAAATGACATTTCAAAGGAAAAAATGTCATTTAAAACTACTCGTGGCTATTAATGAATTGCCAGTCCGACAATACACATAAAAGTTCATTGATAAAAACGGCATGGGAATTCCCCACAGGGGAACCCCGAACCAAAATTAAAAAAAAAAAATGACATAGGGGGTCCCCCTAAATTCCATACCAGGCCCTTCAGGTCTGGTATGGATATTAAGGGGAACCCCAGTCAATTTTTTTTTTAAATGGCGTGGGGTCCCCCTCAAAATCTATACCAGACCCTTCAGGTCTGGTATGGATTTTAAGGGGAACCCTGTGCCAAAATGTAAAAAAAATGGCGTGGGGTCCCCCCAAAAATCCATACCAGACCCTTATCCGAGCACGCAACCTGGCAGGCCGCAAGAAAAGAAGGGGGGACGAGAGAGCGCCCCCCCCTCCTGAACCGTACCAGGTCACATGCCCTCAACATTGGGAGGGTGCTTTGGGGTAGCCCCCCAAAACACCTTGTCCCCATGTTGATGGGGACAAGGGCCTCATCTCCACAACCCTTTCCTGGTGGTTGTGGGGGTCTGTGGGCGGGGGGCTTATCGGAATCTGGAAGCCCCTTTAACAAGGGGACCCCCAGATCCCGGCCCTCCCCCCTGTGCCGGCCCTCCCCCCTGTGTGAAATGGTAAGGGGTACCCCTACCATTTCACAAAAAAAGTGTCAAAAATGTTAAAAATGACAAGAGACAGTTTCTGACAATTCCTTTATTTAAATGCTTCTTCTTTCTTCTATCTTCTTTCTTCTATCTTCCTTCAGTTTCTTCCTCCATGCCTCCATGGATGTCCCCGTGCATCAGAGGGGAGCAGGGACACCCGGCGATGACACCGTGTGGCCCCGCCCACAGTTTTAAAAGAGCTGTCACCTGCGAGGACGCGTTATTTGGCGTGTGCCTCCCATGGAGGCAGATCTTCTTTATTTATTTTTTCGGTCCATTGGCGGAGGTGAATGGACTATGTGGGACAGTTTTATTATTTTTATTTTTAATAAAGGACTTCTCCCTCTGTGTGTTTTTTTTACCATTTCACACTCTGTTAGTGAAATGGTACGGGTACAATGTACCCGTTACCATTTCAAACAGGGGGGGCCGGGATCTGGGAGTCCCCTTGTTAAAGGGGGCTTACAGATTCCGATAAGCCCCTCGCCCGCAGACCCCCACAACCACCGGGCAAGGGTTGTGGGGATGAGGCCCTTCTCCCCATCAACATGGGGACAAGGTGCTTTGGGGGGCTACCCCAAAGCACCCTCCAAATGTTGAGGGCATGTGGCCTGGTACAGTACAGAAGGGGGGGCACTCTCTTGTCCCCCCCTCTTTTCCTGTGGCCTGCCAGGTTGCTTGCTCGGATAAGGGTCTGGTATAGATTTTTGGGGTGATCCCACGCCATTTTTTTTTAAATTTTGGTGCGGGGTTCCCCTTAAAAGTTCAGGTCTGGTATAGATTTTGAGAGGGACCCCCACGCCATTTTTTTTAATATTGGCGCAGGGTTCCCCTTAATATCCATACCAGACCTATAGGGTCTGGTATGGAATTTGGGGGGACCCCCACGCATTTTTAAAAAAAAATTTTGGTTCGGGGTTCCCCTGTGGGGGAATCCCATACCGCTTTTATCAATGAACCTTCATGTGTATTGCCGGACCGTCAATTCATTATAGCCGCGAGTAGTTTTAAATTACTTTTTTCCTTTAGAAATGTCATTTTGCTGTCAGACTGTTCTAAACACGGGAAACGTGCACCACTTTACAGGCATACTATAGACACCCCCCAGGTACAAAATTTAAAGGAATATTACACTTTTATTGTTTAACTTCAAGCATTATTAAAATTACTGCTCCCGAAAAAACGGCCGTTTTTAAAACTTTTTCCTGGTGCCTCCATGGCAGCATACCAGTGCCTCCATGGCAGCATACCAGCTTTTTAAATCATACCAGTGATAGAGTTCCGCCTCGACTCCTCCCTCAGGACTAGTGAATAGCATAAATTAAAGGCATAGTCCCTCCCCCAACATTCCAGTACTCCTCTGAAGACCTCTCGGGGGATTCATCAGATGAGTCAGATCCTTCTGGCTTCAGCCATTCATTGGTAAAGCCATTCATCCAGGCAGTCAGGGCTGCAATAGCCTGGGAGGATACTGAAGAACCTCCCCAGGAAGCAAAAAGCTACTTCCCATTCCTTAAAAGGAAACAGGCTTTCTTCCCTTTGATGGGAGAAATTAGTCAAATCATTCAAAATGAGTGGTCAAAGACTGATAAAAAGCTGTCATTGGGCCGTTTCAATAAACTATATCCCTTACCAGAAACTTCAGGGAGCAGCTGTGTCGGTTCCCTTGGCAGAGCGCTTCGCAGGCTTCTATTCCACTCTATTTCTGGTCCCAAAGAGAACGGGTGGATGGAGGCCTGTGATAGATCTAAAAAGGCTCAACAGGCACATACACCCCGGAAGCTTCAAGATGGAGTCTTTACAAACAATTATTCAGGCAGTGCAGCCAACAGATTGGATGATTTCAGTCGACCTACAGGATGCGTACGTGCCAATTCTACCTGCCTTTCAGAAGTATCTCAGATTTGCAGTAGGACAGATCCACCTTCAGTTTCAAGCCCTGCCCTTCGGTCTGTGCACCTCCCACAGGGTATTCACCTAGATTCTGATATCCGCTCTGGTTCCCCTGCGGGAGAGGGGTTTGAGGATATACCACTATTTGGACTACATCCTCCTCCTAGCAAGCAGTCCGGGTCAGTTGGTATTTCACCGAGACATTCTTCTCCAGTCCCTGAGAGAACTAGAATGGTTGATAAACTCAGAAAAGAGTCAGCTTGCACCTACACAGCGGATGATCTATCTAGGTGCAATGTTCAACACCCAGGAGGGGACAGTATCATTACCAACCCTGAAGATGAGGATTATCATCCAGAAGATGGTCAAAACCATCCCGAGCCCATACCTAACAGCGTCGCAATGCCTGAGCCTCATTGGCACAATGTCTGCCTGTATACCAATGATTCCTTGGGCCCATTGGCATTTGAGGTATTTTCAGATGGGTTTCTTGGCGCAGTGGAAGAAACAATGACTCTCAGACAATTCTGCTGACGGGAGCAATGCGCAGGAGCCTTCATTGGTGGACTCTTCCGGGAAATCTCTCCAAACCTCGGCATCTGGGTTCCTTCTCCTGGATCACAGTTACGTCTGACGCAAGTGGACAAGGCTGGGGAGCCCATTGCGGGGAAACCAGGATACAGGGGAGATGGTCCTGTTCCACCCAGGGAGTAGTATCCAACATCCTGGAGATGAGAGCAGCGTTCTTGGCACTGACTCAGATCAGAGGCCAGAGAGTACTTTTAGGCCTGGACAACAGGGCAGCTGTCGCGTACCTGCAGAGGCAGGGGGGCACTCGCAGCACATCACTCCTCAGGGAAGTAGAGCCGATTATGCTCTGGGCAGAGAAGAACATCCTAGACCTCAGGGCAATGTATCTCCCGGGAAGGTTGAACACGGAAGCAGACACGCTGTCGAGGAACTTCTTGGACAACAATGAGTGGGCTGTTCATCCCCAGGTCTTCCGTCAGATTGCCAACCTCTGGGATCCTCCTCAGGTAGACCTATTTGCCAATCCGGAGAATGCCAAACTGACCAGATTCGTCTCTCGCCTGCCGTATATGCAAGCCGAGGAAGTAGATGCTCTGTCATGCCCTTGGAGGTTCACCACCGCATATGCCTCCCCCCCCCGGCCATTAATATTCAAGTTCCTCCTGAGGCTTCTCAGAGAGACAGTCCAGGTACTGGCAGTACTTCCATATTGGCCGAAGAGACCCTGGTTTCCTCTAGCTATGCGCCTCAGTGTGAGCTCTCCAATCAGGATCCCTCCTTTCCCTCAACTTCTGACGCAGGGCAGTTTAGTTCATCCAAACCCTTAGAAGCTGAATCTTCGAATCTGGAGGTTGAGAGGCGAAAGTTCGAGTCCCTAGGATGTTCCCCAGGGGTCATAACAACCCACCCAGGAGCTAGGAAGCCAGCAACCAATGCTATATATTCAAAAATATGGGACAAGTTCTTGTCATTTGCAACCTCAAATGAGTTTGATCCAATCTGTCCTTCTACATCAGATGTTCTCGGTTTCCTCCAGACAGGACTTGATCTGGGTCTTGGCCTAAGTTCCCTCAAAGTGCAAGTAGCAGCAATTTCAGCTGCAACAAATAAAAGATGGGCAGAAGAGCCCTTAGTAGTCACTTTCCTCAGAGGAGTGTTAAAGATTCGCCCACCTGTCAGCCGGTCTTTTCCCAAATGGGATTTATCCCTGGTCCTTGAAGTCCTCTCTGACCATCCATTTGCCCCAGTGGAACAACTGGCAATATGGAACATAACACTAAAGACGGTTTTCCTGCTACCCATTACATCTGGTAGAAGGATCTCAGAGCTCCACTCTTTAGGGATAGGTGAGGACCACATCTCTTTCTTCCATGATAGAGTGGAGCTTCGTCCCCTTTGGGGGTTTACACCTAAGGTCGCTACTCCAAGCCACCTTTTGGAGCCTTGGGCACTACCAGTATTTGCTGAAGCGGATTAGGAATCATGTCACGAGCTGGACATATCCAGTGTGCTCAGAGCCTACCTAGAGGCCACTAGATCCTTCAGGAACTCAGAAAGACCTTTTATTGTTCCATTCGGTAAATACAGGGGCAAGGAAGCTTCCATCAGAACTCTAGCATCTTGGGTGGTAAAGGTAATCCCGAAGGCCTACAGGATAAAGAATATGGAACCTCCATCTCGAGTGAATGCTCATTCTACAAGGGCAGTCTCAACCTCCTGGGCAGCAAGGGCTAATGTTTTATTAGAGACGGTGTGCAGGGCCGCCACCTGGTCGTCTTGCAATACTTTCCTCAGACACTACCATATTGATCCAGGAGCTCTCACAACGGTTGAGTTCGGGAGGAGAGCAGTTCAGGCTGCAATCTCCCATTCTAATTAAACATTTATTGTTAAGCATTATCCCACCCATGTCAGCAAGTTATTTATCACTGGTATGCTGCCATGGAGGCACCAGGAAAACAGAAAATTTTATCATACATACCGTAATTTTCCTTTCCTGGTGCCTATCCATGGC
The DNA here is from genome assembly GCA_037952925.1 of Lithobates clamitans. Classification (NCBI taxonomy): domain Eukaryota; kingdom Metazoa; phylum Chordata; class Amphibia; order Anura; family Ranidae; genus Lithobates; species Lithobates clamitans. Next base: position 34,981 of record JBBGZY010001272.1, on the reverse strand, counting down.
AGCATACGCTCCCACCCTCGGTATTCTATTTTACGGAGAATGTTGGGGGGAGGGACTATGCCTTTAATTTATGCTATTTACTAGTCCTGAGGGAGGAGTCGAGGCGGAGCTCTATCACTGGTATGATTTAAAAAGCTGGTATGCTGCTATGGAGGCACTGGTATGCTGCCATGGATAGGCACCAGGAAAGGAAAATTACGGTAAGTATGATACAATTTTCCATTTTTTGCATCGATACATGTCCCCTGGTGCAGGACCCAGGCCCCCAAACACTTTTTAAGACAATACCATGCATATAAGCCTTTAAAAATTAGCACTTTTGATTTTTCATGTTCGTGTCCTATAGACTTTAACGGTGTTAGCATGTTCAAACAAATTTTTCCTGTTCGCATGTTCTGGTGCAAACCGAACGGGGGGTGTTCGGCCCATCCCTAGCCACCAGTGCCACGTCAGTGCTTCACCAGTGCCACGTCAGTGCTCCACCAGTGCCACGTCAGTGCTCCACCAGTACCACGTCAGTACCACTACAGTGCCCAGTGCCACTAAAGTGCTCATCAGTGCCACATTAGTGCCAATACAGTGCTCATTTGTGCCATCAGTACCACATCAGCATCACTAGAGTGCTCATCTGCACCACTACAGCGCTCATCAGTGCCACTACAGCACTCATCAGTGCCACTACAGTACCCAATAGTGCATATCAGTGCCCATAAGTGAGTGCTCATCAGTACCACCACCATATCAGTGGATCCTCATCAGCGCCCATCAGTGCTACCTTATCAGTGCACATCAGTGCCAGATAATCAATGCATCCTCAGTGTGGTGCATTAGTGTACATCAGTGCAACCTTATCAGTACCCATCAATGCACCCTCATCAGTACCCAGCAGTGCACCCTCATCAGTACCCAGCAGTGCACCCTCATCAGTACCCAGCAGTGCACCCTCATCAGTACCCAGCAGTGCACGCTCATCAGTAGCCAGCAGTGCACCCTCATCAGAACCCAGCAGTGCAGCTTTTTCAGCACCCAGCAGTGCAGCCTCATTAGACCAGCCTCATCAGCACAGCCATATCTGTCCAAGTGTCCCTACAGCCCACAGTCACCAGTATGGCAAAAAAATATTTTTTCTGCTGAGGGGGCATACCAACAGCTTAGCTTGACCAAAGAGAGCAGCGGGGATCTCTCTGAGCCTGCGTCTGATTCTGGTTCAGAATATGAACTCGTTGTAAGCAGTGGGTCTGATACAGAATCGGAGGAAGAGCAAAGTGTGCCCATGAAACGAAGGCATTCTGGCATGGAGCAGCAGGCTACCACAAGTAGTGCTGTGGCATCAACCAGCAGCTCAGTGCCATCCACCAGAAATGCAGTGGCATCAACTAGCAGCTCAGTTCCATCCACCAGTAGCACAGTGCCATCCAGAAGAAATGAAGTACCACTGCAGCAAAGGCCAAGAACTAACAGGGTGTCATCTCGGCCCCAAAGCGTTAGGACCCATGCCGGCCTTCCCTATGCACTTGAAAACCCTCTGTGGCTTCCCCTTAATTCAAGAGCAGCAAACATTCCCCCTTTCACCGCCCAGCCAGGTGTTCAGGTGAACACAGAATTTTGCCCCTATTGATTTTTTTAAATTAAATTTTTACCCAAGATCTATTATCCTCCATCATGGCCCAGTGTAACGTCTATGCACACCAATTCATAACAAGCAACCTTGGTTTAAGTTATGCCCGTCCCTATGAGTGGAGAGCATTGACAGTGGAGGAATTTAAATTATTTTTAGGCCTAACGTTCAATATGGGAAAAAGAATTATACTCCTATTTGTCCACCAACCCCATCCACATAGTTACATAGTAGGTGAGGTTGAAAAAAGACACAAGTCCATCAAGTCCAACCTATGTGTGTGATTATGTGTCAGTATTACATTACATATCCTTGTATATTGCGGTCATTCAGGTGATTATCTAATAGTTTCTTGAAGCTATCAATGCTCCCCGCTGAGACCACCGCCTGTGGAAGGGAATTCCACATCCTTGCCGCTCTTACAGTAAAGAACCCTCTACGTAGTTTAAGGTTAAACCTCTTTTCTTCTAATTGTAATGAGTGGTCACGAGTCTTATTAAACTCTCTTCTGCGAAAAAGTTTTATCCCTATTGTGGGGTCACCAGTACAGTATTTGTAAATTGAAATCATATCCCCTCTCAAGCGTTTCTTCTCCACCACATGCCAATCTATTCCTCCATTATGCCAAAATCAAGATACCTCATGATAATGTGTTTCCTCCATTACAATGACAACACTCAGTGCCCTCCCTGAAATGACCCATCACATGACAAATTATTTAAAAAATCCGGCCACTTCTAAATTTTTTCTCGGAGAAATTCCCGCAGTTATTTATCCCCGACCAAAATATCTCCGTGGATGAGTCATTGGTCCACTTCACAGGCAGGCTTGGCTTCAAGCAGTTTATCCCCAGCAAAAGGGCCCGATATGGGGTTAAGCCCTACAAGCTATGTGACCGAGCCACGGGGTACATCTACGCTTTCCTGGTGTACGAAGGGAAGGACACCCAACTGCAGCCCCCTGAATGTCCAGAGTACATCGGAGCCAGTGGTTTGGGAGCTTGTATATCCACTCCTTGGAAACGGTTACCATCTTTATGTGGATAATTACTATACAAGCTTGCCCCTCAAGGACACTCCAGCATGTGGTACAGTGCAAGCCAATAAGAAGGGCTTCCCACAAAGGCTCGTTACTGAAAGACTACAACAAGGGGAGACGGCGTCTTTGAGGAATGAAGAGACATTGGCTCTCAGGTGGAGGGACAGACGAAACGTCCACATGCTCACAACGATCCACAACGACACCTATGTTGAAATCCCCAAAAGAAACGGCCCAATCCAGAAACCAGTGTCCATGACTATTATTTGTTCATAGGGGAAGTCGACTTCAATGATCAGATGATCGAACCCTACCTTCCCACAAGAAAAAGCCGCTATTGGTATAAAAAAAGTCTCCATGTATCTTTTCAGTTTGGCCATTTACAATAGTTTTGTTATTGTACCCTGAAGGCCCACCAGAAAGCATTCGCTCGGATTCAGTGAGCAGACTCCACGAACACCACTTTCCTGAGAGACTCCCCCACCATGAAACAGCCCGGAAACATCAGAAGAAATGCCGTGTGTGCTCCAGAGGAGGAGCTAGAAGAGACATTGTGTATTATTGTCCCCAATGTCCTTCCCAACCAGGCCTTTGTATTGGTGAATGTTTCCGCCGTTACCATACTTCCCTACATTATTAGGGAAGTATGGTAAACGTAATTGTCATTTACCGCCACACCCCTTTATACCACTGTACATACCTCTGCCTTCTCCGGAACTGACCCTGGCCTGCTAAACGACCACGCTTCTGCCTAATGCTAAACTGTACCTACCTCTGCCTTCTCTGGAACTGATTCTGGCCTGCTAAACGACCACACTTCTGTCTAGCACTAAACTGTACCTACCTCTGCCTGCTCTGGAACTGACCCTGGCCTGTTATATGACCACGCTTCTGCTTAACGCTAAACTGTACTTACCTCTGCCTGCTCTGGAACTAACCCTGGACTGTTTGACCATGTTTTTTGCCTGCCTCTTGGACTGATCTTTTACTCTGCTACTGGATTAGTGGGCTTCATAACACAGGGGTCTCACATATGTGAGGGGCTCCAGAATTGTTTTTCTGGATGAAGAAGATTAATTTTTTAGTTTTCCCATTCCCGGATTAGGGTCTGGAGACTCGGAGGCTTCAAAGAGATTTGGGTGGGAGAAGCCTCTACCCCTTCCACCATTCTTTCCTGGCCTGCTACCTGTATTATGGACCATGTTCCTGTTTACTACCAGGACCAATATTTTGGCACTGTTGGCAATATCTCTACCTGCACTGACCTGAAATATCAAAGGCCTTCATAAATGTGATAGGTTGTCAGGAAATTACCTATCAAAAGTGTAATAGGTGGTTGAGAAATAAAATGTGTAATTTTTGCTCCTAGAACGCCTGAACGTGCTACTTTAATGTTGGGCCTCTGTATGTGACCAGGCTGTGTAAAAGTCTCACACGTGGTATTGCCATACTCAGGAGTAGCGGAATGTATTTTGCGGTGTCATTTTTGATATATACATGCTGTGTGCTAGATATAGCTTATAAATGCACAACTTTGTGTAAAAATAAAAAAAAGTGTTTTCATTTTATTTCCACATTTTGCAAAAACTTTTGGAAAAAAATGAACCGTTCAAAAGACTCATTATGCCTCAGATAATACATTGGGGTATTTTATTTCCAAAATGGGGTCATTTTGTGGGCGTTTCCATTGTCCTGGTGCTCCAGGGCCTTCAAAAGTGTAATAGGTGGTTGAGAAATGAGATGTGTAATTCATGCTCCTGGGCCTCTGTATGTAGCCAGGCTATGTAAAAGTCTCACACATGTGGTATTGCCATACTCGGGAAGAGTAGAAGAATGTATTTTTGGGTGCGATTTTTGCTATGCTCACGCTATGTGTTGGAAATATTTTATAAATGGACAACTTTGTGTAAAAAATGGGTTTTCATTTTTTTTCCATATTTTCCAAAAACTTCTGGAAAAAAATGAACCGTTTAAAAGACTCATTATGCCTCAGATTATACGTTAGGGTGTTTACTTTCCAAAATGGGGTCATTTTGTGGGCGTTTCCATTGTCCTGGTGCTCCAGGGCCTTCAAAAGTGTAATGGGTTTTTGAGAAATAAGATATGGGGCGTGGCCAAGACCAGCATGTGAGAGGACGCACTTCTCACAGCTCCTGCCTGATCCTCAGATTGATCCTTTCCCGGTACCCCTGATCCTGATTTTTTCGGTCCTCCAGCTGGCTACCGAGACCCCCTACCATCCGGACCCACCACCGGCCCTCTGCACAAGAGCAAAGACCCGCCGAGGCCCGTTAGAGATGGCGGGACCGGACTTGACATATTATACACAGAAATTACAAAACCCGGAGGACATGGGGGGGGGGGGGGGTGGCAAGTAATGGGGAAGCTGCACATCTTTTTTCACAAGCTGATTGGGGCCTTGATACAGACAACATGCCTGAGCAGCTCCATGAGGACATTAGTCATCCTCCCTCCCCCCCACCATCAGATGAGATAATAGAGACCCTGGAGCAGCCCACCCTGGCTGATATTCTGAAGGCTGTCAATGTCACCTCGTTTGTGGAAAGCTGGCTGGTTGAACTATTTGGCCGAGAAGCTTTTTCCCCATTTTTCAGAGTGGAGAGGGCCCACAGAGTACCGGGGCGACCTCCCCCTCAAGGTGCTCCCCCCAGATCAATGTTGGCCAAACTGCTACACTACCGTGACAGAGAGGCAGTGCTAAGATGCGCAAGAGAACAGGCCAATGTGAAGTTTAATGGAGTAAGAGAAATAAGATATGGTATTGCCATACTCAGGAGGAGTAGTGGAATGTATTTTGGGGTGTCATTTTTGCTATATACATGCTGTGTGTTAGAAATATCTTATACAGTTGTAAGCAAAAGTTTAGGAACCCCTGACAATTTCCATGATTGTCATTTATAAATATTTGGGTGTTTGGATCAGCAATTTCATTTTGATCTATCAAATAACTGAAGGACACAGTAATATTTCAGTAGTGAAATAAGGTTTATTGGAATAACAGAACATGTGCAATACGCATCAAAACGAAATTAGACAGGTGCATAAATTTGGGCACCCCAACAGAAAAATCACATCAATATTTAGTAGAGCCTCCTTTAGCAGAAATAACAGCCTCTAGACGCTTCCTATAGCCTGTAATGAGTGTCTGGATTCTGGATGAATGTATTTTGGACCATTCCTCCTTACAAAACATCTCCAATTCAGTTTGATTTGATGGTTGCCGAGCATGGACAGCCCACTTTAAATCACCCCACAGATGTTCAATGATATTCAGGTCTGGGGACTGGGATGGCCATTCCAGAACATTGTACTTGTTCCTCTGCATAATTGCCCAAGTAGATTTTGAGCAGTGTTTTGGGTTGTGATCTTGTTGAAATATCCAGCCCTGGCATAACTTCAACTTTGTGACTGATTCCTCAACATTATTCTCAAGAATCTGCTCCAGGGCCTTCAAAAGTGTAATAGGTGGTTGAGAAATAAGATGTGTAATTTATGCTCCTAGAACGCCTGAACGTGCTACTTTAATGTTGGGCCTCTTTGTGTGGCCAGGCTGTGGAAATGTCTCACACATGTGGTATTGCCATACTCAGGAGGAGTAGCGGAATGTATTTTGGGGTGTCATTTTTGCTATATACATGCTGTGTGTTAAAAATATCCTATAAATGGACAACTTTGTGTAAAAAAAAAAAAGCATTTTAATTTTATTTCCACATTTTGCCAAAAATTTTGGAAAAAAATGAACCGTTCAAAAGACTCACTATGCCTCATTGATTATATGTTAGGGTGTTTTCTTTCCAAAATGGGGTCATTTTGTAGGCGTTTTCATTGTCCTGGCGCTCCAGCACCTTCAAAAGTGTAATAGGTGGTTGAGAAATGAGATGTGTAATTTATGCTCCTAGAATGCTTGAAGGTACTACAGGCTGTATGTGGCCAAGCTGTGAAAGTCTCACAAATGTGGTATTGCCATACTCAGGAGTAGCAGAATGTATTTCAGGGTGTCATTTGTGGTGTGGACATGCCATGTGAGAAAAAACCTGGTAATGTGACAATTTAGTGAAAAGAAAAAAAAAAATCTTAATTTTGCAAAGAATTGTGGGAAAAAATGACAACTTCAAAAAACTAACCGTGCCTCTTACTAAATACCTTGGAATGTCTACTTTCCAAAAAGGGGGTATTTGGGGGGTATTTGTGCATTCCTGGCTTGTTAGTGGCTCAAGAAATTAGATCAGTACATCAGGTGTGATCAATTTTCAATTTTCAATGATTTGTACCACAGCTTGTAGACTCTATAACTTTCACAAAGACAAAATAATTCACACTGATTTGGGTTATTTTTACCAAAGATATGTAGCAGTATAAATTTTTGCTAACATTTATAGCGCAAAAAATAAAAAACCCAGAGGTGATCAAATACCTCTAAAAGAAAGCACTATTTGTGTGAAAAAAAGGACAAAATTTCATGTGGGTACAGTGTTGCATGGCTGAGTAATTGCCATTCAAAATGTGAGAGCACCGAAAGCTGAAAATTGGTCTGGAAAAAAAGACATTTTGGACAATTTCATGCTCCTAACTTTGTGGGAACAGTTTGGGGATGGCCCCTTCCTGTTCCAACATGACTGCGCACAAGTGATCAGAGCAAGGTCCATAAAGACATGGATGAGCGGGATTGGGGTGGAGGAACGTGGCTGGCCTGCACAGAGTCCTGACCTCAACCCGATAGAACACCTTTGGGATGAATTAGAGTGCAGACTGTGAGCCAGGCCTTCTCCTCCAACATCAGTGCCTGACCTCACAAATGTGCTTCCGGAAGAATGGTCAAACATTCCGATAGACACACTCCTAAATCTTGTGGACAGCCTTCCTAGAAGCGTTGAAGCTATTATAGCTGCAAAGGGTGGGCCAATTCAATACTGAGCCCTACGGACTTATGCCCCGTACACACGGTTGGATTTTCCGATGGAAAATGTCCGATCAGAGCGTGTTGTCGGAAATTCCGACCGTGTGTGGGCTCCATCGGACATTTTCCATCGGATTTTCCGACACACAAAGTTTGAGAGCAGGCTATAAAATTTTCCAACAACAAAATCCGATCGCGTCAATTCCGACCGTGTGTGGCCAGTTCCGACGCACAAAGTGCCACGCATGCTCAGAAGAAATTCCGAGACGGAACAGCTCGGTCTGGTAAAATTAGCGTTTGGAATGGATACAGCACTTTCGTCACGCTGCAATGTCAAAAATAGTTTATTACAGCGCACTCTCTTCTTCTTTATAATGTGAGAAGAATGAAGTAATTTTGCTGCTCATATTCACACAGACTTATTTATTGGGATTCCCTCAATATATTTAGATTTGTCACATCTGCCCAAATTTGTTTTTGGTTGTTCTTAATTTTTTTTTGTTTTCTTCCAGGCTGGTTTTGTATTTTTTGGGGGTTTGTTTTGTTTTTCAAGGCTGTGTTTTTATTGTTGTTTTTGTTGTGTTTTACTCTATAATATTTTTGTGTGTGTTTTGTGTGTCAAGTTACCACAACACCATTGATATCTTGTATTATTTAATCTGTAGGAGATTGTTTGGTGTTGTGGTCTCTTGTTAATTTCACATTGTATTTTTGAATTGTCCCTTCCTCCTCACAAACTGTCCTTTTTGAAGGAAAACACACATAGGCGAGTATAATTGAACAAAAAATTCCTTTATTAAGGGCTCATAACTAAACAAAGAGGGAGGCAACGCTGGAGAAACAGCAGAAATGGGTCAAGCCTTGGACCCCCAGGGCACACATCAACTCTTTTCAAGCAAAATTGGTGGCCTGAGGAGTCCTTATCTAAGGGAGTGCAGTCTGGTCCAGAAGTCTCAGAGATCCGGAAAGCAGCAGATGACATCTGTGTCCCCAGGCTGTGGTCATACAAGAGACTGCATATTTTGTCAGACCAGACTGAACCCAGGGCCATCACACTCTGGTCTTCCTTTCACGCTTCCTTCCATGCTGTGGCTCTGGTGGTGGAGTTGGGGCAGGAGGAGGAGGAGGGGCCAACTCACTCAGGTGGGTATTGGGTGTTAGTTCACCACTCACCCCCTTACTTAGGACTTTATACAGAAGGTCCTCACATAGTTTGGGTTGACCCTCCTGCATGCCCTGCAGTTTTGTGGCAGCCATGCAGGCAAAGGCCTCTTCAGGAGTGGGTAAGGCTCTGAGGGACGCAGAAGCCTCCTGAATTAGCCTGAGCGCAGAATCCTGCATGTGAGTCACCTTCCTCGCTCTTTTGTATGGAAGGCGGAGGGGAGGAACCTGCGATTCTGTCAGGCTTCGACTTGTCCCAGGCTTCTCCTGGCTGACACTTAGCTCTGCCTCCTCCTGGCTGACACTAACCCCCGCCTCCTCCTGGCTGCCACATTCCACAGCCTCCTCCTGTGTGCCACATTCCACAACCTCCTTCTGGCTGAGGTCTTCCTGTGTATTAAAAAGGGACATCGTTTTATTTTTTTATTCATCAATCACACACAATTTTCACCTCATGATTGTTGCAAATTGAATGTTAACAAATATAACAGACTATCCTTCTGAACCCAGCATTTTTCATTCTTGTCCCAATTTTGGGTGCCCACTACTGTCTATTGATATGTAAAACACTTTATTAAATCAGCAATTAGTGATCAATAATAACATCTAGTAAGCATCATTTATTTATTGACCAGAAATCAGTAGAACAATGCTATACCTGGCTCCAGCTGGGCTCCTCCACTTCTTCCTGGCTGGAAGTCCCAGGTTGGACATCAGGAGCCTCAGTTGTGGTGGAAGGAAGAGTGGAAGGAAGGGTTGAGAGGGATTTCCTGACTTCAGTCTGGTCTGACAGAAATCGCGGTCTCTCATAGTACCACAGCCTGGGGACATAAACGTCATCTGCTCCAGCTCCGGATCTCTGGGAATCCGTGAACTTCTTGCGCTCCCTTAGATAAGTGCTCCTCAGGCCACCAATTTTGTTTTTTAAACAGAGGATGGTTGCTGTGGGGACCACCGGCTTCCCCAACTCCAGCAGTTTCTCCAGCGCTGCCTGCCTCTTTTGTTTATGGTTATAGTGGGGGTGTCTCACCTGCCACAGACAGGGCAGCTCCCTGTATTTATCTATGAACAGGGGGAGGAAATTGTGGTCATTGAAGCCATCCATTTTCTCTGCAAGACACAACACAAGACAAAACCTAATGTCAGGCCAAACTCTCCTAATCTTGTTACAATATAGGCCTCAATTTAGAAGCAGTATAGGCCCAAATTTAGATCTTACCTTTGTTCTCACGATCGGCGCCTCCGATGCTCCTTCCTCCACTCACAGATCATACGTACTACGCACGCGTGTTACGCTTTATACACACTGCGCATGCGTGTAACTCCGCCCGCCCCTGACGTTCTTTCTAGTCTATTCCCCGCCCCTTTTCGTTCGGCACAGTGGGGGAAGAGCACATGGCGGAGACACAACAAGTGCGTGCTAATTACAGCAACGAGGAGGAGGAGGAGGAGGAGGAAAGTCCGGATCCGGAAACGTCTGGATCCAGAAGGAGAAGATTTAAGGCCTCAAATATGTCCTTTGGGGAGATGTTGGAGATGGTGGACATCCTGAAAAAGGCTGACTATGACGGTAAGTATGGACCTTACCTCAACCCCAATGTTAGAAAGGCCAAGATCATGGCGAAAGTGGTCAAAAGTCTGCACCAGAATTTCGGGGTACGACGATCGAAAGATCAGCTCAGGAAGCGGTGGTCGGACCTCAAATTAAGAGAACACGAGCAGTACAGAAGGATCAGGAGAGTGCTGCAAAAAAGTAAGTAGTTGTGCTGTGTTCCTATTCTTTTTCTGTTTATTACGTTCGTGCTGCTACATGTGCTTTTAGGAACTGTTGTACAGTTTAAAATGGCAACTTTCATGTTCATGGGCACATTATTCGTTCGTAGCAAACATTTTTCTTTCGGCCTATAAAACACCATTGTTTTGGCCATATGCATTTGCCCACATTTTTGACGGCAAACTTGTCTGAAAATAATTTGGTTGTGTAGATGGGTTTGTTACTAGAATAAAATGTAAACTAGATTCTGTGTAAGGAGAGGACACTCAGCAGCTGTTTAGACATCTGGACGCTGGATCACTAGTGTGGGACACCAGAACACCCTTTTTATTAGGGGGCCCACACAGGTGCTTCAGTGTATACTACAGGGGGGTCTCCATCTGTGAAGCTTGTACAAAACAGGTAAAGTATTGAAGCTTGACAAAGGACACTGAAAACTCTACATCTTGGAACTCTACCAAAATAGACAATTGTACCCCACTTCCAAGCAATGTTTCATATTTCTAGTTCTGCCATCAAATATCTGTGTGCTAAGTATACCTTTTTTTTTTTACATAGGGGAGAAAAGACTCGGAGGACACCCCTCATCCGAGGAGACCAGAGACCCCCCACCTCTGAAAGAAGGGGAAATACCCCAAAGACAAGCAGAGCAGGAGGAGGAAGACGTGGTGGAACTAGTCACCACAACAGGTGTCTCTCTTTTTAGGTGATTGTGATGTTGTGGATCCAGATCCTTTCACCTCAGAAAGTGCCCAGATCCTGATTGGGGAGATCATGGGGTGTAATGTTGCATTGGAAAACATCACGAAAAACATCAATGATGTTATTCTAAAAAATAAGAACATCATTGATGTTTTGGGGAGAGTTTAAAACCCCTCCAAATCCCTTTGTTTTTTGTTGTGCTACAATGTTAAAAAATTTTATGCGATTTTTAGAAAAGTCAAATTTTGAAGATGCACACAGTGTGCCAACATGTGTTATCTGCCATCACGGGAGATCAATGTAGGCGTTTTGGGGGTGCAACCCTTTCCTCAATAATAAAGTAGCTGAGAGGAAGGGGTTGCTCCCCCAAAACATGTCCCTTGATCCCCCGTGATGGCAGCTAGCACATGTTGACATTCGTAAATTGGTGTGCATCTTCAAAATTTGGCTTTTCCTGGGGTGACTTCACCCCATCTGAACGCAATATCAAACACAGTTCCTAAATACTCATGTCTGATATTGCCTTCAAGTTCTACCAAATGTGAACTTTGTAAGTTCTAGATTTGTGTCTTTCTTGTTGGTTTGAAACATGCCTATTTTATCTTAAATGTACATTTCTATTTTTGATAATGCCACCCCAAAAATTGTTATACAACAAAGATGTTGGTTTGTTTTAGAAACCTTTTCTAAATGCATATGTGATTGTGCAGGTATTAAAAAGATTGTTAATCAAGAATGTGTGGATTATTGTCTCAACGCTACAACACTTTTGTGGTGCTCTAATTGCTGCTTTCTGTGACAATGGGAGTTATTTCCTAAGGGCAAATCCACTTTGCACTACAAGTGTAATTTAAGTGCAGTTTCAAGTGCACTTGTAGTGCAAAGTGTCTTTGCCTTTAGTAAATAACATCCAACAGTGCTTTGTAAGGTTACACAATCATGCCATTTTCTGGACTCACCACATTTCTGTCAGGGTCAGCTAAAACAAACACAAGCAGTAAATGTCAAAGATTTGCGTATTTTTATTTTTTATTTTTTTTATTTGATCAAGGTTTCACAAATTGTCTGGCATATAGATGCCCCCCTACCCGCAAAGAACTCAAGGTATCTTAGCCGGACATCACGGGCACTCAGGGAGGGCAAGCCAGGATGGCCACTTTCAAGCACCGTCAGGGTTGTTTCATTTATAATTCCGGCCTCAGGCCCAACTGAGCCAGCATAGTTGGCAGAATGTTGCCATAAAAAGTTATGTAGAACACAGCACGCCAGGATTATATGATTCAGTTTATACTCCGCCATATGGATGGGTATAAGAAATAGGCGGAACCGGCTGGCCATGATTCCAAATGTGTTCTCCACCACTCTTCGGGCTCTGGCCAGCCGAAATTAAAAACCCTCTGGTCTGGGGTGAGGGTCCTCATCGGGAATGGCCGCATAAGGTGGTCCCCCAGCGCAAAGGCTTCATCCGCAACGAAGATGAATGGGAGTCCTTCCACATTGTCTTCTGGAGGTGGCAAGTCCAAGCTGCCATTCTGGAGATGCCTGTAAAACTCCGTCTGGGCGATGACTCCACCATCGGACATCCGGCCATTCTTCCCCACGTCCACAAACAGGAACTCATAATTAGCTGACACCACCGCCAACATCACAATACTATTGAACCCCTTATAATTATAATAGTACGACCCCGAGTTGGGTGGTGGGACAATGTGGACGTGTTTCCCATCAATTGCCCCTCTGCAGTTAGGAAAGTCCCACCGCTGGGCAAAGTGGGAGGCCACAGTCTGCCATTCCTGTGGCATGGAAGGAAACTGGAGGAAAAAAAATAAAAATTAGTCTTTTTGCACATTAAAACATGGAAAGCAGATTAGACACAAACATTCTTGGCCAACATCAAGATAACATTTATTAAGGGAAATTTTACAACACCAAAGTATAAGGTACACCTACAGTAGGTGACCGCGATATTGTGTCAATCTCGCCGCACTTCTCGGCGAGATTTGACACCTACGAGCCCCGTCGCAGGAGCCAGCGCCGAGATGGCTCGCTCATCGGGAAAGGAAAACTTTGTCTTCCTCCCGCGATGAGTGACAGGCAGCGCTGACAGCTGTCTGGTATGAATCCTGAGGCGGGAACACCGCGCCAAATTTTCAATGAAAAAACCGGCGTGGGTTCCCCCCTCGGAGGCATACCAGGCCCTTGGGTCTGGCATGGATTGTAAGGGGAACCCCCTATGCCGAAAAAATCGGCGTGGGGGTCCCCCCCAAATCCACACCAGACCCTTATCCGAGCACGCAGCCCGGCCGGCCAGGAAAGGGGGTGGGGGCGAGCGAGCGCCCCCCCCCCCCCTCCTGAGCCGTACCAGGCCGCATGCCCTCAACATGGGGGGGGTGGGTGCCTTGGGGGAGGGGGGCGCCCTGCGGCCCCCCCCACCCCAAAGCACCTTGCCCCCATGTTGATGAGGACAAGGGCCTCTTCCCGACAACCCTGGCCGTTGGTTGTCGGGGTCTGCGGGCGGGGGGCTTATCGGAATCCGGGAGCCCCCCTTAATAAGGGGGCCCCCAGATGCCGGCCCCCCCACCCTGTGTGAATGAGTTTGGGGTACATGGTACCCCTACCCATTCACCTAGGGGAAAGTGTCAATAGAAAAAAAAACACACTACACAGGTTTTAAGAGTCATTTATTAGTCAGCTCCGGGGGTCTTCTTCCGACTTCGGGGGTCTCCTTCCGACTTCTCCCGCTGTCCGGCCTCTTCTCCCGGGCCCCGCCGCTATCTTCTTCCAGCTCTATTGCCAGCGAGGGGCCCGGTCTGCTGCCGCTGTCTCGCCGCCGCTGTCCGGCCTCTTCTCCCGGTGTTCGGCCTCTTCTCCCGGGCCCCGCCGCTATCTTCTTCCAGCTCTATTGCTAGCGAGGGGCCCGGTCTGCTGCCGCTGTCTTGTCGCCGCTGTCTCTCCGCCGCTGTCTCTTCTTTTCTTCTTCCCCGATGTTGACACGATGCTCTCTCCGGCTCGAATGCTGTGTGCGAGCTGCGGAGCCATTTATATAGGCGGTAACCCCACCCCCTTACGACGTCATGGTCCCAGCATGCGCAGGGACTCTGGGGCCACGCCCCCTTATGACGCCAGAGTCCCTGCGCATGCTGGGACCATGACGTCGTAAGGGGGTGGGGTTACCGCCTATATAAATGGCTCCGCAGCTCGCACACAGCATTCGAGCCGGAGAGAGCGTCGTGTCAACATCGGGGAAGAAGAAAAGAAGAGACAGCGGCGGAGAGACAGCGGCGACAAGACAGCAGCAGCAGACCGGGCCCCTCGCTAGCAATAGAGCTGGAAGAAGATAGCGGCGGGGCCCGGGAGAAGAGGCCGAACACCGGGAGAAGAGGCCGGACAGCGGCGGCGAGACAGCGGCAGCAGACCGGGCCCCTCGCTGGCAATAGAGCTGGAAGAAGATAGCGGCGGGGCCCGGGAGAAGAGGCCGGACAGCGGGAGAAGTCGGAAGGAGACCCCCGAAGTCGGAAGAAGACCCCCGGAGCTGACTAATAAATGACTCTTAAAACCTGTGTAGTGTGTTTTTTTTTCTATTGACACTTTCCCCTAGGTGAATGGGTAGGGGTACCATGTACCCCAAACTCATTCACACAGGGTGGGGGGGCCGGCATCTGGGGGCCCCCTTATTAAGGGGGGCTCCCGGATTCCGATAAGCCCCCCGCCCGCAGACCCCGACAACCAACGGCCAGGGTTGTCGGGAAGAGGCCCTTGTCCTCATCAACATGGGGGCAAGGTGCTTTGGGGTGGGGGGGCCGCAGGGCGCCCCCCTCCCCCAAGGCACCCACCCCCCCCATGTTGAGGGCATGCGGCCTGGTACGGCTCAGGAGGGGGGGGGCGCTCGCTCGTCCCCACCCCCTTTCCTGGCCGGCCGGGCTGCGTGCTCGGATAAGGGTCTGGTGTGGATTTGGGGGGGACCCCCACGCCGATTTTTTCGGCATAAGGGGTTCCCCTTACAATCCATGCCAGACCCAAGGGCCTGGTATGCCTCCGAGGGGGGAACCCACGCCGGTTTTTTCATTGAAAATTTGGCGCGGTGTTCCCGCCTCAGGATTCATACCAGACAGCTGTCAGCGCTGCCTGTCACTCATCGCGGGAGGAAGACAAAGTTTTCCTTTCCTGATGAGCGAGCCAGCGCGATATTCACAGTACCCTGTCGCCGAGAACCAGCGCAATGCTATCGCGCTGGAAACACAATCTCGCGGTCAGGTACTGTATCATATTCCCCCTCCCCCTCTCTCCTGGGCCATTTCTAACATTATGGGGGGGGGGGAACTCTTGGACAGGTAACCCTCTCCACTTCATTGAGAGATGAATGCCTAAATAATGTGTATTACTTTGAACAGCCCCTCCTTAGTTACACTATTGGCAGCCCACTGGACAGGTAAGAAGTGTCATAATACAAAGATATAAATACACATTGTACACATTTGAGCACATTTGGACATTCTGCTATTACCTATCAAGATAATAATAGAATACAAAAACCTTAAACAGTACCATTTGAAAGTATACAGGCAGGCCCTTGCACTAAATGCTTTGGGGAATTCATCCATAAATCTGACCACAAAAGAGATGGGTATAGTTTGTATGGGTTTGGCAAAGTCAGCAGATAGATGATTGAGGATAGATAGAGAATTGTTATCAGCTGACTTAGCAGTTGGGGGGAGGTAGGGTTAAAAATGATTCGGGGACACCCCAAAATAAAAGCCTCTGGCACTCTGCCTGAATTTAAAGCACAAATCACTTTTAATAACATTTTAGGGGGTGTTTGGGTTAAAGCACTACTATGGAGCTGATAAAATACATTGTTAGGTGACTACATGAGGTGAATATAGGGCCAGGAGAGCATGTTGGGGAGGTAAGTGAAGGCAAATATGTATGAAGGACAACAAAAATAATTACATAAAAATCCAGCATGAATGAGGACAAAGGGGACATTCACAGCATATTACAATCATGGTAATTAGGGAATGAGGAAAGAAATACAATACATTATCAAACATTAAATACAATAAAATGTGATATTCAAGGATACATCTTACCTTCATATACTCCTTCTGCAGGACCTGAATGATGGCAGAACAGGTCTCTGGGATAATGATACCCAGAGCCTGGGGGGAGATGCCTGTCGAGAACTTGAGGTCCTGCAGGCTTCTCCCTGTTGCCAAGTACCGCAGAGTGGCGACGAGCCTCTGCTCCGGAGTGATGGCTTGCCTCATGCAGGTATCCTGCCTGCTAATATAGGGGGTCAGCAAAGCCAACAAACGGTGAAAAACGGGGTCCGTCATCCAGGGAAAGATCCTGAAATCAGGATTATTCTCACGGATCTCACGGAGCACAGGCATATGACAGAACTGATCACGCTGAAGCAACCAATTCTTGGTCCATGAACTCCTCCCCACCCTGTTCATGGACTGGACTTGTGTCAAGGTCAGGACCAACACCAAGCCCCCCGCACAGCACGAACTCTACAAGGAGTACGTATACGCAACATGGCTAGAAAACGCACTGAAGGACAGCAAGGCCTGTGAAGAGCGACCTGAAAAACAGCAACGAATGAACAAGAACACAATGACTAATGAAAGTCACGCGTAACTCGCTGCATGCACTGAAGACCAGATACAAACCCACAAGCACAAATTGAACAGCAAAAAACGATCTGAAAACCACGAGTCTGAAAAAGTGCAAATCGTCTCTCACCAAACTTTTACTAACACGAGATAAGCAAAAGGAGCACAAAGGGTGCCGGGCTTGGTTCTGAACCGGCCTTTTCTAGTCTCGTCGTACGTGGTTGACGTCACCGCGTTCTTGGCGATCGGAAATTTTGACAACTTTGTGCGACCGTGTGTACGCAAAACAAGTTTGAGCCAACATCCGTTGGAAAAAATCCTAGGATTTTGTTGTCGGAATGTCCAATCAATGTCCGACCGTGTGTACGGGGCATTAGACTGGGTGTCCCAAAACTTTTGATAATATAGTGTATACTGTTTGTGAAGTGCTATGTACATTTATGGCACTATATAAGTACCTGTAATAAATAAGTAGCAGTAACAAAATATAACTGGGCAGGGCTGATACCATTCTTCTGATTTCAGTCCAAAAACTCCTGTGCAGTCAGCCGACAACAGGACTTAGGAGATAAATACATTTCTGGCAGGATCAACAGGCATCTTCCTCTACTTGCAGGAACCTTTAAAGTGATAAAACATGGGAAATATGTACAAACTGTACCTGAAATGTTGGAGATCTCTCCTTCTGGACACGAGACACACTCATAGCAGCATTTATGAATGGAAAATGAAAACTTTTTTCTGCTGCCAGGTAGACAGGGATCTGAACACCGAGATACCGTGACCTGAAATCAGATATTATTATTATTATAATAATGTAAATGTCCATCATTTCTCATGAGGCTATACAAACTAAGTGTTACAAATAGGAATGAGGTTCAGGTTTTCCTCTCCACTGGGTTCAAGGTGAATTCTGAAGGTCTGAGATCCATTCAGGGGTCGGTATTTTGTGGGATTTCATTCATTTGAGGTGTTTATTGATATACAGTATATTGTATGTTGATAGGGCCTCTATGTTTAAAGTTATTTTTTGTTCTAAATTCCAGCTCCCCTATGTACCAATATACAATTAATGTACTTCTTTTGCAACAATAAAAAAGCTTTCTATTTATCTTACACACCCCTTACCTCAGTGTCCAGCTGGATGTATAAAAAACATTTCTCCATTACTTCATGGGCAAACCTTGGGATGTGACCCTGGAAGGAGTTTACCAGCTGACCTCATTAGTACACACCCTGCATCATCTACCCTCCTACTCCAGCACATCGCTACCACCCCTCATCAGGTGGACGGTTTTCCTATACAATCAGTGAATACCATTGTCACTAAATACACAGCCATAGATTGTTTATTTGCCAGAGTTTGCAGGAGCTGAGCGATCAGATAACAGCCTGTGTGGATAGTGTCAGGGCTGGGCTCAGCCCTTCATTCTGAGCTGGCCGCTCAGCTGTCGGCTAACTTCCAGCTCCTATCTCACGACAGTTACTCACCCGTTGATGATACCCTGCTCATCAGTCCTGCCTACTTAAGGCATCCAGTGCAGATGATCTCTGCCTTCACCTTAGTCACATCTCTAGAGACGTTCTCCTGTTTTCCTGTTAAAGACTTGCTTGGCTGACATACCTTCTGGCTACAGATCCTGCTTGCTGTTCTACTACGCTCATCTTTGGCTCCCTGACGTTTTGGCTTGTCCGACTATCCATTACAGTTCCTGGCTATGTTTTGACTATGTTTACTCTGTTTACCTTTATTTATTATTATCAAACAAGTGAGATTTAACTGTACCTCTGTCTCAGTCTGATTCATCATTTCTGACATATAGAGCTGTAATATTGAAAACAGGAGAAGTATGTTCTGGGTTCTTTAAAGCTCACCATACACTATACAAGCTCCTTTTGATCTACCACCAACTACACTATATTACCAAAGGATGCCTGCATTTACACGCTCGTGAACTTTAATGGCATCCAAGTCTTATGCCCTGTACACATGATAGGACCTTGTTGTCGGACATTCCGACTGTGTGTGGGTTCCATCACACATTTTCCATAGGAATTTCCGTCACACAAAGTTTGAGAGCTTGCTATCAAATTTTCCGTCAACAAAATCTGTTGTCGGAAATTCAGATGGTGTGTACACAAATCCGACGCACAAAGTACCACGCATGCTCAGAATAAATTAAGAGACAAAAGCTATTGGCT
Organism: Lithobates clamitans; assembly: GCA_037952925.1. Lineage (NCBI taxonomy): Eukaryota > Metazoa > Chordata > Amphibia > Anura > Ranidae > Lithobates > Lithobates clamitans. The sequence goes on along the minus strand of JBBGZY010001272.1, from coordinate 15,950 downwards.
ACTGCCCAGTTAATAGTCCCAACGTACGTTTTTTACTTCACCGCGTTCAGTACGATGGGATTTTCCGACAACTTTGTGCGACAATGTGTATGCAAGACAAGCTTGAGCCAACATCCGTCGGAAAAAAAATCGATGGATTTTGTAGTCGGAATGTCTGATCAATGTCCGACCGTGTGTACAGGGCATTAGTCTGTAGAGTTCAATATTGAGTTGACCCACTCTTTGCAGCTATAACAGCTTCAACTCTTCTGGGAAGGCTGTCCACAAGATTTAGGAGTGTGTCTATGGGAATGTTTGACCATTCTTCCAGAAGCGCATTTGTGAGGTTAGGCACTGATGTTGGATGAGAAGGCCTGGCTCACAGTCTCCGCTCTAATTCATCCCAAAAATGTTCTATTGGGTTGATGTCAGGACTCTGTGCAGGCCAGTCTTTTGGTAACATATTGGGTAAAAGTACCCAATACTTTTGGTAACATAGTGTATGTAGTACAAGGGCCTGCCTGATTTGATACAGAGCGATTGGATAGATGGTGTGTCCCCCTATTATATAGTTTTGCTTAATCTAAAGGAGATTTTACAATCAGATGTATAGTGAATGGCCACCTTTATATACACCTAAAATAACTATCTGTGCTTTCAGTGCCATCAATTGTTAAACAGCACACCAAACACAGAAGCAAACACACATTTTGCCATGGAAAAATGAGCCAAAAACGTTGGGCCTGAAAGTAAAATTGGTGGGCTTTCACAAGAACAATGAGGCTCCATATACATCTGTGCATTTCCAAACTGGTAGCTTGAGGCGATACCTGGACCCTATAGAGGTTGCACAGGCAGTCCAACTCCTCCAGGATGGCATATCAATTTGTGCCATTGCCAGAAGGTTTGCTGTGTCTCCCAGCACAGTCTCAAGAGCATGGAGGAGATTCCAGAAGACAGACAGTTACTCTAGGAGAGCTGAATAGGCCGTAGAATATCCTTAACCCATCAGCAGGACCGGTATCTGCTTCTTTTGTGCAAGGAGGTGCAGGATGAGCACTGCCAAAGCCCTAAGTGACCTCCAGCAGGCCACTGGTGTCAATGTCTCTGACCAAACAATCAGAAACAGACTTTGAGAATGGCCTGAGGGCCCGACATCATTTAGTGACCCTGTGCTCACTGCCCGGCACCGTGGAGCTCGGTTGGTATTTGCCATTGAACACCAGAATTGGCAGGTCCGCCACTGGCACTCTGTGCTTTTCACAGATTAGAGCAGGTTTACCCTGAGCACAATGTGACAGATGTGAAAGGGTCTGGAGAAGCCATGGAGAACATTATGCTGCTTGTAACATTGCTCCGCATGACTGGTTTGGTGGTGGGTCAGTGATGGTCTGGGGAGGCATATCCATGGAGGGACACACAGACCTTTACAGGCTAGACAATGGCACCCTGACTGCCATCAGGTATCGGCATGAAATCCTTGGACCCATTGTCAGACCCTACACTGGTGCAATGTGTCCTGGGTTCCTCCTGGTGCACGACCTCATGTGGTGAGAGTATGCAGCCAGTTCCTGGAGGAGGAATGAATTAATGCCATTGAATGGCCCCCACGCTCGCCTGACCTAAATCCAATAGACCACCTCTGGGACATTATGTTTCGGTCCATCCAATGCCGCTAGGTTGCACCTCAGTCTGTTAAGGAGCTCATAGATGCCCTGGTCCAGATCTGGGTGGAAATACCCCAGGACACCATCATTAGGAGAATGCCCTGTCAGGCATGCGTACAAGCACGTGGGGGCCATACAAACTACTGACGACCATTTTGAGTTGCTGCAATTAAATTTCTGCAAAATTTTATGAGCCTGCTGCATCATTTTGATTTTCTGGGTGTCTTTGAATTCAGCCCTCTGTAGGTTGATAATTTTTATTTTCATCAAATGATGTGGCATCCTTTCATTCCTAACACATTACCCAGTCCATACGAGTATAGATATCCAGCATAAGTTTTCCCCCATTGAGATCTGATGTGTTTTCAAAGTGTTCCTTTAGTTTCTCTGAGCAGTATATATTGTGTAAGATAATTAAAAAAGCTTTTTTATTTCTGCAAAAGTAGTACTTTAATGGATACTTTGGTACATAGGGGAGCTGGGATTTAGGAAAAAAAGTGAATTCTTCCTTTATTTTTTCAAGTGAAGCCTGGCACCAAAAACAGTTGAGAGTTTTGGTTTGGGGGGGGGGTGTTTTAGTGTTTAGTGTGCACCTAAACTCCCCCATTATCTGCACCCCCTATCCCCACAGAAATAAAAGACAGGTTGCCTACAGAATATTAGTTAAGGTAGTTGGCTGGGGCCGCATGGCCTAGCTCAGGATGTGAACGGATGTGTTCCTGTGTAGCTCCGGTCTTTCCCTATGCAATCCTGCTCCATCCTGATCAACCATTGCCAGCAGCCAATTCTTTCTTTGCCTAATCCCTCCCGGTGTGTCTCCAGCATCTCAGGCATTCTGATGGATGGGAAAGCGCCGCGGGAAGAAACAACCCCCTGTGAAGATGAGCATGACTACATGCTCCTGCCAAGATGGCCGCCACAACACTGTCCATGGGCCCAGCGCATCACCAACCTCCACTCCGGATCTATTTGGAGACGGCCAGGACGTGTCCCCACCACCCTCCCCCGAGATTTCGGACCCTACAGCCGTGCCCTTACAAGCGAACCCCGGGCTCGGCGGTCGCGGATGGCAATAAGGAACCCACCCTGGTAGAGGTCCTTTCCATTATTAAGGTACTCCCATCCTGCCCAAATTTAATACACATGGGGGGAAGATTGCATCCCTGGAGGATAAGGTCGATGACCTTGAAAATCGGCTAAGCAGAAATAACCTGCGCCTTTTTTGATTTATCCCTGGTTATTCACCATTGTAAGTTTATTTTGTTGCTCTAATATGTGCTGAATTTGGACGATCATACATATCTCCGGAGGGAGAGTACCTGGCCTCGGTCCCTAACCGAGCCTGAGCTGCCTTGGGGTTCACCCCCCCACTTCTTTTGAAACTTTTGTTGTTGAACATTGACTATTTTGTTTTTCTGACATCCTTTCCTTGCTTTCTGTTACAGGCCATGCACTGCATGCATGGTACAAGTTTTGGGTATAGGCCCACTCCCCTTTTTTGGAGCTGGGCAGGGAAATTGTTGCCCTCCTTGGGGAATGAATATGCTAATGTATATAGTTGTGTTGCTGTATGTATGGTGTATGTATGGATGTTTGTGTGTTCAGCACTGCGGCCCTTATTTTCTTCTGTAGCTGTGACCGGGGATGGGGAGCCCTCATAGATTGTACTTGCATGTCCATGATGCAGCACCTGCAAAACGTAGTGGTTTAGTCCTTTCCCTGCACATATTAAAAGCCTTTGACACTCTGAGTTGGCCTTTCCTGTGGGAAGCTATGGCACAGATGGGTATTGGCCCATACTTTACCCAATGGGTTTGATTACTATACGCAGACCCGAGGGCCAGAGTCCGCACGAATAAGGATATCTCTGCACCATTCTCTTTGAAGAGGGGTACTCGGCAGGGGTACCTCTGTTCGCAATGGCCATTGAGCCAATGGCTCTGGTGGTGTGGCAGATTGGGGGCATCCGATTTGGCCCGCTGGAAGAGAAGATCTCTCTCTATGCAGAAGATGCCCTGGTATATTTGGATGGTAGGGAGAGCTCTTTTACTAAATTATTACAGGTTTTGGAGGAGTTTGGTGCGCTTTCGGGGCTTCAGGTGGGCTGGGAAAAATAAAAAAATAAAAATCGCAGGCCTTTGTCTTTGGTCCCCCCTCTCCTTACGAATACTTATAGAGGTCACGTATCCAACTAACACCCTCCTTTAGTACTTGGGTATTCAGATACATACTGACCTCTCTAGATATGAAGAACTCAATGTCGCCTCTATAGTTCATCAGATGACGGATACATTTCGTACCTGGTTGTGGTTGCCCCTCAATCTAATTGATTGCATAAAATATATTTAAAATGATTTACCGAAATTCCTCTATTGCTTTAGGGCCTCCCCGTTTTTTTTTTTTTTTCACAAAAATTTTTTTTGCAAAACTTGATTCTGCCCTTTTCACCTTTATCTGGAACGGGAGCCAACCTCGTATAGCCAGGTCCTCCCTACAAGTGGCAAAGGCCATGGGCGGCCTGGCTTGCCCAAACTTAATATATTATTTTCTTGCCTCCCAGCTCACCTATATCCATGACTGGCTGCACTCTGACCCCCAAACTCCCGCCACTGCCTTCCTTTTGACCTTATTTGAACCTCCTACCTCATTGAGGGATGAATTGCATAGATCAAGGAGGTCTGGAGGCTGCAGATTCTCCCCTGTTGAGGTTTGCTTTATGGCTTGGAGGGAGGGGGAAAAAAACGCTGACACAGTCCTCACTAGATATCTCACCACAGGCTCCCCTCTGGCGGAATTCAAATATTCCTGAGCTCTTTGACCACCCAGACTCGAAGTGGTGGGCCCATTTTGGCATCACACACCTTTTTCATATAATTGAGGAGAATACCCTACTATCTTTTAAAACACTTATGCCCCGTACACACGGTCGGACATTGATCCAACATTCAGACAACAAAATCCTAGGATTTTTTCCAATGGATGTTGGCTCAAACTTGTCTTGCATACACACGGTCACACAAAGTTGTTGGAAAATCCGATCATTCTGAACGCGGTGGCGTAAAACACGTACGTCGGGACTATAAATGGGGCAGTAGCAAATAGCTTTCATCTCTTTATTTATTATGAGCATGCATGGCACTCTGTGTGTCGGATTTGTGTACACACGATCGGAATTTCCGACAACGGATTTTGTTGTCAGAAAATTTTATAGCCTGCTCTCAAACTTTGTGTTGGAGCCCACACACGGTCGGAATTTCCAACAGCAAGGTCCTATCACAGGGCATATGACTTAAATATGGTCTCGACAACAAATTCTTTCAAATATCTTTTATTACAAAATGCTCTTCGGGCCCCATTTTGGCCACTGACCATAGAATTCAAGGAATCTTCTATTGAGGACCTCCTGTCGTTCCCAGAAATTAATGAACTAGTGATGACCTTTTATGGACGCCTTCAGATGATGGGAGTGGATCGCTTTCAGAATTCTCAACGTAAATGGCCATTGTATATGCCTGAGCTTTCTGAAGAGGATTGGGAAGAGTCAACGAAGGTATGTTTTCAGGATATCATTAGCACGGCTGATCTCTTGATACAGTTTAAGTTTATACACCATTTACATTATACACCAGCTAGGTTGGTTAAGATGGGTCTGGGCTGAGATATTGCATGCGCTAGATGTAACACGATTGCTGACGACTTCTTTCATATGTTCTGGACATGCTCTGGACTTGCAACCTTCTGGAAGGATTTGTTTGCTTTTTTCAATCACAAACTACATCTGCCGATACCTCATAACCCGGAGGTTGGACTTTTGGGGGTTTTGAATGACCATGTTCCTCGCATTCATGCCAGGACTCTGATACGTATATTGTTATTTTATGCACTTAAAACAATTTTACTACATTGGAAGGAAACGAGCCCCCTTTCGGGGGGGTTGTTTTTTTCCGTATTGTTCATGGAATCCTCCCCAAATTCAAATTGATATATAAGAGCAGGGCATGCCCACCAAAATATGGCAACCGTATCTAGATGTCTCGGAGGACTTCTGGGGGATGTCCTCTCTTCACAGTTCTCTCAGTGAGTGGTATGCTACTGTGACTGGGTGATCAATACCTGATATACACCTACACAAATGGAGATTCCTTTCTGCACTTAAAAATGTACTGCCTGTGGGTTTCTGGAAATATACTGTTGTTGTGGGGTTGTGTGTGCTGTGAGTTTGAATGAGTATTTGTGTGAATGGTGTTAGTTTCTGTTTTTGGGGTACCTATGTTTTTTTCCAGACTGCTTAATCGTTCATTTATTCACTGTCTGAATTAAGCTGCCGATTGCACTATACATATATGTAAGGACAGTCTTTAATTTCTTGTTTTGTTTTCCTTTTGTTGTTTAAAAATGAAAATAAACACCTTAAAAAAAAAAAAAAAAAAAAAAAAAAAAAAGTTATGTCGCTCATCCAGGACGGGTTTATTTTAAAGTGATTGTAAAAGGTAAAATTAAAAATAAAACAACAAACATATCATACATACCTCCACTGTGCAGCTCGTTTTGCACAGAGTTGCCCTTCTGGGGTCCCCCAGCGACTCTCGCGGTTCCTTCCCATATTTGGTAACCCCCTGGGAGAAACGCTTCCCCAAGGGGGTTACCTTGCGGGCGCGTTCCCGAGTCTAGCATTCGGCGTCCATAGAGGCTGAATGCAGGACTCGGCCCCGCCCCCCAAGCGCTCGCATCATTGGATTTGATTGTCAGCAGCAGGAGCCAATGGCTGCGCTGCTATCATTCTATCAAATCAAGAGCCGAGAACCCCGGGCAGAGAGACAGCGTGTCCCTCTGGGTCAAGTTCGAGGGTTCAGGTAAGTAAAACGGGGGGGCCGGTCACTGACAGGTGTTTTTTCCCCTTAATGCATAGGATGCATTAAGGGGAAAAAAACCAAAGTTTTACAACCCCTTTAAGGCTCCATTAACACCTGGGCATTCCGTAATCGCAGCAAAACCCGGAATGCGTTTGCAATGCCATTACTTCTTAATGGCACCCCAATCACGGTATGATTTTGCTTCGATTGTCCCACAATAAATTGCGCTGCAATTTATCACAATGCGCAACACAAGCGTTTTTGGCGAGCAAAGCTTTTTTTAATAGTTTTTTGGGTCCAGCAGTGGCGTCTTCGTCATGACTGACGATGGATCTACATGGGGACACATTGTTTTTTTATTTTTTAATAAAAGAATTTCCAAAAACTGACTGTCTTTATTCACTTTTACAATTTTTTGGTGAATGGGCAGGGAGACTATGTACCCCATACTCATTCAAATAGGGAGGGGCCAGGATCGGGGGGCCCCCTTGTTAAAGGGGCTTCCAGATTTGGATACAGCCCCCGTATGCAGACCCCCACAACCTTCACCTAGGGTTATGGGAAAAGACGCCTTTCTCCTCATCAATATGGGGACAAGGTGCTAAGCACCCACCATGAGGGCATGTGGCTTGGTATGGTTTTGGGGGGGGGGGGGCATGCCCGCTCGTCCCCTGCCTTTCCTGACCTGCCAGGCTGGTATGAATTTGGGGAGGCCCTATTTCATTTTAAGGGTCTGGTATGGATTTGGGGGGGGGGCCCCCCACACAATTTTTTCCCTGTTTTTTTGCCGGCAAATCTTTTTTTACATTCAGCTGTCAGCTGGAAACCCTGCTGACAGCTGATGACTCATCAGTTGTTAAGGATGCAGCAGCCGGTTTTCCGGCCCGCTCCTTAGCAACCAGCTGTATACAGTGTTTATAACTATTGTACTACTTTTCTTAAGACGTGTCGCCCATCTACATCTGAATGACTGATGAGAGTTCAGAGATGGGACCAAGACCAAAGGGTTTGCTTTAAAGGCGCATTATGTCATTGGCTCTGGTGAGTGCATTGTGGTGGAGGAGCACTAAACTGTGTGGAAGCACGATAGCTCATTTTGTGGCACTATTCACACCTGACTGGATACAGCCATCACGGTGATCCATATATGGACTTATATTAATATATGGACTCTCTTCGATGCATTTTGCACAGGATACCTTTGTTTGGGCATTTTATGAAATATGGGATTTGTGGATTCTGATTCATTTCATTCTTTATGAAATTTTACATCAGTTGATTACCATTGTTTTGTATTTAAGAACAATTTTATTTTCACATTGTCACTTTAAAGTTTGGTTTTGCACTGCCACTTTAAACATTTGCTTAAATATTTCCTTAAATTTAGCACTGCACTACCTGGTATATTGTTGTTTATCAGTCTTCTCCCCTCTCTGTAGGCTCATGTTAGTCCCTTCCTCTACCTCAGAACCAACATCAGACTCAAGTAATGTCTGTGCATCCTCAAGAAGCAAGTGGCTGATGCTGTGTTCAAATAATTCAGCTGACTCCTCCATGCATGATGCTGGGGAAATGGCAGGAATAGGGGACAAGGAGCAGGTGAAATAGGTTGCTTTGGCAGCTGTGTTGGAAGGAAAACTACTGAGCCTGGGTGACAGAGGATGAGGAGGATGAGGACGACTCCGTTATCCACTCTACCAACTCTTCTTCAGGTTGTGGCTCAATAACACGGCCAGCAGCAGAAAAAAAAAGACAAGTGTGCCCCACGGCCACCTGCAGAGGATGCACCATGTCCACAACCACCACTGTTGACTGTAGACACAGAAGCCGCTTGCCCTCTTTTAGTGGCCTGTGAGCGTCTGCCTCTCCTGGGTGGCCTTCCAAACATGATTTTTTTTTGTAACACCGCACTACACTGTATTATATACTGTGTACACCACCTGAAGTTTATTAGAAACTATAGACCACCGAATACATAGATACCAGATATATATATATATACCGCCTAAAGTGTATTAGAAACTGGACACACTGTCTCCCGGAAGGTGTGGGAGACTCCCGCACACGCCTCCCGATCTCCCAGGAATGATCGGTGCGGCGGGGATCAGCTGTGATCACCGATCTCCTTTGTATAGATTTTTAGCTGACAGCCGCTTCTCCTTCTCTCCCTCCCGCGCCTGGCAGCTAAAAAGCTATACAGGAAGATTGGTGATCACAGCTGTCCCTACAGCCTCACCGATCATCCCCAGCTGCTCTGTGTGCTCCTCCCAGGCCACCTCCATGTCCTTCTCTGCCCCGTCCTCTGACCCCCTCCATGTCCTTCTCTGCCCCAGTTCTCCTCAGGCCCCCTCCATGTCCTTCTCCACCCCCGTTCTCCTCCGGCCCCCCTCTATGTCCTTCTCCGCACCCCCCTTGTTCTCCTCTAGTCCCCCTCGTCCCCCACAGCCGGCTCCCCTCCTCTCCCGCCGGCTGCGGGGGGGGGACTAGATAATGGCTCCTGTGTCCTGTGATAAATGAGCACAGTAAACTATGTTTACTGTGCTCAGTTTATGAATTGACAGCAGCCTCTGTCTCCTGTTCATTCATCTTTAGTGCAGAGAAAGGGACTGGGGAATGTGTGTTCTCAGTCCCTTTGTCTGTCTCAAAGGGGAGATGTCAGGGGTCTGTTTAGACAGCTGATATCTCACCAAAGCCCCCCAAAAAATATATAAATTAAAAAAAAACTACTGACACCACTCTCCTCTGCCTTAACAGCACTGTCCACTACCCCAACCCCCTCCCTCCAAAAAGCATTGTGAAAAAAAAAAAAAAGTAAAAACAAAATTAAAAATAGTAAAAAAAAAAAATCATTAACAATAAAAAAAAAAAAAAAAAAAAAATGCACTGTCCATGTACCACCCCCACCCCCTTCCCCAGAAACACTGCGAAAAATATTGAAAAAGTTATTTAAATAATATTTTGCCGCGGGGGGGTGGGGGGACATTTGCGGGCGCGAAGCTCCACCTCCCTGAAATGAGTTTGCCACCTCCCTGAATGAGTTTCTGCAGGTTGGGATGTCTGTGTATTAGAACCTGTACACCCTGTATTATATACTGTGTACACCGCCTGCACTGTATTAGAAACTGTACAATGGCTGCACTGTATTATATACTGTGTGCACCACCAGAAGTGTATTAGAAACTGTACACCCTGTATTATATACTGTGTGCACCACTTGACGTGTATTAGAAACTATAGACCACCAAATGCACTGTATATATAGGCTACACTGAATGCAGAGTATATAACTATATACCAGACTGTATCTATATCCATCTATCCATCTATATATAATATATATTTTTTAATACACTGCCTAAAGTGTATTAGAAACTATACACCACCAAATGCACTGTATCTATATGCTACACTGAATGCAGAATATACATACATACATACATACATACATACACACACACACACAGTGGGGAGAACACGTTTTTGATACACTGCCAATTTTGCAGGTTTTTCTACTTACAAAGCATGTAGAGGTCTGTAATTTTTAACATAGGTACTCTTCCACTGTGAGAGACAGAATCTAAAACAAAAATGTATTTGCATTTTATTGCATGACATAAGTATTTGATCACCTACCAACCAGTAAGAATTCCGGCTCTCACAGACCTGTTATTTTTAAATTTAAGAAGCCCTTCAACCTCTCCAAAATGGCCAAGAGCTGTGTAAGGACATCAGGGATAAAATTGTAGACCTGCACAAAGTTAAGATGGGCTACAGCAGGGTTTCTCAACTCCAGTCCTCAAGGCGCACCAACAGGTCATGTTTTCAGGATTTCCCTCAGATGAAACGGCTGTGGTAATTACTAAGGCAGTGAAAACTGATCAAATCACCTGTGCAAAATAGTCGAAAGCCTGAAAACATGACCTGTTGGTGCGCCTTGAGGACTGGAGTTGAGAAACACTGGGCTACAGGACAATAGGCAATCAGCTTGGTGAGAAGGCAACTGTTGGCGCAATTATTAGAAAATGGAAGAAGTTCAAGATGACGGTCCATCTCCCTCGGTCTGGGGCTCCTTGCAAGATCTCACCTTGTTCGGCATAAATGATCATGAGGAAGGTGAGGGATCAGCCCAGAACTACACGGCAGGACCTGGTCAATGACCTGAAGAGAGCTGGGACCACAGTCTCCAAGAAAACCATTAGTAACACACTATGCAGTCATGGATTTAAATCCTGCAGCGCACACAAGGTCCCCCTGTTCAAGCCAGCACATGTCCAGGCTCGTCTGAAGTTTGCCAATGACCATCTGGATTTCCAGAGGAGGAAGGGGAGAAGGTCATGTGGTCTGATGAGACAAAAATAGAGCTTTTTGGTCTAAACTCCACTCACCGTGTTTGGAGGAAGAAGAAGGATGAGTACAACCACAAGAACACCATCCGAACTGTGAAGCATGGAGGTGGAAACATCATTCTTTGGGGCTGCTTTTCTGCAAAGGGGACAGGACGACTGCACCGTATTGAGGGGAGGATGAATGGGGTCATGTATCACGGGATCTTTGCCAACAAGTTCCTTCCCTCAGTATGAGCATTGAAGATGGGTCGTGGCTGGGTCTTCCAGCATGACAACAACTCGAAACACACAGCCAGGGCAACTAAGAAATAAGGATGAGCTCCGGCGTGTTCGCATGGCGCACGTGTCGAGCCCGCCAGGAAGTCGGCACGGCGCAGTGCTAATCACAAGCAGTGAGACATTTCCCGATCTCTGCAGCCGCACATCGGGAAACGTCTCACTGCTTGTGATTAGCGCTGCGCCGTGCCGACTTCCTGGCGGGCTCGACACGTGCGCCATGCGAACACGCCGGAGCTCATCCTTACTAAGAAATGGCTCCGTAAGAAGCATCTTAAGGTCCTGGAGTGACCTAGCCACTCTCCAGACCTGAACCCAATAGAAAATCTTTAGAAGGAGCTGAAAGTCCGTATTGCCCAGCGACTGCCCTGGAACCTGAAGGATCTGGAGAAGGTCTGTATGGAGGAGTGGGCCAAAAACCCTGCTGCAGTGTGTGCAAACCTGGTCAAGAACTACAGGAAACATATGATCTCTGTAATTGCAAACAAAGGTTTCTGTAACAAATATTAGGTTCTGCTTTTCTGATGTATCAAATACTTATGTCATGCAATAAAATGCAAATGAATTACTTAAAAAAAAAAAAAAATCATACAATGTGATTTTCTGGATTTTTGTTTTAGATTCCGTCTCTCATATATATATATATATTTTCTGAGCCCTCTGTCCTGAGAGATATGAAGCACATAAACACGTCACAAGACTAACAACATAAAATAGGCCTGAAGTGTGCCCTGGCCTGCTGTACGGTAAACCCAGGTCTGCTGGGCGGTATGCCAAGAGAAGGGCGCAAAAATACTTGGTTATGGAGGTAATTATTTAAGTTTACTGCCATACTACAGGGCAAGCTTGCTGAAGGCTCGTGACCTTTCTGCTTGCGGATTGGGGATGTATCGAGCGAAGCAAGTGGATTTCCACCTGCCCATCTTTTTGAGGACGTGGTCTGGGACCCCGTTTCGTGAGGCTGCTGATGCTACTGCAATGCAAAAGAATTTTCAGAAAAAAAAAAAAAAAAAATTGGCCGGGGTTCTTGACCGCATGGGCGACAAACAAAGATGGTTTGGTAGGATCTTGTAAGGAGATGAAATGCTGGATGGATGCCAGCTAAGTAGAGTCTAATTGTATTGTGTGACAATGCCAACTGTGTGTGGCAGCATGATATGAAGGCCAGGATGTGATGGAGATCTCCTGATACTGCCCCAGGGTTTGAGGCTAGGAACCTGTCATAGATATTCCAGGCAGTAAGGTAGGCCTTCAGGGTGTTGCGAGATAATAATAGATTAATAAGGCAGGTAGCATTGTGAAGGTGTTGTTTCAATCCGAGGTTATCTACGACCAACGTGGGATAAGAAACATGGTCGGGTCGGTTCCAGGTTCCTGCTAAAAGAATGATGCAAAGTTAAAACTGGTAGTGCGTTGGCCAGAGTATTGCATTTGCCTGGGATGTAGACGCAGAGGACGTTAAATTGGTGCTGTGGGGATAGTTGCATCAGCCTGCGCAGGAAGGCCATGATGGCCAGCTATTTGGACCTACTTTTATTTATAATACTAGCTGTGGCTTGGTTTTCTGAGGCAAACGACACTGTTTGTCCTGCCCAGTTGCTGCCCCAGACTTGAGCTGCTGCAACAATGGGATAGAGTTCGAACAAAGAGGAGGACAAACTGAACCCGGGAATCAAGAGGATTTCTGATGGCCAAAAATTGCCGTGAGGACCTGTGGAGGCTGCGGCGTCCGTGATTACTTGAGATAAAGAGGGAGATTTTGATGGAATGAACATTGACATGCCATTCCAGTTCGTGAGAAATTCGTTCCACATGGGCAGATCCGCTATTGCCGGCACGTCTAATTTAAGTATTTAGTCAGGGTCTTGTACCTGGGAGAGAAACACTAGGAGGCGTGAGATAAAGGATCACCCCGAGTCTGGTTGCGGCCCTAGCTGAAAATGAGCGGTGACAGTCATAGAATGAGCACCCTGCATACTTGTGACCTAGATCCACTACTGCATGCAGATACGGGTCCGGCTCTTCCCTCCTGTTGGGATTGCCCTGCATAGCACGTGTCTGACCGTCCCCAAGGCCAGCACAAACTCTGTGACAGTGAGCTTGCGATTAAGTCTAGGGCCTTTGGCCTTCAGGATGATGGAGACGCCTCCCCACGAATATGACTTGTTTTCGGCCAAGTCGTGTACTGCTATGAGGAGGGATGCTAAGTTAATGTCATTGCCGTCCAAGATGTTCTTCCTGATGCCCTGCTGGGACAAGGTGCGCAGAAAAGACAGTGGTGCCGATATCGGGCGTACCTGTAAGTGAAGGCACAGGAATTACGGTGGTGACTGGAGCTGGTAGGGGCGCGGCTGGGCATACCTCCAGGGCTCCCACTCTGGCTTGGACGTCGGTGACTGCTGTTGACAGTGTGGTCACCAAGGAATGCAGCTGAGTAGTCGCTAAGAAAATAGACTGCAGTGATGCCTGGGTGCCTGGTAGGGCTGCTACTGGTGTGTTTTTTTTTAAATTAATTCATTTTTTTTTTTAAACGGTCCAAGCTCTGTGAGACTGTGAGCCACCACTTGCTGCACCCGCAAAGGCTGACGGCAGGGCGGAGGAAAAGTCATCGCTGTCGGCCTGCAACATGGCGTCAGCTAAAAGCAAGGAGGGGAAATGCATATGTTTAAGGTAAGTTGCAAAGGTAGGAGGGGATAGATACGTTTGGGTAGATAAGATGGAAAGGCAGAAGGAAAACAAGAACAGGACAAGGAACGACAGCCGTAGTGACAGCTAGTTTGTGTGCGAGCGCTGTTGAGTGTGACTTTAGAAAACTCAAAAAAATGCGTGACAACCGAGGTGAGCCAGGAGGTGACTGGATAGGTAACCAATAGCTTGGGTGTCTGTTTGTGCTCGGCACAGACTAATGAACCAGAGCCCCCCAGGGCGAACTGGGGCAGGTAGCTGAAGTCTGGTATTCCAAGTAGGAATGTTGTGATCTGTAGTTTATTGATGTATGTTCGCGAGCTGGATGTTAGGCGACCTTGTCTGCGTGGTGAAGGATGTCGGATCGCTCTTCGAAAACAGAGTGAAGTGCACAGAAGTATGTGACAGTTACTAACGCCTCGGGAGCAAGTCAAATCGTGTATGTGAAGTAAAATATGTTGTGAAAGAGTGTTTAAGAGAAAAGCAAGGAGGGATCCTTTTGAACTACGCACCTGACTTGATGCCCTAGTAGTGAAGTTTTCGTTGAGGTCGAGGACTGAGTCGACTGGGAACCTGTAGTAAGGTGACATTTTGTTTCGACAAGGGAGATTGCAAAGAGCTGTTCGGGGCAAAGCTGGCCCCCTGGTGAAGATGCAATGTTTTTTTTTTTTTTTCGGGAGATACTGTCCAAACCTGGTGCAGGGTGGACCAACTGGTAGTCTGACCTAAAAGGGGAAAGTGACAGAGAAAATGATGAGCAGCCATGTTGCTACTGGAGATGATGAGTGGCGGTCTGAGCCAATTGCTGAAATGCTTGCAGCGATCGCAAGGAAGCAGCCTTATTTGAAAGGCGAAAAACAAAGTTAGCAGAATTATAAGTATGTAGGAATGACCGTGCGCAACATTGTACAAATAAATGGAGTGAGATGTGAATGTTAATGCTTTGATAAACATAAGGCTGGGGATCTGAATCCTAAGTTCCACTGTATTCGTAAATGCCGATGCAACTAGTTCGAACCGGGCTGGGGTGTGAGCACCGGTGGGGTTTGTTTGAGAGAGATCGGTCGATGAAGTTTGTATTGCCAAGGGTTCGAATCGTTGAGCCGGTGCTACGACTGGATTCAGATCGGTTGGTGGAGTTCGTATTGCTGAGGATCCGAATCGCTGCATTGATGATGCGACTAGATTTGGATAAGTTGTGGATGTAAGGTGACGAGGGGGCTTGTATGCCGGATCCAAATCATTGCGCCAGTGATACGACTGGCCTCGGATCGGCTGACGGTGTTAGTGGTTGAAGGGGCTTGTGATTGCCGAGGATCCGAATCATAGGGCTAATGTTGCGACTAGATTCGGATTGGCTGTTGGTGTGTGTTTGGTATTCACTAAGATGTGTACGGGGTCAGTTAGGTGAAGTGTGTGTTTTCCGTAGGAGGTGTAGGGGGTCAGTAGGTGAAGTGGGGGTTTAGTGGGGGGTGTGGTGTGTGGGACGTGGGTTCGAGACCCTGCGCCATAAGCGACTTGTTCCGAAGGTGGCTTGTGCTTATTCGTACAGTTCTTACCGCCTAGTTGGTAAGATACCAATGGTGCCGAGTGGAGGCTGCCATGAGTCGTAACATTGCGAATGCGACTGGGCTCGAATGAGGAACGGAGAAAGGCAGTAAGTACGAATGCGTGCGAATAACCGAGTAAGACCTATGAAGCCGTAGGCAGTTTACGAAGGGGAACATAAAGCAACGGTTCGGTAGAAGGTAACAAGTCCTACCTGCAACAGCGAGCATGGGACAATCGATGAAAACCTATGACCGATCTCGAAGGACACGGACACGCAGTGAGTTGGCAGAGTCCGCCTCTGCAATGCATCTTATACAAATTAGTTTGTAAAATGTATGAAATTAATCCGATATAAATCGGTGGTAAGGAGTATCTGATACAAATTGGTTGTAGAGTTTATGCCATCCCTTACTGTGAAACCGAACACCTACCAACCACCAATCCCCCCAGGCTAATCAAGTTCAGAGAAAGCACCAGGTGGGTTTAATTACAGCTCAATCAGCCACAGAAACCCATACAAACAATACATGCTCATCTCCAAATGGATGAGATGGCAACCCCATGGACAATTAATTTTATGACCAGTGAAGCCT